>JBAGKO010000015.1:605762-622347 GCA_037177275.1 Acacia concinna
CCTCATACACTTCACTACTCTATTTTGCAACAGGATATGAAACACAATTTTGTATATTTTTTAAAAAAAAAACGAAAGGTGCAGTTGCACAGTACAAACACAATTTTTATCTATTATTTTAAGATAATAGATTTTAAAATTAATTTTTCCTTTTTCTGATATGATTTTTAGATTTTACAATATATTTTTTATTATTCATATCAATTTTAGTCATTTGCCACAATAAGTTACTTTTTAATATATCAACCAAACATATTTTATTTTTAAATAAATGACTTATAAGTCATTTATTTTACCTTCAATCCAAATATATACAATCTGACTTATCTATAAGTTTGATTACAAATAAGTCAGTTATCTCACCGTTATTCCAAACACACCATAAAAACAAGAAACAAAAAAGAAAAAGCTTAATGGTCAAGGTGATAGAGTAACACGTCATAAACTTAATTAATGTCTTCATTGTCATGTGATTGTAGATTAGTAGGTAGAGGTGAGCATAGGCTGGGCAGGGTAAGACCTCTGACTAATGCCCAGCCTGAAAGACAAATGGGTTGCAAAACGCCTGGCCTAGTCCTGTAGAAGCCCTAACCATTTTGGGTTGGGCAACTGTGGGTTAGGCGGGCGGCTTTCATGTCCAAGTGGTAAATTCCCTGACTAGTAATATGCATAAAAACTTTAAATACGTTCTATAATTTTACACCTTTGATATTTAAAATAAATTTATAAATTTATAAAAAAACTACCATATGTCTTAACAACTTTTTAATGCTTTGTGTTATCATCCTAATTAAAAAAAAATTGCCTCCATCTAAAAAAGCATAAACCTATATATAAACTTTCATAGATGAATATTTAACTATAATATAAAATATTTCATAAAAATGAAATAATATATATTTGAAATAAGATAATATGTATAGAAAAATATTTATTATGTATAAAACAATATATATTTTAAATAAATTATATACAATTTTCTGGGTAGGGTAGCACCCCTTGCCTGATGCCCGATCCTGCTCGATAATTGGCCTAACCTAAAGATGCCCATATTTTTTTCTTGGGCTGCGCAGGGCAATTTTTGACCGGGTTTAAGCTGGCTATTAGGCTCCTGGGTATCATACTCACCCCTATTAGTAGGACAGACGTGCCGTGAATAAGCATTGGGTACCTTTTTGGTTTCCCTCGTCATGATTTTAAAAAAGTTGGTATGTTAAAGCTGAATTTAAAAAAAAAATCTATTTTTTAAATCCTGATTTGAAAATGTATTAAGAAAAAGATAAATAAATACCTCATAAATATAAAAAACCTTAAAATATGATTTAAATTTCGTAAATGACAAATGATGGGCAAAAAATTAGTCAGTTTTGGTCATTCTTTGTTGAGTTTTAGTCATTATCTGCTTAGTTTTAATCATTCTCTATAGAGTTTTTGTTAGAGCCTCTCATTTATTATTTACTCAATTTGAGTTATCTTTTAGAATTTTTAATGTTTAGAAGGTATTTATTTATCTTTTTTTCAAAATATATAAAGGTAGGGTTGGCTCTACATGATCAAAAATCTTTTGAACTTTTTTTAATATTTTTTAAAAGAACTAAAATTAGTAAATTATAATAATTAATATATAAATTATATTAATATAAAGTATAAATAGTACATAGCATGCAACAAACGATATAGTCTAAAGCAATGTTTTAAAAGCCGGACCGAATATTAAATTGAAAATGCTAACAGGTCATGGTTCAAACGGTTAGACCATTTGTTTGAACTGGTCACGTAATAATTAAATAAATATAATTTTAAATTAAAAAAAATTAAAGTCAGATTATATTAAAACTGAACACAAGATTAATTTCAATTAAAAAAGTAGATCCATTTTGTTCTATCAGGTTGACTTTTGTGCTAATACGATACGGTCAGTTCTATTTGTTAAAAACAAACTCATATATTATTATCATTAAAACAATAAAATAAAATAAAATAAGTACTACAAAAAGTTAATAGAACAAATCTTGGGCAACCAGCCAACCGCCCTCTTTTACTTCTCAGCTGATATGACCATGCATTTATCAATTTCATAGGCAGCTAGGCAAGCATTAGCGTGTTTGGTGGAATGGAAAAAGCAAAGGCTATTTAATTTTTTTTTTGAAAAAAAACAATCAAAATGCCAGCTTGCACCTTTTTTGAAAATCATCCATGCCTCCTCTCTTTCTGCTTCTTAAAACACATTCTCTCTCTTCTCCCCTCCGTGACATTCATAATTAGTGGTGGTCAAATTTGAGATGGTGTTGAGATTGAGATTTGCTACTCTAGGTCCTGATCTCAGGTTAGGATCAGATTAGGAAATCAATCCCAATTTCGATTCGGGAAAAAATTCAGGTCTTAGTTTTTTTTAAAACAAATTATTAAATAAATTTTTCACATATTTTATTATTAAAAATAATCATTTAGCAATTAATAAGACTATGATGATTATATAAATTGATCTAGAGTTTAAAACTTATATTTATTATTATTATTTTCATATTCATTATTATTTTTATACCGTATATAATTAAACTTAATATCGCAATATATACGGCTTAATTTCAATTAAAGATTATATACATATATTTTGAAAAGATAACTTAATTAATAAGGGTAAGAATATACAAATAAAATGATAATTTTAATTTATAAGATAAAAAAATTTTAAAAAAATAAAAACCAGCATCGGGATCTGGGATCAGGAAATTCCGATATTAAAAATCCCAGGATTAGGCCATGAATACCAAAACCAATATTTTTTGAACACCCATATTCAAAACTTCCCCAGCATTCTCAAATCAAAGTGAAATGGATGAAATCAAAAGGCCATGGAAGAAGGCATGAAACTCTTTATTTTTGTTATTCTCGTGTGATTTTTGTCACATTTTTATATTGGATCCAATACTTTGGTTTCATTTTTTTTTCCTTTTCCTCTCTCTATTTCTCCTTCTTATGGATTTCTTTGGTTCCTTCTTCAACAATCTAGTTTTTTGTTGCCCGTTCGTGTTCCCGAGTTATTTTTGGTTTTCGACCAAAAAGGGCTTTGGACGGCTAGATCCAAGTTAACTAGTAAAATAAGGCAACGCTTAAAGACGGACCGCCCCCTTCTTTGGGAGACGGTCGGACTGTCCGGTCTAATCCAGGCCTGAAAATGTTAGTACTCCAAAGTACATTGTTGTCAAATATCAACAGAATACAAAAAAAAATGAGTATGATGACTATCATTTTTATCTTATCTACTTATCATCAATTTCAAGGACATTTGTGTCCGTGTCTGTGTTGTTGGGTTAGGGTTTAAAAGGTAATTAGTTAACTTATGTAAGGCATTTTAAAAAATAATAATTAAAAGGGTTTAAAAGGGCCGGCCCTTATTAGCATGATTCTATTTTTAGTCTCTAAAATACAAATATGACCCTTGACTTAAACAAGCTTAAAAGGGTCGGCTCAACAGGCTCTACTTGTTTTCCCGACCCTAGGTGGGAGAGGACATACCACGGGCTACTTTCTTTTTTTTAAAAAAAGAGAAAGCTAGTAAGGGTTATTTTACTTTGAAAGTTGACAAAGTTAAACAATTCTGTCCCATAAGTTTTTTGGTGTAATATTGCCCCCAAAATTTACAAATTATAGCAATTTTGTCTTTATTGTTAATTTCTTAACTTAAAATTTTAAATTTTCACTTACGAACAATGTTGCCCTATAAGCCTCCAAATCACAACAATTTCACTTTGGTTATTAATCATGTTATGTTTAATTATTAGTTGAATAAATATATATTTATTTGATAAATTCATGTGTCATCTACTTCATTATTTTTAAAGTAAGATTTAAATTAAATAATTATTCTAAACAATAAGCATTCTTTGTAAAAATTAAAGACAATTAAAGAGGTGAAAACAAACATGATGCACGATGAAGAGCACAATCAAAGAGATAATTGCCTATCTTGATGTCGCTGGGATAAAGTGGCAAAGAGTTTCTAATGGCCTTTTTTCAGCAATCTTTCTTAGCGTGTCATGTACATAGTGATTGAATCTCATTTTTCACCACTCTATGGTGAATGTGAACTCTTCCTTTATATGTAACTTTTTTCTGTGTTGATCACTCTTTCAACTTAATATATCTAGTCAATAAATAGTTAAATTTAACCTAAATAATTGTTAGAGTGACATTGTTCAAATTTAAAACTTCTGTGGAAACACTACTCCTTAAAGAAAACTTTTGATATAAATTTCCATTTAACAAAAATGATGAAAACAAGAATGAACTGTAATTTTAACATGTTTGGTCAACTATTATTAATGGTCAAATTTAACTAATATAACAACCCCAAGATAAAATTGGTATGAATATAAAATTTTAAGATAATATTACATTCCAAAAAAATTTTAGAATAAAATTGTCTCATCTCATCAACTTCTAAGCAAAATAGCCCTTTAACCCAAAAAATATGTTTTTAGTGGAATTTATGGTCCACCTTGCAATTTAAAAAAGGTGCCCATAATCGAGTGTAAATAAAGAAAAATAAGTGGAAAAAAAAAGAAGAAAATTAATCTTTTGATCTGTACAGTTTTAACCAATTATAATTCAGTCTCTATAACTTGACTCAGTGTAACTCAATTCCTGAATTTGGACTCATTGCAAAACTCGATCCCTATAGTGTTGACCATTTTAAAATTTAGTCTTTAAATTCTAGCATAAAAGTCGGTGACTAAATTATAAAATGGTCAAAACATATAGATTGAGGTACAATGAATCAAAGTTCAGCTACAAAATTACAATTGAGTAAAAACTATAGAGGTTGACCTAGACCAAGTCGAAGTATAGTAACTGAATTATAATTTGATCAAAACTATATAAATTAAAAGATTAATTCTCCCAACAATAATCATGGAACACTTTTTTTTTATACATACTGACTCTCAATTCATTTTAATTATTTGATATTTCGTATCATTTAGGTTAAGTAAATAGGTTTATTTGTCTGGTTCTCAGACTCAGACTAGGAACTGCCGGAATGGCTGAAAAATCGGTCCCTTTTGGTGGTTGAACCAGGGTCAACTTTTTTATTTTATTTTATTAAAAAATCCAATTTTTTTTTTATAATTTCATATTAATAACTCTAAAATTTTCTCCTTCTTACCAGTTTGGTCAAAGTTTGACTTCGGTTTGATTTAGCACCCTAACTAATTCAATGACCAGTCCAAGTTTCAAAGCCATAGAAAAATCTTAAATCTCATTAATTCTACAATAAAATTCATCAATTTTTGAACTCCATCCCTATTTAATATATATAATACTAAATAAAAACAAAGTCAATATAATGATAAGTGAATGGTAAAATTGTATATTAATATTAAAACTTTAATTAGGTTACTTGTACATAGAAAAACAAATTTCTCTCCCAAAATCATAAACAGGACCAAATGAGTGTCACTAAAATATACGCAAAAATTATTGGGGAAAAAAATCATAATCATTTATATTGCGAAGGGATCATTTATTGCCTCTCCTCCTCTCCTACTTAGCGCGTTTTCGATATTTAAACACTGACGGTACGCTGGTAAAATTTGATAACTCTTTAATAACTATTTGAATTCATCCAATAACTTAACGTATAATAATTTGATACATTTGATTTTTAAATAAATGTGGTAAATTGTGATATATGTAACATAAGCGTTAAAAGTGAATTACGTGAGTTACATAAGTTAAATGTATGTAGTATTAAAAATTTGTGGTGTCGGTGCGTTAGTTAGTTTAACAAAGATATTAAGAGGCATATAACCCAAAATAATAATAATAATGATAGTAGTAGTAGTAGTAAAGGGCAAGTATTCGAAGTGGGAATTTAATGCCATACACTAATCACCAACATCCGCAAATGACACGGACAATAATCTAATAAGGAAGAAGTTGATAAATCACCCTCTGCTAAAGTATCAGCTAGGCCAAGCCTTGTTTATCTGTCATAGATAGTACTTTTTTATTTATTTATTTTTTTTTTTGGGTTTGGGAAGTCATTTTTGCATCTCATGTTTCAAATGCATTACTAGGCAATCCCCTTCTTCCTACACATCATGGAAGAGCTTCCGTATCTGGGGAACCGTCGCCGGTATCAACGTGATTGGGCAACGCTTGTACTGCAGCAATGCAACGCAGAACAAGATCAGCGAGATTTAGAAAACTTGTAACACACCCATGCATGTTCTACCGATGGTGGACCTCAAACTGTGCAAGGCACGTGTTAGGAGCATTGAATATCATATATGGCCAAGCCTCGATCCGCCATCACAAAATTGAAAGACATGCATGCATGAAATACTATTTATGAACATTGTCAATAAATCTTGACATTCCCCGTGACTGATAAAACAAACAGATGTGGAATTTAATCCCAACAGCTTTTATTTTAAGCATCAGCCCAGATGCGTGACCATGGAAAGTCATATTATACTCTTGAAACACACCCAATATAATAGTTTGAGACCGGTCATCTTACCTGGGTAACGTACTTATAGATGCAAGTATAGCAGAAAACAAACCCCGAAACTGTCATGACAGATGGATTAGCACGCTTCTGTGAGCACAACGGACAAATTGTTCTGTCTGGCGGCAGCGGGATCCCATCTTTCGCTACCTGTTTATTCCACAAAATTAAATTCCAAGGATTCTTTAGGCAATGAAGCAATATGACTTTTTACTACTGCCAGGGTGACAATTATAGAAGAGCAAGTTGAAAAATACTTGCAGCAAACACACAGCTTCTCCCCCCATCAATTCTGCGTGTCCCATATCTTTAACTTATTTAATCAGATTGTTTTCAGACTTCAGATATTTGTCTTGTTCTTTTTACTACTGCCAGGGTGACAATTATAGAAGATGAAAGTTGAAAAATACTTGCAGCAAACACACAGCTTCTCCCCTCCTCAACTCTGTGTCACTGTGTGTCCCATATCTTTAACTTATTTAATCAGATTGTTTTCAGACTTCAGGTATTTGTCATGTTCTCGTTCTGAACCAGTCAAATCAACAAATAACAGAAAAAGAGAGATGAGAGGAAAACTTGCAACATGCGTTTCCACCTTTGGGGGAGGAGGAGGAGGGGGAGGGGGATATACTGCCGGCGCTGACATTCTCTCCTCAGCAGATTGGTACCACCATTCCATCATCTACACATCATTCACAAAAATCAAATGTTTATGATTATGCTACTCCACAATTTGGATATCAGGCTAAATGATATTAACAAGACATGACTGGATGAAATACATGTACGTTTTTTTTTTTAGGTCAAAGGATGAAATACATATCCCTAATGAAACAGAAAGTAGTAACTTGTAATCAACGCAAGCAGTAAGCAGAGGTGATGCCTAAGCCACCAGAGACTGTACAATAACAACCTTTAATAAAATAACAACACCACCAACAACAAACCTTATCCCACTATGTGGGGTTGACTATATGGATCTTATGACAACATTTTTATTTCCATGAAACATATTATTCTTTCCAAACCTAAAGTAAATTAAGCCAACAGTTTATATCAACCTACAATATGTGAAGGTTGAGGAAAATGTCGCATCATTTGTGGGATATTGTTTGTTAGCACTTGAAAATGGATGAAAAGTTATCAATAAGTCACATTTACTCACTTTGAAAAAGAACACTGATGCAATCAAACCAGTCTGTGCGTAGTCAAGCATTGTGTATGTACAGCTAAGCAGCGCTCCTTGTAATGTCTAAGATGTATCACAGAGGAACAATGCGTTAGAAACAGAGCAAAAGGCATAGTTATTAACACAACAACATTGTCATGTAGTAACACATCAGTCCAAGTTTACAAGAAAAGCTTCATCATTTTGCCTAGTAAAACCTAACATCAATATAAAACTATACAGTGCACCTGAAAACTATGCCCGTAAATTGCACTATGTGGCATGCTATACAATTATAAATAAAATCAGCGGACAATGAACTAACCCCTTGAGTTCTTTAATTCATGGAAAATGAAAGATAGATAAAACTAGCTGCTTACCTTCAACCATTGAGGGCCACGAAGTCTCTCTCGCTCACGGCTACGAATCTTTGAAATTCTGGAAGAAGTATCCATCTATCTTGACAACAAGGAGTGAAAAGTCAATCTCATAACAAGAAAGGATAACTCAGCTGATAATTGCTGAGCAATTAAAAAAAAAAAAAAAAACTATTACACAATCATTATATCATAAAGCTTTTCAAGTTGTTTCAAGGGAGAATTCCATTTAAATATCTTTTCAATTTCAAAACTCCAAATTAGTGATTGTCACTAAAATTGAGTTGTCAATTGCATTACAAGTTTGGGTAATCCCATTATTCTTATGGGTAGCAGGACTGATTTGAAAATTGAAAAGGTATTTAAATGGAATTCTCTCTTGTTTCAATTAGTTATTTGAATATCACAAATTCCGGAAAAGAAGACAATGTAAAGCATCACTGCATATATTTGACTGTTTCCGGGTATCATCTAACAAAAATGTGAAACAATCTGATGTAAGTCATTCATAGTGGATTATCATAACAAATATAAATCAAAAAAATATCTTACAGCACCTAAAACATGACCCCAACACAACCACCCCCCCCCCCCCAAAAAAAAAACACACACACACACACCCCAAAAAAACAAAACTTTTGCCTATCCAGTCATCCACTCCAGAGAGATGAATAATGAAATTCCTTTTCTTTCATTCACATATGAATACATATTTATATACATCATGATGGCTGGGGTTAATTACAACAAAATTCTCCCATGACAACAATTCCCTACAACCAAGCTCATCACTAATTACAAAATATTCGCAATTAATGTAGATTATTCCCTAAAGCAATCTTTGACCACTTTAGCAAACAATATTTACAAATGAACTTGCAAACAAATACATTGGCGCACAAATGCACACATCATAGAAAAGCAATCAACCAGATAGTGAGGGTAATTTAAAAGCTACGCCTGCAAGTGGTTGATTGCTTGACACAGAAGAAAGGGAATTATCTATTTCTAATGAGTGCTCAAGTAAAACCAGAGGTGTTGCTAGAATTGTACTATGGGCTTGTTTAATCTGAGGGATTTGGATTGGAGGGGATGGAAAATTTGTATGAATTGGATTTTAAAAAGTTAGAGAAGTGGGGCTAAAATTTTTTAATTACTTTTTATTACTCTTTTATTTTATATTTTATCTTTATTAACATTTTATAACCCCTCTTCTCCAATTCTTTAAAATCCAACTAATAAAAATTTTCCTCCTGCCAGACAGACCCTAAAGGTGAATTGGACTCTTTTCAAGTATAGTGAGAACAGAACTACAATACGATGTGAGCAAATATCAATATGTCTTATTTATAAGATTAAAATGAGATTGAAGAACAAATATTTTAGTTCTTACCGCATACATCAAGTCACATGAATTTCATGATACCCTTTTTTATGAAGTTTCATATTACTTTTTTGTTATGCATCACAACTAAGATATGCATTCTATTAAAGAGAATACTGCATGTGATATGTTAAATATCCACCAGCTCTTGTCCTGTAGCACGGCAGACATGAATGCCAAGAACATGCAGTGCTAGTGAGTAGTATCCAGTACCATCCAACAGGTATAGCAGCTGATAAGCAAATGATAAGCCTGCATTCGACATATTCAAAGTAAGAAGTTTGTGGATATTCAGCCTGCAGATAGGAATTACAGCAGATATCCTAAATCATGTGAAAGCAAGAGGATTGGCAAAACAAGTTTCCTTTGAGATGCCAAGTGGTCTGTTCTCATTAAAATTACAATCTGTGCTTATCTGAACAAGACTTGTGAGAAAAATCAAAGAGTGACTGTAGCTTCTATGTCAAAGAAGTGCCTAATGTTATCCTGATTCTCAAATCCAACTCCTTCAAACAAAGATGCACAATTGACGAGTGTTACTTACCCTCGGTAGTGGCATGTAACCAAGGATAGCAAAATCCTACAATCTTCTGAACTCTCTTTCTCATGTGCTCTCCAATGGAGGCTTCAGCATCCAAGGTTCCTCTTGACACTTGAAAATCTTCTTCAACAAAGCTCTGGCTGACATCAAATCCTTCACTTTCATCTCCCCATAGACTAGCTTGAAGCCTAGCTTCTCTTTCTTTATTGTACATTGAATGCAATTTATATTTTAAATATGGAAGCACAACCTGAAAACATAACCAAGGTTATACATTATCTAATAATCATACAATGGTGCCGCATAGTGAAGTAAGCATAACATCATACCAAGAAAACAACTGAAAGAACTTTTTGTCGCTTCTCTAAGCCAGAATGATTAGTGGCATTAGCTGATTTTGAGCCAGCACCATCCTTCTTTGCCCTGATATTAACTGCTCTTCTTCGAAGGCCATATAGAGATTCAGAAAAAGAAGCATCTATTAAAAATGGCAAACAAAATCAGAAACACAGTTAGGAATTTGGGGACGCAGTTTCAAGATAGATGCACTTAAAGTGGGACATTCATTTTTCAGTTGCATTTTGTTTATTTTGATTCAAAGTGCACAACTTTATGTGATATCATCTAATCAAGAAGAAGCAAGGAAGACAAAGATAGCGAGCATGCAAAGGAAGAAACGCTAGTGCTCATTATATAGAAATAACTCGTATTAATTACAGGGATGAGTTTAGGCATTATCCACTTTACATTATATGGGAAAAATTCAAATTATCAAGGGCGATATCACCAGAAAACGAAAGCAAATGTATGCTTTGGATAATTTTTAATTAATGAAGGAGACTCGCAAAAATTTAACAACCCAAAGGTGCTGCATCCATAAACTTCCATCATTCTCAGTCAGTAAACAGTGATAGGAGAAGGAGGAACCTGTCGTTCGTAAGCTGTGAGTTTCAAGAACCAGCATGAGCAAAGCGAAAAATTCATCTTCGTAGTCCAAGACTCTGTGAAGGAATGGTCTTCTTAAGGCCAATACCTGCACGAAAGCTCAACCATGTGGTCACAACCAAATGAATCTCCACAGTGTAAAGGGAGAAGACGGAGAAAGAAATAAAGAGGAAAGTAAATGCTTACACCAATTGAGTAGGTAAGAGCAGCGCGGAGACTGGCAGGAAGCTGTTGGGCCGCCGCCATCTCGAAGAAGGTGGGACGAGTCCCTTGACCTCCCACCTGAAACAACATCTTTTTCTCCTTTCAGCTTTCACCTCCTCGCTCGTTCCTTTCCAGCAAAATCCCTGATCACGAAGCCAAAAACGAGTGCCCAATCCGTAGCACACGCTATACCTGCGCGATGCAAACACGCTGGCTCTCGTTCATCGTCCGATTTCTGTGTCTACTACAAGCTAATTACTTACTCTAACAGCCCGTTTAGTTGAAGCAACATATTGTGAGAGGCAAAAGAATAAAATATTGTGAGAGGTTGGTCGGCGTTTGGTTCGAATAAAATTGAAAGGAAGGGAATGGGGATAGAAGGTGAAAAATCCAAAATGCCCTTGAGATCAAAATGAAAAATTCAAGTAATGAGTGATTGTGGGGAGAGGTTGGACGATATTGCAGAACACGTTCAAGATTGATAGAGAAAAGTTCAGCAATTGTTTTGATTTGGGTATGGCGCAGGGATGAAGAAGTTCAGGTGGCAGAGGTGCAAAGAACTTGGGAGCAAGGGCGGCGCTTAAAGAAGGGTTTGTGTGGTCAAACGAAGGAGAATGACAATAGTATCAATGAGCAATGGATGTAGTATGCAAAGTAGGGGAATACCCAAAAATAGAAGGCAAAGATAAAAGGAAACGACAGAAGTAAGGGTGATTCATTTTAGTTCATGCACAATAGGAAGAATGGATGTGAATTGTTTATGATGAACCTTATAAGTTAGCAAATGTAGTGGTTGTGTTTAGAAGTGGAAGAATGGGTCAAATGAAATGTAGTAACCCGTGGACAATAAATGAAATTGTTTGGATTTACTTATTTATGTATTTTTTTTCATAGTTAAGTGTATTTGGATATGGAAGGAAAGTAAATGGAGGAGAAACAATAATTACTGAAAATCTTTCAATATATTATAGTAAAGGTTATTGGGGGTTGGGTTTCATCAGTTTAAAAGCATTCATGTGTGAAACTTGGGCTGAAGATGTCTCTAACAAATTTAAGAATTTGTGATGACTTTCGATTGTCAATATAAATACTTGAGTGTCGCGGATAAAAGTCAGTAAACTTTGGCAATGGTTGGTTGCATTCAGGTGTACTGTGCGCACCTTTACTATATTAATGTACAAGAGCTTGCACAACATTTGAAGAATGTTGAATTCAAGTGAGCTATAGCTTATATGCGAATTTGATACATAAAATTTGAATGTGATAGCTTATTAGACAAAAAAGACTCCCCTATTTTTTGTCGATAAAACAGGAGATCGACGGTCTCGTTTTGGAGTTGCATGTATATATTTAAATTGTTTTTATGTTAGAGATAATATATATTTGATATTATTGATTATATAATATATATGATAAGACGAGAGAGAAGATAATTATGTAAATAAGTTGTTTAGATAGTGTCATTATACAAGATATGCGGAGTTATGAAAAAATAGTGATGGTCGATATGCAGTGAAGGATGCCTCTGCTTATGAGCTTGTTAAATATATGATAATATAATGAGAATGGTAAATACTAGAAGGGTCGGAGGATATTCTGTATCTTGTATTTTGTTTTAGATATTTTGAATCTTTTTGATTTTCTGTTGTCCACAAAAAAATAGCTTCCTCAACTCTGATCACCCTTGATTTCTTTTGACGTGTTGAAGATGGAGGGGTAAATTTGTCTGAAACTTAAAATTTGACTGCAGGAACTTAAGATCCCACCAATTTTGGTGGATCCCATCTTCCCACCTTTAAGGGAAGATTGGTGAGCCTAAGAACTTAAGTTCTTTGGAAGATTGACACACGATTGAGTTCTAAACAATGAAACTTGTTTAAACTCATTTCCTTTACCACCAATTATATGAACCAAACATGCTATAAGAGCGTCGCGTCATCTGTACTTTACTAATTAAAATACATCAACTCATTTTATTTTAATCTTACATGGTAGATGAGGCATCAGGGAAAAATTCAAATTTTATGGTTTTAAATAATAACAACTCATGGAAAGGAACTGCATTTTTTGTTTTTCTAAATTATGAAGTTTATGTGTTTTAAAACCATAAAATTTGAATTCCTCTCAATGACTCATATGCCATGTAAGATTAACATTAAATGAGTTGTTGTATTTTTATTAGTTAAAGTACAGATAGGGTAGTACTTTTAATTTAGAGTAAGTAAGTATTTCTTATTAATTTAACTAACTTCATTAATTTAATCAAATTAGGTAAATATATTTTATATTAAGTAAAGGTGGAGTGCAAATTACATACAATATCATTTTAAATTTTAAGGGAAAAGATAAATAAATATCATACAAATAAGGAAAATCTAAAAAGTCGGTTAACATATGGAAATGATAAGTAGGTCTCAAGGGACTAATATGAAATTTTTAGATGTTGTCATTTTACATAAATGCCCCTTAATTTATCTTTTTAAAAAAGGAAATACCCCAAGCCGCCACTGAAGCCTCGCCGTGCTGGCACCACTCCATTGATGAGCCTTCGACGCTTGGAGCTCTGGTGACAAATTCAATAATAAAATTAACTATATGAGTATTAAGATTGACTATTTGAGCTTCATAAGCATTATCAAGCTTCGTTGACAATTTGACTAAAGAAAATGACAACCTAAGTATAATATTATAATTTGAGAAGTGTAAGTTGTCAATTGCTATATTCAAGATATTATTGCCTTTATTCAACTTATTAACAATATTTGATAGAGCTTGGAGAACTCAAGTAGTCAATTTCTATACTAAAGTAGTTAATCTCATTACTCAAGCTATTATAGGAGCTCCAGCCACTTACCTTTAAACTCCGGTTGATGAGGTAATGTTGGTGCTGGGGAGAGTTCTTTCCTTTTACAAAAAAAAAACTTGAGGAGCATTTTGATAAAAGGAAAACATTTCAAAATCTCAAACTAGTTGCTTGAAACCTCTTTTGTCTTTTCAACCTGGTAACAGATTTTATGGGGTTTTTCACTTTCTTCCCTTTCAATTTTTAAACAGTGATAATAAAATATTAATATATATATATATATATATATATAGATTAATGAAAAGCTAAAAAATTATGTAAACAACCCTTTCACTGCAATGAAAACAGATCTGACTTCACGGGATAGTCAAACTCGTCATGGTTGGAACATCCCTGCATCCAATCAAACTCTCTTTTTTCAAAGTCCACACGGTCTATGTTGTTCTAGATAAGTCCTATAATATACAAGTGTCCCGGAGTAGAATTTGCGGTGCCTATGGAAGACAACAAATAATTAACCTTCATGCATATTGAATCCAGAAGCAGCCATCATGCTAAGACGATAGTTCTGCTGCTATCATCAACTCCTCCTAAAACGTTTTGTGGGCGGTCCCCCAAACTGATCTTCTCCCAGCTCCTGTCCAATCATATTCCTTGGGAACTTCCATCAGTCCATGATTTTTCATTTCTGAATTGTCAACCTTGTTTGATATGGGTAGAGCCCTTGAGCTTGTCCTCCTCCACTTCTCTTCGGCTCTCAAACATCATCTGTAGACGCTTGCCTGCCTTGGTTCTCAATCCGAATCTGCATATATAACAGAAATAACTTCACACCAAGCCAACGTGCCAGCCAAAACTTCCACACACACTTGAAATGCCGTTTACAGTATCTATTAACAATAAAAGAAGTAGCTTTATTATATATTTTTCAGGCACAACTGTTCAGTTGAAGTCTTACTCCTAAAACCACTGGGAAGGCACTGATTCTATATTAACTTGCATACTGACAGTTCTTACAGAAGTATATCATCAAAGAAAATTTTTAAGCGCTGTGCTGATTACCTCAAGTTGTTCATGAAGTCGTTTTTGTAATTCCATTTCCAACCGCAGAGCTTCAGTGATTCCTATACTCCTGTAACCAATTATAATGCATGCTTCTTAACATCGGTGATTCGCTCAGTTCAATGCAATTAAGACTACACGCTACTACTACCAAAAAAAAAAAAAAAAGACTGCACGCTACTCAATGCATGCAACGAAGAGCAAACAAGGTAGGGGAAAAAAACAGTCATAAATGAATCAACGTTATTGATACAAATTTTAGGTCAAGAAATATACTGACGTTTTCAAGTCTAGTGATTTCATTTTCTTCAATTCATGCCAACTTTTCCTCAGAAATTCCTGCAGATAGGAAAGAGCAACTCATTCACATAATAATTCTCATGTTGACACCAAAAAGCATGTCTCTGTAATTATATGCACTCAAACCCTGAACAAAAATAACTTAGTAGAAATGTATAATATGAGAAAATAACATTTAACTTAAAAGGGATCATGAGGAAAGAAGGAAACAAATGCATTTCCAGTTTCAAACAAAAAACATCGTTCCTTGAGTTTTGAAAGGTGAGGAAGCCAACAGATGTAAAACATATGCCAAACACGTAAATATAATATGAAAATATTAGAACTGCTATTTTCTCCGGCGTTAATACCTGCCCCTTTAATTCCAAAATAAAAATAAAAATTAGAACTATCATTTAAGCTTTCCACACATGCCTTCAGATGACTCAGGTTTGTATTTGACAGTTCAATACTTCTCAAATTTAAGGAATATGGGCAAAAGAGTTATTCATTTAATGTATCCATTTATACCAATTAAAAACTATTGACGAAGAAAAACCATATATATTATAGAAATTATATAAATTAATTATGATTAGAATTTAGTTGAGAAATTCTAGGTTAGTTCCAGATTTAAAATTCAAGTACTGTAGCATGTTTCTTGGTTTTGTTATACCAGAACATTCTTCCTTGTCATCTATAAATACTTTACGACATCAATGAAATATTCAAGTTGGAAGAATCATACTCTAAATTCCCATATGGTATCAGAGCATAGTGAGATTGCTTCCGACAGCAATAACAATGAGAGTCGCCCTTCGGAGGTATCTCCGATGGAGTCTTCTCGCAATAGCAGTTCATGCACTTCTTCTTCTAGCATCAGGAATCCCTTCAGGTTGATTCCAAGTGTTGATTCTTCTCTTGTAACTAAGAAGCTTAACCTTGACAACTACCACAATTGGGCCCAGGCCATTAAACCACTACAAAAAAAAAACATATTTGTAACGGTTAAAACATAGGATTTGTAGCGGTTTTAACCGCTACAAATAACATTAGTAGCGGTTTAAAAAACCGCTACTAAATCGCATGTGGCAAACTGTTTTGTAGCGGTTATTTAAAACCGTTACTCATCACCAAAAAACCGCTACTAATTTGTAGCGGTTTATCTGAACCGCTGCAAAGTATCAACCTTTGTAGCGGTTACCCAACCGCTACAAATAAGGAAAAATGAAAAAAAAATATTTGTTAAGCAAATTTTGTAAAAAAAATGGCGGGAAAAATTTGAAAATTGTGATGAAGTTTTGTAGC
>JBAGKO010000015.1:630139-651594 GCA_037177275.1 Acacia concinna
TTTGTTCTCCAATGCAAGTATAGGATTTTCTACATTTTTTACACAATTAATCCATCATATTGTAAGTTAGATAAAAATAAAATAAAATCTAAAAAATAATATCAAACCCTCAAATATTGGAATGACTAGTTGCAAAGAAGATGGGGTTACCAAATTTAAAATTAAATAAGGGTATTATTGTATTTTCATAAATTATGTTATATTATAAAATAAAATTAATGATAATATTTCTACTAAATATTATTTGCTACCATATATAATTTAATTATTCAATCTCAATCCCTATTCCAATTTCTTTCCCTATCACAATCCCTCTTTCAATCCATCAAAATTTAAGTCCTCTACCAAACAAGTTCCCTATGTTGACATACGAGCATAAGCATGGATTCATCGACCAAACGGGGGAGTCATTTGGGATCCGTTACTGTATATGGGTCTTGTTCCCTATAATTAAGCATCTACAGCGCAACTAGTATAAGCGAAACCAATTGCTTGATTGAACAGAGAGCCATGGCTGCAGGAGAATCATCCAGCGAATCCTTGGCAACGGTGGCCGACAAATCACCGATCACTGCTGAGAGGAATGTTCGCGTTCTCTTATTAGACACTCAACTCCCTAAGCCCTGTCTGTAATCTTCTTCTCTTTCAATTTGGTTTCCGACTCCGCAAATTTTTTATGATTTTGAACTGCTGGCCCCTATCTGTACTTGTAGATTTGCCTCGGGCCTTGGTGGCTCCTGATTCAGAGAACGTCAATGGCACTTGGGGCCACAACCATAATAACATGTCCGTGCTCCAGCAGCATGTCGCCTTCTTCGATCTAGACAACAATGGCATCATCTACCCTTGGGAAACATTCAGAGGTAACTACGTAAATGTGTCAAGGGCTTGATTTCCATTTCTATCCAACCGGAACTTTTTGTCCTGCTCGAGTTGGTTAATTTGCTATCACTGGGTGTCTGGTTTCTGTCTCTGCTTTGCTTGTTTATAGCAAATTCAGCTTTCCCTTGAATTTTGATTAAGGTTTGCATCTTTGCGCAGGACTTCGCTCGGTTGGGTTTAACATGATTTCTTCTTTCGTACTTACTGTTTTGATACACGCAGCTATTAGTTATCCTACGCTTCCCGTAAGAATTTAGTGTTTCTACGCGAATGTTAGCTAGCCTGTCATCATGTATTCGCGTAATACAAACTCAGCTGATCATTTTTTTGATCCAGACATGGCTACCTTCGCCTTTCTTGCCAATTTACGTGGAAAACATACACAGGGGAAAACACGGAGGGGACACGGGGAGTTATGACACAGAGGGAAGGTAAGAAGGATGGCGACATGGGCTTTGGAGAAAACAAGGAACTGTGTCAAGTTTAGTAACACACGGATGGACCGTGCAGGTTCGTGCCAGCAAATTTCGAGATCATGTTCAGCAAGTATGCGCGTAAGGTGCCTGATAAATTGACGCTGAGGGAGATATGGCATATGACCCAGGCCAACAGTGTTGCATATGATTTCTTTGGCTGGTGGGTCCAATTGATCCCTGTTGTATCCCTATATATGTGATGTTGTGCACACTATCATGTTAAAGCAGTTTGTTGGAATCTAATGTATTGCAGGACGTCGAGTAAACTGGAGTGGGGAGCTTTGTACATGTTAGCCAGAGACGAAGAAGGGCTGTTGTCGAAAGAAGCCGTGAGGCGTTGTTTCGACGGCAGCTTATTCGAGTACTGCGCCAGAATGCACAAGGGGGCCACCGGAAAGACGTTTTGACTCTACCTCCACACTGTTGTTGTTTTCGTACAAAAATCCAATTTTCACGGATTATGGATGTTATGACACAACACATCGCACTCAGACCTGGAATGCAACTTAGCTGTTTTTCTGTTTTTGTTCCAAATCTAGTAAACTGTCTTGGCTAGCTTCAGCTGTTAACAAACGAGGTAACGAGAGTGATCTACTCTGACTCTACCTCCAACGTGGGTGATGAACGTTGAGATTTAACGGGAAGCATTTTATTTGTATTTAAAAAGTAACGATGATGATTACCTCGCTGCTGTGATTTTGGCCAAATGATCTACTTTTGAACCCGAAATTGTGGTGCATAAAGAAATGCATGTGAAAAATAAAAGAATGAAAGAAGAGATGATGGCACGCAGAGGGTGAAGAAGTAATGATATAGAAAGAATAATTTGTTGAATTGAGTCCAGCGTGTTTTGCCTAGTGTCGCTCATTTACGGATTATAACATAATATGCATCAAAACAGGGCATGAAAGACGGATGATGTTGTGATTAAGAAGAATAATAATGGCGTTTGGAAAGACGCAAGCAATGTACGTGAGGAAGGAGAAGAAGAGGGCGACAGCGGCAATGGCAATGGCTGCTATTCTCATGGCGGTGCTGAGTGGTCCTGCATGAATGAATGAATGAATGAAAGAAATGATCACCTTCACTTCACTTCACTTCACTTCACACACTCCCATCAATTATCAATATCTTTTCCCCTGTCCCTCACTCCTAATTCCCTTTGTATCTGTATCTGTATCTGTATCTCTAGTATCCATCCTCATCACCCTCTCCTCCACCACTCCCGCCTTCGCCGCCCCCTCCCCACATGTTTTGTATACCAATCTCCATTCCTCCTCCTCCCAACCTCCACCCGCCGCCAATGTCACGTCAACACAAACCCATTATAGCTTCTCCTTCTCCATTCCTTCCTTCCTTCATCCACTTTCCCATTTCTCATTTAATTAAATAGCCTCACCACTATCACTCCTCACTCACTCACTCACTCACTCACACTCTCTCTCTCTCTCTCTCGCCTTTCTATCCTACTTGTACCTACCCTTGCAATTTCCACCTCCCCCAACTTCATCTTCCTTCCCTCGGCCAACACATTACTTTTTTAACTAAAATCTTCCGTGTATATAAAGTTGGCGTTTTTTTTCTTCTATTTTTATTAACGCCCACATGGAAAGTGTGACATACTGGTTTTTATTCACCAAAGTTCTTTGTACATATGTCAAGTTAGGTGGATTTAAATGGTAAATTTTGGTACAATGGAATGTGCTGAATATTATAAAGGAAATAATACTAATAGGTCTCAACTGATTGGACAAATTTAAGGGGAATTATTTTAAGAAGAATGAGTTCCACAAATAATTCCATTAATTTTATTAGTTAATTAGTAATTTTCTAAGAAGTTATTTATGGAAAATAATTCTAAAATATGTACATAAATAAGTTGTGATAATTAAAAAAATTTACCATAGTAAATGTGGATAAAAGGTAAAGTAAATTATAGCACATCTAAATCTAAAGATGGACGTTTAAAATTGATCTCAATGGTTGGATGGGAAGATTAAAAAGAATGGTAAAGATTTCTTCTTGAAAAATTGAATAAGATATTAAAATATTGTTTTTTTAAAAAAATGAGGTGGATTTTATATAATTATTCAATTTAATTAGGAGAACTCAAGAACACCTTTTAAGTCTTCATTTTGGGGCCATAATTTCAGCCAACAAAAGAGAAAGGCGAGAGACCAAATTTGAAGACACAAGAGATAAGAGAAAGAAGAAGAGAAAGAGACAAGTTGTCTTAGGTAAGTTTGTGTACAAAATTCACTGATTCTTGTCTTAAATCTCTTGAAAACCTAAATCTCTTGAAAACCTCTTCTAATATTCATATCCTTCTTGAAATCTTATGAAGCAAGAAGAGAATCAAGGAAAAGAGGAAATGGAGTTGAACTGTTTTGAAGAGAAAATAAAGAGGCAAAAGGTAAATTCATGAAACTTTATCTTACTTGATGATTTGAGATTGTCGGTGGTGATTTTGTTGTTGATTCACTTGAATTGGCTTGATTTTGTAATTTGGGAAGCATGAACCCTAAGGGGAGGTATTGTCCAATATTTAATTAATCATGGGTGTAAGTGTAACTAAGGGGTTGTTTGGTATAACGGATTTGGAGGGAAAGGGAATGGAGCAAAAATTTTTATGAGTTGTATTTATAAAATTGAATAAAAGGGGTTAAAAGTTTTTAATTAAATTTTCTTACTCTTTTTTTTACATATTATTTTTATTTAAATTGTATAACCCCACTTCTTCATATTTTTAAAATCTAACTCATACAAATTTTTCCTCCCCTCTCCTCCTTGAAAGACATATTAAAAATCCAACTTTTCCTAAATTTCCGCTAGTGCTGTTTTGGCATGTTGGAGTTGGAATTTGGTAGGTTTGATGCTTCCAATGAGTTTAAACTAAAAAATTGTGTAGCGTACAAGTGAGAGACCAAGTTTGGAAGTATTAGGATTGAAAATAGTATTTTCACCTAAGAAACCTTAGGTTTCAGTCATGGCTATTTGATAATGAAGGAATTGGATTTTGATAAGTTTGAGATAAAAAAATGGATTATACATACAAAATTATATAAAGATAGCCAATGTCATAGTTTTTGACAAAGTATAATAACACATGGTATCACTAAGGGTGCCTTGTGTGGCGCTATAATGCGGGTTCAATCCTACCCCCAATGTACTAAAAAAAAGGAAGATAGACCAAATCCCTAAAGGCATTTTGGTATATGTGTTTTTGATGGAGATAACCAACCATATGAATTTAGGAAATGAGAATTGAATGAGTAATAACTCATTTGTTATAAATTTAGAAATTTAGGATTTGATATTTATTCGGGTTGACCAAGAGACTGGTAGATAGGTTAAGCGATTAGAAAGGATTCCTTATGTTATTGTTTATATGTTCTACGATGTCATGTTTTGTGATGTGAATTGTTTATGGCAAACCTAGCTATGGTGTAGGAAAAGCACGAGTACCACCTGTAGGAAAAGCATAAGTACAATTAGACCTATTTGGGACCTAGCTGAGGTGATGAAATACGGGTAAACACTCATCTACTCTGGAACATTGCAACTTGTAGGATCAAATAGTCACTTGATGCCAAACATTGTACACAATGTGGTTAGTAGGGATGAATAGACATTTGGTCTTAAATGCTGGTCAAACAGTCATTTGATCTTAAACATTGAACACAATGTGGTTAGGAGGGACAAATATCATTTGATCTTGAATGCCGATCAAACAGTCATTTGGCTTGGAACATTGTGAGATTATGATCAGACAATCATTTGGTCCTCAGACAAATATGGTTGTAGTGTATTCATTCTTTTTTTTTTTTTTATAAAGGACGCCAATGTAGTGTATTCATTCTATTATACATGGTGTATTACATGTATAACTTTCACATTTATATGATTTATTAAGTATTGCTACTAAGATTTGTATGTTTATTTCGCTAAAGGAAGTGGTTCTCAGGGCAAAGAGGTAGGTACCAACAAGTAAGAGTTTCAATCCTATGCAAGAGTTGTCATTGGTTATCTGCCGTTTTTTTTAAACTTGTAAATACTAAATAAATACCCATGGGATTCTTATAATATAACTAAGTACTTTATATCAGTACATTTTATGCTAATCCCACTCACCATATGAATTGTGCATTAATATTTTGATAAATGTCAAAATATTAAGGGGTTTGATAGAAAGAGAATTGCATTTTTATCCTAATTTATTCATTAACAACAACCATGTACTCGCCAGTGTCCTTTTCCATATAATTTTCTTTTCAACCATGTTACTTCAATCACAGAAAATAAGATCAATATAGATAAAAGGGAAGACGTATATATTCAAAAATATTTCTCTATCCTATATATATGTATATCTATGTAAGTATAAAGAAGCGGTACCTATAAAAGTTCTTTCTTTATTCAAAATACCCACTACAGTTGAAACAAAAGATGCTTTAGCACAAGCGAAATGATATCCCTTAAATGAACAGTCCTTTAGCACTTTTTGACCAAATACATGTGCCCAACCAGAGCCAAAAATGACATTTTAAAAACAACAAATCCTGGCTGATTTTGTCAAATTCAGTTTCATTAAACTCCAGGCCATACCAGTCAAGAGATATAACAACAATTGAGATAACTGGGCCGAACATTACAAAATGGCAGTAGGGTATGTGATGATTGATTATTTATAATTAAGCTGGACCTGAAAGAAATAATTAAAAAGCATATAATTAATGACATAGAATAGCAACATAGTGGGTTGGGATAAAATTGGAAGGCAAGGGAGGCAAAGGTGTTAAAAATGCCGAGTTTGACAATGCACCATACCAAGGAGCCGTTAACAAAAAAGAAAAAAGGGCGACTACTCCAACATGTTTCCCTGATACGCCATGACTGCAACTCCTTCTACGAATTCATAATCCCTGTCTTCATATTGTTCAGTGTCATGAGAACCTGAAGGTCAGGAAATTCGGTGGCCTAGAGGCTCTCACCTCCTACCTCTCCCGCTGTCAGCCCCAACATGTCATTGCTCTCCGGCGCATCCGCCCCATTTCAGCTGGAGATCAACCTCATTTTAGCCTAGGATCTCCCACTTGTTTCTAATGTTAATGCAAAGTTGCTCTGGCTGATTGCTTTATTTTTGAACCTGGGGTGTTTCCTGGAGTGGGGAGAATCATGCTATTGAATATTGATACTTTTTTAGTTAGCATATTGTTGGTAATTAATTAACTTTACATAAATTTTATTTGGAGAAATTTTGGGCAAATTGTATAAAGGTCCCGAATAAGAGAATATACGTTAAAGAAGTTTTGAAATAAAAAAAAATTACTGTCAAGTCTCAGTTAATAACCCATGTGTTGTTATGGGGTTGTCAATAATGGGACATGACAGTAATTTTTTTGAGAAAATTATATTAAAGTCCCAAATAAGAGAATATACGTTAAAGAGATCTCAAGATAAGAAAATATTACTGTCAGGTCCCCAAGATAAGAAAAATATTATTGTCAAATCCCTATTAACAACTCCGGAGTTCTTAATGGTGACCCTGTGGTTGTTAATGACAACCTCAGGGGGTTGTAGCGCCATTGACAATTCTAGAACCTGACAGTAATTTATTTCTATCTCAGGACCTCTTTAACCTATATTCTCTTGTTCGGGACCTTAACATAACTTTCCCAATTTTTTTAACTTCGAGACCTCTTTGACGTAAATTCTTTTGTTGAGAGATATCATTGTTCCACACATATGCACCATCAATTAAAGCTCTATCTAAGGCTCTACTACTTGCTGATTGTTGGAATAGAATGCCTATCACCATTGACATAAATTCTAAAGAACTTTATATAGCTGCATCTAGGAGAAGATTCATAAATTCTAAAGAACTTTATATAGCTGCATCTAGGAGAAGATCCTCAAATTGTCATTGGAAAATGCAAGATATTCTATCTGATGTCTTTAACATGTTGGATGAGAGAAGTTTGATTTCTGTTTTCTTGATTCCTCATGAGGGGAATGCTGCTACCTATTGTTTGACCGCCTTAACTTTAAGGGAGGTGGAACTGACAAGCCTGATTCTTGAATCACCACCTCCTCTGGGAACGATCATTCTTCATGAAGCCACTGTTGATGATGTTGATCACGAAACTCATGCAGTCCAGCAGCCAGAAAGAGAGGGAATTGATTACTTGATTTGTTGTAATTATTGAAGACTTACTGTGTTAATTTTCGATATTTGGTTTACTTGTTTTCAAACTATTGTTATATCCTTTATTTTGAGGAACACAATTCCCTTTTACTGGCAAAAAAAAAACCTTTTTATAGTCTGCTTCAGATTGGCTGCTTGTACACAAAATTACAGTCGGCTTGAAAAATTACAGCTAGGCCATAATTATTGGTGAATTTTTAATAAAACTAGTGTCTTAATGAAAATCTAGCCAAAAAAAAAAAGAAACATGTTCGTGATTTTTTTTTTCATACATAACATGTTCGTGATTTATTATTATTATTATTGTTAGAAGAATCAATATCAATGTTTTGTGATAAGACATACATACTAGATTCAACCACGAGATTTTGTTATTTATTGGTTAAATCAAAAGAAAGAAAAGTTCAGCAAAAGTAGAAACAAATCGTATTGTATAGGAGGCTTGGTTACTTATTTGTAAGGAATGGCAGGTTGACACAAACCACACTTGTAGGGACAATATCTCTTTCTTCCTCAATTTCTGGAAAAGGAAGGTCATTCCTCTCAATGTCTTGGTCCTTCCCCAATTCCTCACCCTGCCCCTCTCTCCCTCAAAAGAACTGGCTTCCGTATGATCATTTGTTAGCTATTTCTGTAAATAATACAATTCGGTACAAATTTTATAAAGATGTTTCTCTAAGCTTTAGCTCCCTAATAGAGATGTTTGGTTGCAAGTGTTTTTGCTGAAGCACCTCCCTTGAATTCTATTATCTGCCTTCAATTGCCACCGGCAATTCTTTAAACCATCATGCCATGATTATCGATTCTTTCTACTTACTGTTTGATGGGTGTCCCTTCATTTTGCTACATTAACCGCCTATTGTGTCACCCCAAAGGGTAGTTAAAGAGCTTGTGTTTATGTCATACTTAATCCTCATAGTCAAGTGGAATTTCTTATTTTTACTGTGAATGATTAATGTCTATCTTTTATTAGTTACAACTTACAACTGAGAGATATCTTATTGAAGCAATTATTAATTAATGTTTATATAAATAATAATTGTTTGTTAGGAGAAATTCTAGGACTAGAAAGATTTAAATGTTTGAATAGTTGGTTAGAGAGTATTTTTAGGATTTGTTACTACAGAATCCACCTCTTGTAAATTCTATATAATACCTCCATAAGATGAATAATATATTATATGATTTAGTCACTGTTATGCTACATGGTATCAAAGCAATTGTGACATTAAAATTAAATCATGTTTCGTAAGTCTTATTCTTGTTACTGAAAAAAAAACACAAAAACAACCTAAAGTGTAAGTCATGTTCCTATAGCTCTCATCAATTCCAGTTCACAAGTATTGTAGCTTTCGGTCAATTCTAGCAATCCAGTTCGTTAGCTTTGTAACTTTTGGTGATAGATCCACTGTTGCCCCTCTCTCATGGGTTCTTCATCGAATGGGTCTATGGTTCCACCATCACAAAAAAATTCCGATTCATCTATTTTTCCCTCTAGTGCTGTTGAAAATGCTGGCCTTATTGTTTCTGAACGTTTATCCCATCATAATTATTATGA
Organism: Acacia concinna; assembly: GCA_037177275.1. Lineage (NCBI taxonomy): Eukaryota > Viridiplantae > Streptophyta > Magnoliopsida > Fabales > Fabaceae > Acacia > Acacia concinna. The sequence goes on from JBAGKO010000015.1 coordinate 639,261, forward strand.
TTGGGCTCAAGCAGTGAAAGTCGCCGTGAGTAGCCGAGGCAAACTGAAGTTTCTCCTCAGGCAAGCATCGAAGCCATCCACTGCTGATTCTCAGGCACTCCAATAGTGGGAGATGGAGAATGCCCTCGTATATTCATGGCCCATTAATGCCATGTCACCACAGATCAGACACACGTTCATGTATCTTCTGACTGCCACCAAAACCTGGGATGTTGTACGTGAGTCGTATGTTGATAAAAAAGACCTTTCTCATCTATTTGACATTCGCCATCGCATTTGAAAATCATCTTAGGGATCACAAAGTGTACAAGAGTACTGGTTCAACCTTTGTGCATTATGGCAGGAAGAAGATTTGATGATGCGTGGGTCACACCTGATGATGCCACTAAAGCTAAATGCAATAGAGATACTGATCGAATCATTTCTTTTCTTGCTGGTTTGAATTTAGAACTTGATGATGCTAGAGCCCGTATTCTCAGTAACTCTTCTCTTTCTTCTCTACGAGAGGTATTTTCTGAACTAAAACGTGAAGAATCCAAACATCAAACCATGTTGACTCAAAATATGTTCAACCCATTGCTACCAACTCTAGAAGCTTTGGGTTTAGTAAGTAAGAATCTTCAATCTGGATTAACTTTGCACCCGTCTTCCTATACCAAAGGCAAACCTTTCTGTGAACATTGCAAAAAACCATGGCACACTAAGGACAAATGCTGGGATCTCCATAGTAAACCTTCTGATTGGAAACCTCATTGTTCCAAGCAACAGAATCAGCGACTAATCATGTCGTTATCGATGCAACAGAGCCTTTTTATGCATCTGAAGTCTTTGGTATTAGTAGTGAATAGATGGCCCAACTACTAGACATGCTTAAAACTTTGCAAACATCACAGCAACATATTGCCTCTGTTGCAAAGAAAGGTACTGATCGTATTGCACTTCTGTCTTCCACCTCTACTCCTAGTTGGACTATTGATAGTGGTGCTTCTGATCATATGACTTCGGAATCAAATTTGTTTGTCAATTATTTACCTTTATTGGGAAACAGTAATATTTGTACAACCACTGGTGCCTCTTCTTCTATTGTTGGTACTGGTACTGTTCATGCAACAAGCAATGTGACCCTCAATTTGGTCCTACATGTACTAAGTTTGGCTTGTAATTTACTTTCTATTAGTCAGCTAACGAAACAAGCAAATTGCTCTACTCACTTTTTTGCTACACATTGTATATTTCAGAATCTCTCCTCAGAGAAGATGATTGGCACAGCTAAAGAACGTGGTGGTCTTTATTATCTTGATGTCCCTTCAGCTAATACTTTGTCCTCTCAGTTAGTCAATTCAGCCTCTTCTGCTGATAATAATTTTTATTTGTGGCATAAAATATTGGGTCATCCCAATCCTTCTTATATGCAAAAAAATGTTTCCTCAATTTTCATTGAATAAAAGTACTCCTTTAATTGTGATGTTTGTGCAATGTCAAAACACCATTGTGTAACTTTTTCACCGTCCTCATATAAATCCACTCATCCGTTTTCAATTATTCATAGTGATGTGTGGGGTCCTTCATGAATTCCTAATCATACTCTTTCCAAATTCTTTGTCACTTTCATTGATGATCATGCTAGAATGTGTTGGGTTTACCTTATCAAAGAGAAATAAGATGTTTTCACTATATTTGTTGAGTTCTTTCAGTATGTCAAAACACAATTCAATACACATATTCAGGTCCTACATATAACAATGACACTGAATATCTTAATCATTCTTTTCAAAATTTCCTAAAATCTAATGGTATCGTGCATTAAACCAGTTGTCCAAATAGTCCTCAGCAAAATGGCATTGCAGAATGCAAATTATCACTTACTCAAAGTTACTAGTGCCCTTCTCTATACTTCTTATGTTCGCAACTATTTCTGGGGTAATGTTGTCCTTACGACAACTCACCTTATTAACCATATGCCTGAGTCCTTTCCTTTGTTTCACTACTTGATAAACTTCGTGAAACCCATAATGTTTCTTATCTTGAGTACACCCTTCCTCTTCGTATTTTTGGTTGTCCTGTCTTTGTTCATTGTCATCATCCTTCATCTAAACTTGATCCTAGAGCTGTCAAATATAGCTTTCTTGGTTATTCAAACGCCCAAAAAGGATACAAGTGTTATGACCCTCCTCTAAACAACTATATTTTAGTCGTGATGTTATATTTGTTGAACATGAGTCGTTCTACTCTTAGCCTTCCATTCAGAGGGAGAGTTGGTGTGAATTCCAGTCCTCCACTATTACTCCTATTCCTTTGACTACATCTCCTACACCTATTTCACCTCCTGATTCATCTTTTATGCCTACACGAGAACACATGACAGCAGAACGTGCGCCACATCAAAAAGATTTTCACAAAACATATTTAAAAAAGGGATAAATAGATAGTTAAGGCTACTACACTTGAAGGTGTGACAGACTCTAACCCAATAGAGAATCCTGAAGAGACAACAAATGAGATTGATGTTCCTATTATCGTAAGGAAGCAGCCACGTACATGCACTAAACATCTTATTCAAAAGGTTGTATCTTATGCAAATCTTTCTCATCCTTATTGCAATTTTGTCACTAATATTGACAAAGTCAGAATTCCAGCAAATGTACATGAAGCTCTAGAACTTCCTGAATGGCATGATGCTGTACTTGATGAAATGAGATCACTTGAAAGCAATAAAACTTGGGAAATTACTGAATTACCTCAAGGAAAGAAAATTGTGGGATGTAAATGGATATTTACTCCTAAATATAATCCTGATGGCACGCTACACAAGTACAAAGCTCGTTTGGTTGCTAAGGGATTCACTCAAACGTATGGACTTGACTATAATGAGACAGTTGCTCCCGTTGTGAAGTTAGACATTGTAAGAATACCCCTCTCTGTTGCAACAAATTTAGATTGGGATTTCCAACAACTTGACATTAAAAATGCCTTCTTAAATGGAGAACTCAAAGAAGAAGTATATATGACCATTCTACCTGGATTTGACAAAGAAAAAGGTAATAAAGTGTGTCGACTAAACAAATCAATATATGGATTGAAGCAGTCATCTAGAGCGTGGTTCAATAGATTCTCATCTGTTCTGAAATCCGAAGTGTATAAACAATGTCTCTCAGATCATACTATGTTTGTGTTGCACAAGGGAAGTCTAACTACTATTCTTATTGTCTATGTGGATGACATCATTCTCACTGGTAATGATATTCAGGAACATACTCAAGAAGGCTCTTAATCAACAATTTGAAGTAAAGGATCATGGTAAACTAAAATATTTCTAGGAATGGAGGTCCTAGATCTAAAGATGGGATATATGTGTCTCAATGTAAGTACATTCTTGACTTACTGAAAGAAACTAGCATGCTTGGATGTATACCAAGTAAAGTTCCTATTAGCACCAAGAAAAAGAAGAAGCGAGAAGATATGAAACTTGCTACAACTGAGAAAGAAGCAATCATAAGGAGAAAATAGGAAAAAGATGAGATGTCTACTGATTTGGGACAATACCAAAGGCTTGTGGGGAGACTGATTTATTTATCTCATACCAGGCCAGATGTTGCTTATGCTGTAAGTGTAGCTAACCAACACATGCATTCACTTAAGAAGAAGCATCTTGATGCAGTCTACAAGATGCTTAAATACATTAAAGGAACACCTGGCAGAGGCTTGTTTGTTTTAAGAAGAACGACCTCATAAATATTGAAATATTCACTGATGCAGATTGGGCTGGAGATATGGAGAATAGCATATCTACATCAGATTATTGTACTTTCGTTTGGGGAAACCTAATTACGTGGCAAAGTGAAAAACAAAGAGTAGTGTCCAAGAACAGTGCAAAATCAGAATTGAGAGCTCTAGCTCAAGGAGTAATGGAGGGGTTGTGGCTAAAAAGAATAGCAGATGAAGCTCACATGCAGACAAAATCTCCTATAAAACTCTATTGTGATAGTAAATCCGCCTTGTGCATGGCGTTAAATCCTATACAACATAGTCGAACGAAACATGTTGAACTTGATCGCCACTTCATTAGAAAGAAAGTCAAAGATGACACTATATGTCTTTCCTATGTGCCTACAAAACTACAACTAGCTGATGTACTGACCAAAGGATTGCATGAAGATATATTCACAAGTTTTATTCGCAAGTTGGATATGATAGACATTTATAATCCAACTTGAGGGGAAGTGAAGCAATTATTAATAAATTTTTATGTAAATAATAATTGTTTGTTAGGAGAAATTCTAGGACAAAAAATATTTAAATGTTTGAATAGTTGGTTAGAGAGTATTTTTAGGATTTATTACAACAGAATCCACCTCTTGTAAATTCTATATAATACCTCCATAAGATGAATAATAGATCATCTGATTCAGTCACTATTATGATACCCTTATCTTCTGCTTTGTCATGCCCTTGATGAATGCTGTGTAATCATTTTTTGAAAAATTAGTTCTTTAATGCGGCTCCAAATAAATTAGATGTTAGGGAGAATTGACAACTATCCTACTTCTTTATCACAGTGCGCAAACTTTAGTTTCTACCCTTGCTCGGTAGAGACAAGTATGGTATGCGACTTAGGTCTTATGATGTTAACCTATTTGCTCTGCTTGCTCCAATTTAATTTGGCTTCATGTGCCCATTTTATCAATTATTAGATGATTGGCCATGTGACTGATTTAAACTTTTTGGAATGATTAGGTTGGGTGGGCGTTTTGCTAGTGGTAGAATATGCCTCAGGGGAATAAAAGTCCTAAAAAGAACCAAGTTCGACAGAATGTAGAGCTATACTCACCTTGAAGTTGCTTACCTCCAGTATGTTATATTGGCAGGGTATATGGCTGCTAAGATGCAATAATATATAATTTAAGATTGTGGCAGGGATTGCCTAACAATAATGTGAGGGGGAGCAACATATACACATCATACATTAGTAAATAAGCAACGGCTTACTCAGAAGCAGGAAAATTTGTTGGAAGTTAGGCAAGAGAAGTCAGATTATGTACATTATGGTTGCCTAAGTAGCCATTGATCTAACTCTAGATCTGTATATCCCTGTAATCCATGGGTAAGCTGGAACTTCAACCTCAAACCACAAATTAAAGCATAGAGGAAGAGGGAGAAGTAGTTGAAGTTGAAGTTGAAGTTGAAGTAGAAGTAGAAGTAAATTTACAACTTACGAGGAGGAGCCGATGAAGGACTTTGGAATGCGGATTACTCGTAGCAGTGAATTAATTCATTGAGGGCTAAGCTTAGAGGCCACTTGTTTTGATTTTACATGTAATAATATTATTATTTAATATTTGGTCAATCTTATTTGAAGTCTCCTCCAAATTTTATTAGGTTTGATGAGAAACAATAAACCTGATTCTCGTGTCCCACCTAGCTAGTAATAGTATTTGTATTGGGTGCTAGTATGAGCATCACCATTAATATTAAATGAGTTTCACTTCACCTGTCATGATTTCTAAATCCTGAATGAGTCGTCCACAGAGGACAAAACTAGCAGTGCCCTGTAGGCTTCGTGTCACTTACAATGCAACCACCATCCCCAGTATCTGAGTTTTCATTTTCAGGCGACCATTAACTTTTACTTTCGAGTTTTGACCTCACAAATTATTTATTATTTAGAGTACTATTAAATAAAACATTTTTAAGTGTTTCACTCTCTAACTAATCACTGTTTTCATTTTCAACATGAAAAATGTACTCATTTGGCTAATATTTGAATAAATAACAGTTGCTAAGATTTTAAATGAAAAAAAAAAATTGATTTCCCAGGTTGAAAAGTATCAGCAAGGCTTTTTAAACTTTTTTTTTTTCTAAAGCAGTCAGATAAAAGCGGTTCAAATTTCAGTCGTAAGAGATGGCGTTATATTATTTTTTTTTTTAAAAAAAAGAAGTCATTATCAAATTCCAATTCTGTTTTGTGGAGGCTAGGTTTGGCCGCGTGGGGTTGAACACAGCTGCACCGGATCATTGCTGAGGAAATTAGATTCGATAAGATTTACAGTTAAAGATACTATTGCAATCATGTCTCCAGTAGATCACTTCAATTACTGTTTCAACGTTTTGATACTCGGTATAATTCTCCTCTGAAAATTCCCGGGAAGAATCCCAGAGGAAAGGTCAGAAACGACAATTACAAGGAAGACACTTCAATTTTTTCAGGCCTGAACAATTCAAAGTTCAACCCTCTCAACTCTTCTCTTTCCGACTGATAAAAGCCGTGTCATCGGGGGAAGGACCCGTTCTCGAGAAAATTTCTCAACTTTTTTCTAGATGATTTTTGGCGCCCTTATCGAATTATAATGAAACCAAGTATCTGGGTATGCTTGATTATTTTGCTCATTTCTCTTCGATCCGAAGCTTCCTTGGGATCTCAAAAGACCGATGAGGCTTATGTCACCCTTTTGTATGGAGACGAGTTCTTATTGGGAGTTCGCGTTCTTGGGAAATCGATACGCGACACTGGATCGGAGAAGGATATGGTCGTCTTGGTCTCGGATGGGGTGTCTGATTATGCCAAACAGCTTCTTCGGGTAATCTCCCCTTTAACTCTGCTTTCCTCCGGAGTAGGTTCAGTTTTACGGGTATCAATAATTCCAACATCGTATCTAGCCCTGTTTGCATTGATCATATAATTTTGGAATTTTGGTTAAGGAGTATCATATTCTTCCTGTTTTTTTGTTCAAAACAGAGTGAGAAGTTAAACTTCTTTTTAGCAGCGCAATGTTACGCTGCTTATAATTCTGAGATTGATCCCAAATCGTTTAACCGAACAGACTAGTAAACTGGGGTTGGAGTTGGAGTTGGAGTTCGATCCTCTTTCCGGTGGCCTTTTTCCATTGGGAGTTCAGTTCTTATTATTGAAACACAAGTAGATGGAAACTTCAGAGTCTAATTTTTCTGTCTGTTCTGTTTAATTTGTAGTCAACCTAACTCAAGTGAAAGCGATCCCAAATTTGGAAATCTCAAATTTTTTTCTCATGATATTAATGCCTGGCACTAAAGTTTTTGTATAGTTTCCCACTTCTATTTTTAAATCGGTGGTATTTTTGCGTAGGCTGATGGGTGGATAGTTGAGAAGATTAGTTTACTGGCAAACCCTAATCAAGTGCGTCCAAAGAGATTTTGGGGTGTCTACACGAAGCTGAAAATCTTCAACTTGACTAATTATAAGAAAGGTAAACATTATTGGCTATTATTATGGGTGCATCTGGTTGTATAAGTATTGGAGAATATCAACCATGTAGATTCTGGCCTCCCAAGTGGACTGGATCTGCTTGAATATTTTCTTCCCTTAAGTAGGAGTATTTTCAAAGTGATTGGGTTATTTCTAATGTTTTCTTTTCTTTCCTGAATTCTAATGTTTCTCAAGCTGCTTTTAAATAAATTCCAACCGGAGGTAACCATCTAATTTATGGATTCTATCCCCCACCCCTTAAAGAAAGAAAAACATCTCAACCTTTTATGTAGGAATACAGATTACATAATCAATTTAGTGGTTTAATTTTGAATATAAATGTGCAGTTGTTTACCTCGATGCGGATACTATTGTGGTTAAAAATATTGATGATCTTTTCAAATGTGGAAAATTCTGCGCTAATTTAAAGCATTCCGAGAGATTGAATTCGGGAGTCATGGTAGTGGAACCATCTGATACTGTTTTTAATGACATGATGAGCAAAGTAAAGACTCTACCATCTTACACTGGAGGTAAAACAATTTTTAAGCTCTTATTCCAAATGTCGTAGGTGTAGTGCTTTTATACATAAGCATCAGTTACCAGATAGGATCCTCAAACTTCATCACTTCTGAATAGTTGGCTTTGTTTTTTTATCCTTTGGCAGGAGATCAGGGATTTCTTAATTCATATTACTCTGGATTTCCCAATGCACATGTTTTTGAACCAAATTTGACCCCAGCAGTACTGAATTCTAGACCAGTTCCTGAGATGGAGAGACTTTCGACACTCTATAATGCAGATGTTGGGCTTTACATGCTTGCTAACAAGGTATGGATTATGTGTAACAAGGTATTGCATCCTTCAGTTCAATCATCTAACAATTCTTGCTGATTTATCTAGTGGATGGTAGATGAGACTGAACTCCGTGTAATTCACTATACACTCGGGCCTCTTAAGCCTTGGGACTGGTGGACAGCGTGGCTTTTGAAACCTGTTGATGTCTGGCAGGTTTGTGTGGAACTAAATTTCCTCTTTTGGCCTGTTAATGCCTCGGCATTTTTTTGTCCCCAATGTAGAGAAGAGAAGACTGACCTGATAGGTGATGTTGTAGGATGTAAGGGAACATCTTGAGGAATCCCTCCCTGGCACAGCAGGAGGCCAAAATCCCAAAGATAATTTTCTTGTGAAGTTTCTTTTTCTGCTGCCCTTTTGTGCTTTACTTTTCTGCTGTTATCGATCATTTGTAAAGGTAAGCTACTATGGTTTTTATTATCTCAAAGAATAAGGAAATCGAAGTGGAATTTCGATCTGTTTCAACACATTGTAATTTGTATTTTCTGCAGAGTCCAGTGTTCATTGGTTCATTTTGTAGAAGTTCATTATGGGATCATGCCAGACACCTTTATTGTAGGGTTAGAGCAAGTGTACCACTTGTGTATGGTAGTATTTCAAGTACTGCTGTCAATTCCACTTATCAGGTTGGATTTCTCTTCATAGTCTTTTATTGCTTGCTTGTGTTCCTTTTTTTGTGCTGAAAATTCTTCTGATGTTAAACAGCTCTTAAGTAGTTCCCAGTACAAGGTCCCGGCTTATTTGGGCGGCATTTCAGTCACTATCTGTTTTGTGGCTGCAGTGGTGTCTCTCGGGGTAGCACTGTTAATTGTCCCTCGGCAAGTGTCCCCATGGACTGGCTTACTCTTGACATATGAATGGACGTTCACGCTCTTCTTTGTATTCTTTGGAGGTTATATACATCTAATTTATCGATGGGGAAAACTCTCAGCATCACGAACAGCATCGTCTCATCCTGAATCTTCTGAATATGATTCGGAAAAATGTATGTTGTTTTAGATTCAAGCTCATTTGATTGTTTTGTCTCACAGCATCTTTTGGCTTTTTTATATTGGCCATGTGATTATGTCATGATTAATTTTGTTTGTTGTGCGTTTTACAGTACATCAGCGACAGATTCCATCTTGTGATGTTGTTACATGGTATTATGGATTAGGGACGGCGTTCTTGGCAATAGCTGCCCCATCTTTGCCTTGTATTTTTGGAATCACTGCTTTGTTTTTGAGGTAATTTGCAATTTATTCATGAATAGATCTTGTTGGAACAAAGCGAAAAATCTATATTGGGTGGCGTTTTGCTTATACACCAGGGTACCCTGCGTTAGGCTGTATATCATGTTAAAACCGAACCTCCATTTGAATTTGACTGGTATAATTATAGACTAGGTTTGGTTAGGGGAGACTGAAGTGAACACTCAACAGGGTTATAGAAAGGGACCTTTTGGTCAATAACCTATCTAAAAATATGGTTTTCAACAATGCATAATGACATCGTGTGATATGTAGCTAACCTTATTTAGTGGGATTAAGGCTTTGTTGTTGTTGTTGTTGTTGTTGATAATAGACTAGGTTTGTCACTTGTTTTTGGATACCCTAATTCCTTTGTGCTGACACTTGTAAATTTGATTGCTGTGATAATAGGTTAGGTTTGATGGTTGTTGGGGGCATAATATTGGCTTCCTTCATGACATATGCGGCTGAACACCTTGCAATAAGGTCATTTTTGAAAGGCATTGAAGAGTGGGATAATGCACGTGATAGGGGTCTATGTTTCTCATGCTGATTGGAGATGTAAACTATTCTTTTAGATAATTATATGATAGTTCCTTCCTTCCTTCCATTCAACTAATGTAGTCTTTTCTAGTGGCAAGTGTGATTTAGAAAGTTTTGTCTATCTTGAATATCTTATTTTGTCTAAGTGGTTCTGTTACTGTTGTAATATTATTATTATTCTTTCCTATTTGGAATAGGTGGCCTTTGGCCTTGTAATTTAGGGACCTATACATAGGCTATAACGATTTGTTTTTATTTAGTACTTCCTCCTCTTTTAATTATAAGGTCTGTTGACCTTTTTTAGAGAAGTTAAAGAAGCAAAATAAATTACTTAATTATATCATATGTTGCATTTTATTATATTATATATTAGTTCATAAGTCAAATAAGATAATTTAAAAAAACGATAAATGTTAACGTTTTAAGATAGTGTAACTAGCTATTTTATGATTCTCTAAAATAGTCAATTAGTTCTTTTAATTAGAATTGAGGGAATTTAATTATAAATGTAATCGATTCAATTGAATTGAACTAGAAAAAAAAGGTCGAAGAGATACCCATTGAATTAATGGATGACACCATTGAGGAAAGAGAGCAAGAGTTTAGAAGATGAAGTGGAAATGAAGGTGGATCAGAATTTTTGTAAAGAAGGGGAGGCACAGCTAGAAAAAAGATAATAGGAAAGGTCGAGCTTTGTCATATAAGCAATCTTTATTGGGATTCAATGGCTTGGCCAACGACAATTTGTATATGGAAATAGAGGATTTACTGCTAGTAGAAGATGAGGAAATATGCTGGAAGATGCCAGAGCCTTTAGAAGGAATTGGAAGGCTAAAGAAAATCTACCTGGGCGCCCATAGCAGAAGAAGAGTATAATGAGTGGTGCAAGCCATGCAATTTTTTGCTCATCTTAATTGTGCTAGGCAAGCATTTTAATTTGTATATGCTTAAGTCTAATTTGATCAAAATTTTGGAGTTTTTCTTACTTTGACTTGAAAGATATTCCCAATAATTATTTTGTGGTGAGATTCACTAATCAGGAGCAATGGAGAAATCACTATAAGAGGTTCTTTATGGAGGGCCATGGGTTTTGTTTCAACAGTGTGTTATGGTTTAGAGATGGACACCACATTTCTATCCCTAAAAAAATCAGCTGAGGAAAATAGTTACTTGGGTTTGAATACTCAACACACCAATGCAATGCTATAATAGACATTGCATAGGCCGGATTGGAGAAAGAATTGGATAGCCGCTCAAGGTGGATTTAAACACTTTATCAGATAACACGGTAGGAAGTGAGAAGGTTGAGAGAGGGAGATATGCCAGATTATGTGTCGATTTAGATTTACAAAAGAAGCTTGTACCGAGGATAATTGTTGCTGAGGAGATATTTAATAAGGAGTATGAAGGGGTAAAATTGATCTATTGAGTGTGGGAGATATAGTCACTGGAAGGAAGCGTGTGCATAGAAGAATAATACTGGGGAACCCTTGAAGGGGAGTAATGGGATACCTAATCCGGGCAACAATCAGGAAGTATAGTCAGAGAAAATGACGTCGACGATTGATGAACAATTTGGGCCTTGGATGTTTGTTTCTAAAGGAGGGAAGTCTTGAAATCCAAGATGGGTAATTCAAAAAGGGGGCAGTATAATCAAGATATGATGGGAAAGAGTGTTAGGAAGAAAGACCTTTTGGTTTCAAGATCACGATTTGCAACTTTGGAATATATGGGAAACGAGGTGGAAGAGGAGAGAGAGGAAGGACAAGTCCTGATGGAACGGGATGATTATTGATGGTACAACACTTGGTTCAAAAGGAAAAAAAGGAAAGAATTCGAAAAGAGGGAAAAATTCTGGTTTGAAATAGGGAAAGGAAAATATTGGATTGAAGGTCCAAAAAGAAAGTAGGCTGGATAACAATCTGTTAAATATAGGAAAGGATGCAGTCAGTGAACCTGTCATGATAGCCCAAAATGGGAAAGGGAAAGAATCTGTATTAAGATAGAGGTCCCTCGTGGTGGTCAAATGACCGAGGATAGCTAGCAGGTGATTGGGCTAAGAGAACAAGTAGTCCAGGTTAAAAAAAATAGAAAATAGGAAGAAGCAAAAGGAGCTGCAGGGCCCAAAATCTCAGCAACTAAAAATAAAAAAGCTTGATCATGGACATTTAACCATTCAAAACTTAGAACCTAGGCCACTCGATATGGAATTGACAAGGATTAAATGAAGATGAAGAGATGAGGAAGGCCAAGGATCAGGAGATGAATTACCAGGACACAAACGATGCAACTCTGTGAAGGGAAGGAGATCACTTAGATGATATAGAAATGGTGCCAGAGATGACACTGGATGTGTTTAGAATGAAGATTGTAATCTGTACTTTTAAAAAAGTAAAATTGAGTAAAAGTAGATTGGGTTATTTAATTTGTGTTTGGAAAAAAAATTACAAAAGTTACTTATGCAAACGTAAAACTTATTTGGTTAAAA
>JBAGKO010000015.1:653774-663888 GCA_037177275.1 Acacia concinna
TATATATATCGAACAGCGGTTATTTTCCACTAAGTTTGTAATGGCAAGGGGACAAAGGGTAAAAGGCATGATGCAGTAATCTTGACAAGGCAAAACCAATTTATAATCCCAAATAAAAATCTGGACTTCGCCCAAGATTTGTAGCAAGATTCAGAGTTGAAGAACTTTGCTTTTGAAGTCAAAACTAAAGCACAATAATGATATGTCTGGGAATGCAATATATAAATATGCTTGGAGATTACACTCAAAAAAAAAAAAAAAATCTGAATCTCAAAACAAATGTTGAAGAGGTGATGTGAGAAGACTATGCTTTACGGTTATATTCTTGTAATATTTTTCAAAATAGAAAAAAAATAACATATAAAAAATACTAGGTAGACGGGTATTAAGAAAACCTACTCTAATGTCACATGTTAGAATAACCCAACTAATAATATTTAAATGTCGTATGTAAATGTTACAAGAGTAGCAGTGGAAGACTTAATATGAAACGTCTCCAATTATAGTTAGTCAAACAATACATCTCACTATTTGAAATAAAAGAAACTATTGATAAGAAACTAGATTAGAATGCCGTCACCCGTTAGCAAAACCTCAAAGAGCAAGTACATATTTCTATATTACCACTCTAAGACTCGATATGTAATCATAAACTAAATCTCTATCCAAATCTCATGCGGGAGATATTTTATCCAAAATATATTAAACAAATAATGTTTAAAACTAATAAGATATTATTAAGATCTTTAATTGATCAAAGTAATTAATTAACAATATTTAGAATATCCTTATATTATCAATTATCTAAAATATGATCTGAACATATATCAAAATATAATATTATCATATTAATAAAATATCTAACATGTCACCGTGCTTACTATTGAAGTCATGGCATATATTATATATAGTATTGTATTGTTATTAATAATCAATAAGAATCAAGCAAGCTATCAAGATTCTGATAATTTCCTAACTTTCGTACCTTTTCAAACGTTGTGTTAAACTTGTCAGGGATAGTCGTATATAAAAATTATTACCAAAACTAGGCAAGTTTCATGGGAGCGCCTCCCCAACTTTTCGTAGGATGTTGGTAGATTTTTTTTTTTTTTTTTTTCAAACGTTTTATTTCATAGATACAAAATTACATCCACAGCAACATTAACTTCTCGGTCACATATAATTACGTACTAGCGCAGACCAATCACAATTTAAAAGATTTTAGACTTCCGTCAATACTCCATGTTGTGGGTGTTCATCAGAAATAATTGAGTTCACTGAAGCCACCACTTTAAAACTACCACTTTCTACCACAATCTTCTTGTATCCCCATTCCCAAGCCAACCAGAGAGTGCAGAGTACAACCCATGCTTCAGCTAACTCACAGGATCCATTGTTCAGTTTAAACTGAAAGCCTCAAATAAACTCACTCAAAAGCGATCTCCAAAGACCAACACTCGTGTATTGCCCAGTAGTGGGATTAAAAGACTTGTCAGCATTAAACTTGAACACCCCCAACATTGGTGGAAACCGAACACTCTGAACTTTCATCGCACCAGTCCTATGAATATTGTTATAATTTCCCCACTATAGGTAAACTTTTGACTTAGCCAATACTTCCATTGCATTCATGATTTTTTTATTAAAAATACACCAAACATGCTGACATACAATTGCAAACCAACATGCCCATTTATTTTCATGCTAAACCCTAAACCAATCTTCACGGATTATGATTTGGAGAAATCAAAGAACTGTGTCCCCGAAACCCTAACCGCAAAACCAATCTTCACGTATTATGGTTGTTTGTTATGACACACAACACATAGCACTCTGACCTGCAACTAAGTAGTTTTTTCTGTTTTTATTCCAAATCTGGTAAACTGTCTTTTCTGGCTTCAGCTGTTAACAAATGAGCTAACAAGAGTGGCCCCTGGCCCCACCACGTCCGATGAACATCAAATCTTGACGGGGCGGGAGCTGTGATTTTCCCAAATGATCTACTTTTAATCCGTTACATAGAAACTGTAGTTCATAAACGCACGTGAGAAATAAAAAGAATGAACGAAGTCGTTACGGTATATGACACGCAGAAGGTGATTAAGTAATGATATGTAAAGAATAATTTGTTCTGGCCAAAAAAAAAAAAACAAAGAAAGAATAATTTGTTCTGGCCAAAAAAAAAAAAACAAAGAAAAAATAATTTGTTGAATTGAGTCTGCGGTGTTTATAAAGCTGGCGTTTTATTTTTTTAATTTTTATTATCACCCCCATGGAAAGAGAATTGAATTTTTATCCTAATTTATATTTGAAAAACAAGAAATCCTGGCTGACAAAGTCAAATTCAGTTTCTTTTTTTTTAAAAGAAAACGCTGTGGATAACAAGATTTCACTCTAAAGCTAAGTCAAAAGAAGTTTTTAAAAATTTAAATATTCTCTCAAACTCTTATTATAAGATCTTATTTAAAATTTTAATCTCTATCACTTTTTATAAGATCCGAAAAAGTCTATCTGAGTATTAAATATGTAATACTGTGTTTCTACAATCATCCCATCATTTAAAAATATTTAATTTTTTAAAAGTTTATAAGACATTGAGAGAATAATATTTGATTTTTTTAAAAAAATATTATCTCTGTTTTTTTTTCTGACTAACAAAGTTTTATTAATAGTTTCTTGGGTTTTTTAAGAGCTTTTTGAGTAAAATCTTATGTTCCCCAGCTATTTTTTTTTGAAAAAAATATATTAACTTTCTCGTAAAGATTATTTTGAATTTCTTAAAGTAAAATTTTTCCCCCAGCTTTGGCTTTTGTGAAAAAGTCCCCACCCTTGCCTTTTTCAAGCTTACTCCGTCTCACTCTCTCACACCCACAAGACACAAATTAATTTTGCACCAAAAAAAATAGAGCATATTAAGGCAGCAGATGACAGCCAACTACAATAAAAAAGGAGAGAAGTTAATCCCAAATTAACAATCCTTTAGCACTTTTTGATCAAATACACGCGCACAATCACAGCCAAAAAAAAAAACAAGAAATCCAAGCTGACTCAATCAAATTCAGTTTCTTTAAACTCCATGCCCAACCAGTCAGGAGAAATAACAGCAACTAAAATAACGGGGCCGTCCAATACAAAATGGCAGCAAGCTACATGATGATTGATTATTTATTAGTATTAAGTTGGACCTGGAAGACATAATTAAAAATAATATAATTAATGACATAAAATAGCAACATGCATAGTAGGTTGGGATAAAATTAGACAGAGGTAAAGGTGCTAAAAATGCAGAGTTTGACAACACACCACACCAAGGAGCCGTTAACAAACAAAACGAGACCACTCCATGTTTTGCCGATTCGCCAGGATTGCAACTCCTTCTACAAATTCATAATCCACGCCTTCATATTGTTCTGTGTCATGAGAACTTGAATGTCGGGGGATTCGGCGGCCTAGAGGCTCTCACCTCCTACCTCTTCCGCCGTCAATCCCAACATGTCATTGCTCTCCGCCGCCTCCGCCCCGTTTCAGCTGCTGGAGATCAACCTCATTTCCGCCCAAGATCTCGCCCCTGTTTCTAAACCCACCAAGGCCTATGCCGTCGTCTCCCTCCCTCCTCACCGTAAGCTCACCACCCAGGTTGACCAAGACGGCGACACCAACCCCATTTGGAATGAGAAATTCGTCTTCCGCGTCGAGGAAAATCTCCTCCTTGACGACAACTCCACCATCATCATCGACATCTATGCCTCCTCCTGGCTCCGCGACATTCTCATCGGCACCATTGGCGTCCTCCTCCGCAACCTCCTCCCTCCATCCGCGCGCTCCGGCAGTCGTAGGTCCAAGTTGCAATTCGTTGCTCTGCAGATTCGCCGACCCTCAGGCCATCCCAGAGGGATCCTTAACATAGGGGTGAACCTCGTTGATAGCACCAAGCGTAGCATGCCCTTGTATTCAGAACTCAGCGCATCTGCCGTAGGGGATTATGATTTCAGCCCCTTCCCGAAAACACCCCAAAAGGGCCTTCCCGATCCCGTCAAACCAAAGCTCTTGACGCTCCAGCGTTCTCAGAGCGAAAAGAACGACTCCACCATCAACGATTATGTTTATCACCCCACTCCTGCTTATAAGAAACAAGGTTCCGGGGATAATGAAGGATCCGAAATCGGGGCACCGCCGCAGTCCAAAGGAATGATCGTCAACGCAAATGGGTCTCTATGCTCGGACGTGGGGCCCTCGCCATCGGTTGTGGCAGCCGCAATTGCTAAGGGATTGTATCCAATGCCGTTAACGATTGCACGAAGCTCAGAATTGGATGAGTGGTCGGAAAAGAACAGTACAGAGGGGGTGAGGACGAAGATCGAGAGATGGAAGACGGAACTTCCGCCGGTGTACGATCACACGGAATACCGGAAGCTGAGGAAGCCGTCGAAGCGAAATGCGAGATCGAGGAATAAAAATGGGTTGTTTTCGTGCTTTGGGACGGCATTAGGGTGTGAATTTTCGATTACCTGTGGAGGAGGTAACCGTAAGAAGAAGTACAAGGCGAGCAAGAGCCAACTGACGCAATCTGATCTCACATACGATGAATCCTCTTATATGTGATGATCGAGAGGGCTCAACGGAGGATCGGAGGGAAGACATATATAAATGCTCGAATCGTCTTGAGATGACTCTGTTGCTGCTTGCTGGTGTATATTGTTGGCACAGAAACAGCATTTCAGTAGTTCTCGACGCTGCTTTCATCCCCTGCCTTTTCCCTCATCCTATTTTATTCTTTTCTTCAACTTTTTTCTTCCTAACCTCTTAAGATAAGATAATGTATATGATGTAATCATACTGATATCCTAGTTTACAACGAATTTCATTATTGTCTGTCTCTCTTTCTTTCATCCCTGTTTCTTGCATGAGTTCTAACTTTCTACATGCATGCCCGATTAAATGGATATGTATATATGCATGCATGTGAAAAGGGAAATTGAACTAAGCCTGTGAGGGGATCAGCAAGTGATGTATGAGTATTATAGTATTAGGGTGAAAGGGAAAAAATTGGTAAGTTTTCACCCTGGAGAATTATAATGGGGTTTGGAAGTTTTCAAAATGGGGTAAAATTTCTACTGAAGTTTACAAAATGGCCAATGTTGACTCTTTCTTTTTAAAGATTATTTAGTATTCTTTTTAAAGATTATTTAGTACGAGGGCACATTTTTATAAATTGAATTTTAAAAAGAAAATTAAAGAAGTGGGATTAAAAATTTTAAATTATTTTTTCATACTTTTGTATTTTACATATTTTCTTTATATTAAAAGTTTACAATTCCACTTTTGCAATTTCTTTTAATTTTTAAAATTTTTATTTTCCCACCCCCAACCAAACAGCTTAAGAATCCATACATAGGGCATAATGACTTGCTCTTATTTAGTAATTTAATTATAAATACAATCGAATGAATTGAATTGTACCAAATATAGCTTAAATACAACTATCATTCTCATCCTGCGTTGTTGGTTGGACGATGATAACTACTGACATAGCTAGGCATGAACAATCAATCCGCCCAATTCAACTACTACACGCACGCACGCACGCACGCACGCATAGATGATCAACCGTTTCTTTTCGAGCCAAGAAAAAATACACAACACCAAATATATTTTAATTAACCATGAGTATGTTTTCTTTGGTTTGGCGTAGGTGGGGGCTCTTAGGATTTGTGTGCCCCTGCTAAGCTTTAGGATTTGTGTGTTACTTAGGTTTGGTAATTAGATAACTTGCCCTTTGGATTAAGTTTGCTTCTGGTGGTGACAGTTTTTCTGTATGTGATGATCTGTTTTACATCGAAAGTTTATAACTTTTGGTTGTTTTCATCTTCCCCTACGTTCGGATGGGTGTTTGGAGATGCTCCCAATTTTGAAGCTTGTCCTTGAACTACCACCCTCTATTGCCAGATCATAACAGACAGAAATTGGTCATCGCGCCTTTTCGATCTTTTCAATCTATAGGGTATAGGCTCGGTTTGTTTTTTATTCAATTGTCTTAGTTCTAAGAGTACTGTCTTTAAGATTAGATATTTCTAGCTCACTTTCATGGGTTCTTTTGCTGTTTTCTCATATGTCTATTTGTAGAGAAAATTAAGTAGAAAACTCTCAAAAAATATAAATTTTTTTATTATTTATAAATTTTTTTAAAACTAGTATTCATTTCTTCCTCAACTTTTTTCTCAGTCTAAACATAGAATTAGTGTTTCTAATCCTCTTTTATGGCAAATCCCCTTCTTCATTTGCCGGACGAAGGCAACCCTCTGTGATTTGTAGTTATTTGATTTACAATATATTGTAATTAATGCATATATCAGTTTTTTTTAGAAGTTATTTTACTTGTTTTTTTTAACAAGCAATTAGAGTTAGTTTTTATTTTTAAGAAAAATATATACTGCTAAAATGAGTGGTAAATAACGCAACTGCTTTCTAGCTTCTTTTACTTTTTTATAATTTGATATAGCGGAATGGAGGGGAAGGGATTAGCGTCACACACAGATTCAAATTAAATGTTAGTAAATGAATTAACTCCGTTATCCAAAACGTGGTTGTGATATTTTTTTTCAAAGGAAAGCCAAACGTATATTAAGTTTTGCCGGCTTATATTTTCCAATTTAAATGTTTGATATCACTTCAATATATACACCAAAAACCTAGAGTCATTTGGAAAAATAAAATATGAATTTATTGATGACAACAGATCGAAAATAAACTATGCATAAAAGGAATACATAAAAAAAAAACGTCCAAAAAAAAAACAATTTGCTACTACGATTCCAGTGGGTCTGTGGGGCAATCTTCATCCACTTTCTTATGCTTCTAGTCTGGTAGTCATAGGCACAAAATTTTCAATGAAAAAGGGAAAAAGTTATTGTTGCAGTGCGAAAAGAAGGGAAAAAAAACATTACTGCAATGTGAAAAAAAAAATCAAATATTGAGAAAATTCTCAAAATAGCTTTTATCTTTAAAACCATCGCTTGAGTTAAACAACTCAAATCAAAAAATCATTGTTTGGGGTTGAAAACCAAGTTTTTCCTTATGCTATTTTTTTTTTTCCTTTTTAACATATTCAGAAGCTATTCTCCAAATTCAATTTTTTAGAATAACTACCTGGTATCATCATCCAACAAGAAAGAAGTATACTACTCACTTCATTGATTGAATCTTCAGCCATGAGCTTTCACATATCCCTTATTATTACCTACCGTCACCTGTCACTGTCACCATGCATTACACACAGCTCCTCTCTTTATTTTATGTTTAGATTGAAAGAAAATTAAGGAAAAAAGAAAGCTATGGGAGAAAACTTCTAAAAGTAGTAATTTTTTTTATTATTTATGAAAGTTTTTAAATCTATTATTCATTTTTTCTTTCTTTCTTCCTATCCAAACATTGCATTAGAGCTTGTTTGACGTGAAGGAAATGGAGGAAAAGTGAGGGGAAGGAAAATTTTAATAGGTGGGATTTAGAAAAAAAAAATTGGGGTTTTAAAATTTTAATAAAAATAAGATGTAAAATAAAAACAAGTAAAGAAAATTAATTAATTCTAAATTTTCAACCCCACTTCCCTAATTTTCTTAAATCCAGCTCATATTTTTCACTTCTTTCCCCTTCCCTCTAAGAAATCCCTCAACCAAACAGTCCCTTAGTTAGAGTATATATATCATGATTTCACTGACTAACTCAAACTCCCTATATATACTAACATTGCTGGACAAGCTAAGCGTGCCATATTTGTCATCCCAATACATGGTACTTATCCGATATAGCTGCTGTATGCTGAGGACCTGTTGTAAATACCATTCCTAAGTAAGTATAAAACTAAATCCAAATGATCAAGAATTGCCTTCACTTCACTCACCGGGCACAGGTAATGACTTATTTCATTCAGCGTTAGCTTCTGTTTCTGATGTACCACCTGATTCAATCAATTTCTCATGAGCCCCCTACCCTCATATGCTTATATTAGAAGGATACACACACACACACACACACACACCAGGAATCCAACAGCCTGCCTAATATGCTCCAGCTCATCAAAGGCCGAACCTGCATACTGCATTTTTTTATCGGGGACAGTATTTATTAGCAAAAAGTACATCGTACCAACCAGAGTTACATACGTAGAGGCAAATTATTATGGTTCACCTCTTCTGTTGCTTCATCGTACCAGTTCTCCAATTCAGCCAAACCCGCTTACAGATATTCTGCATGGCTGAATGAGCAGTATTGCCTTCTGAACAGAAGACTGAAACCAACCATACAATTTTAATATCCAGATATATATATATATATATATATATGATAACACATCAAACTAAAACTTCCCAATGAAAGCAACCTCTATGTATAAACTAATTCATAACCTGTTGAATAGCTGGGCGTTGATAAAAGAAAATATATGAGTAAACAGCTTCTGAACTAAAAATGGAGGAACCTGTCAAATTGTATTTTTCAGGCAAACAAGGGGGAGATCAGAAATACTTCTTGCTTTTATAAGAGAAAGATGATCTCCAATATGGAAGAAAGCAGAAATTTCTACTAACATGATTTGCTTTCAAAATGTTAAGGAAGTTGTTGAGGCTCTTCACGGTGGCTTGCCAGTGACAGTGACCCATCAAAGCTCTCTGGGCTTCTGTGTTAGGAACAGAGCATGATCCATTAACCTGGCCTGCTCTCAATGTTCTCGGTGCCTGTCTCTCGTACATTCAAACATATATAAGGAATAGTATATTCAAGAGATTATCTTTATTTTATGCTCTATTTCTAAATTTTAATTAAAGAATATAGACTTTTGGAAACTCAAATAAGGACCGTCCAAAACCAGATCTTGGACAGCTCAGATTTGCTGAGTTGGGAGAGCAAGGCACTGAAACCAATTCCGATGATAGCACATAATGAACATTAGGTACGTACTTGGATGCATAAAGAAACCAAGGGAGATATTTCGTTCTTCAAGTTATCTCGAATGATTCCGTACAACTTTTCCACATATACCTTTGGCCTCCACTTGTGGCAGTGTTTCTACTCCTCCGCCGCCGTGCATTAGGATAAGGTTCACTCCATCTGGTCCTCCACGGAAACTCTAAATGAAACAAAAAGCAGCTTCATATATATATATATATAACCTTGTATATCTTTCTCCATACTAGTTACTTTGCAAATAAGAAACATCATATACATATATATTCGATTACTTGTGTCATCCTCTCAAACAACGTTGCTGATGAACCATGGCATTGCGGAGCCGTTCCTGGGGCACCACTTTTATTGAGGGTGAGCTGGAGTAGCAAGAGAAGTGTAGAGATATTGGATAGCCAGTAAGCCATATCATTGTTCTCCAGGGTCTAAGCTCCAACATGTATAAGAAACATAAACGGAAAAAAAAACAAACAAACAAACAAAGTCAGAACTTTATATATATTCACCGGTACCTCAATTGAATTGGCAATAGTATGAACAATACGGTCAAAAATGGAAGTACGTTCTACTTCAAAAGATCGCCATTGCAAGAGTCATTTGTATACGAGACAGGCTGCAACTGGTCTCTTCCCAGCAAAGCCCAGATGTTGTGAAATACATCTCATGAGTAACTAACTCCTGATTATCCTGTTGTGTCTCATATGATGGCTTTTGTGGCCTATCCTCCATTTCATTGTAGTGTTCCCTCTGAATCATGGATGGGCTATGAAGATCCTGCTCATTTCCATCATCATTAAACCAAATGGTTTAATTGAGTCTTAAAAGTTTTAAATCTTTAAAAAAATAATGAAAAATTAAAAACAATTCAGTCTTTTACTCATAATTAAGGGTGGAAACAGGATAAATCAGGTTTTGTCTTTAACAAGTAAGGCGAGTTTTGCGACAAATAAGTTTAAGCCTGATCTATATAGCCTGTTTAAGGCTTGTTTTTTAGGCCTGAGCCTGATCTAGCCTTAAAGCCTATATTTTTTTAAAAAAAAATTGTAGTATTTATTTTTTCATTACATTTTATTATTATTATTTCATGATTTAATATTTTTTTCTATATCTTTTATTTTTATTTTTCTACTCAATTTCTTTTATTACTTTTTTTTAT
>JBAGKO010000015.1:663988-692588 GCA_037177275.1 Acacia concinna
GTGGGAACCAAGATGCTAGGGAAAATAGAGAAAAAAATTAAGAGACACAAGATGCTAAAAAATATAGGGAATACAATGAGCTGTTGTAAAAATGGGAGCGTAAATATAGTAGGGTTTAGGCAGGAAAAGAAAATTTAAAAAAGACTCCATATGGCGCTGCTTTGAAAAAGTGATATGGGAAGGAGAAGAAAAAAATTTAAAAAAAAAAAATTGAACTCCTGTGGCACTTGTTCAAAGGAGCGCCACGATAGATTAATTGTTTTTTTAAAAAAAAATCTATGGTGACGCTCATTTGAACAAGTGCCACAATAGGTTTTTTTTTTTAAAAAAAAAGGAATTGACCTATCGTAACATTCATTCAAACGAGCGCCACGATAAGTCAATTCTTTTTTTTTAAAAAAAAAGTACAATTCACCTATCGTGGTTTTCTTCAAAGGAGCGCCACGATAGGTCAATTATTTAAAAAAAACAGAGAGAGACCTATCGTGGCGCTCCTTGGAAAGATCGTCACGATAGGTCTTTTCGTTTTTTGTTTTTTTTAATAATTGGCTTATCGTAACACTCCTTTAAAGGAGCGTCACAGGAAGTGCGTTACTTAATTCTTATTTTGTAGTAGTGTTTTTCCCTTTAAATTTGCAGGGATGACTCAAGTGGAATTCTAATCATAATTCAAGAAAGGAAAGATTTAGAAGGTGGCCATGGACAAAGATCTTTGCACATGTATGTTGGGTACTATGAAATAGTAGATGTAAAAAGATCTTTGAAGCCAAAGATGCCTCCACAGGGGAAATCTTTTAGCAAAGCTTGTACTTTATTATGGAAGAAGTGTGAGCCGGGGAATTTAGCCACAAAGTTTTTTCCTCAAAAAAAAAAGTAAGGGAGAAGATAAATGGACACCTCCAGCAATGGGAGAGATATGTCTTGATGTGGATGCTTCTCTGAAGTCCTGGAATCAGTCAGCATGTGGTGGATTGATTCAAGATGGCTCAGGTCAATGGATTGTGGGGTTTATGAAAAGGTTAAGTGCTAACTCAGTTTTAGAAGCAGAAATTGATGCAATCAAAACTGGGTTAGAAATTTGTTGAGAACTAAAGTTGTAGGAAATTCGCGTGTACTCAGATTCAATAGAAGCAGCCAATATGCTAATGAGAGATGGTGGTGCCAACAATCCGTTAAGAAGCTTGATGGAGGAGACACAACACCTTTTTTATACTAGCTAGTAGGGATGTAATTAAATGCGCTAATATTTTAGCTAGGGAAGCCCATGATACTGGGGCAAATTTTGTGTTGTTACTAGAGGTTGCTCATTGTTGCAGGTCTATATATTTTGAAGACAAGGCCTATGCTGGTGGTCATAGTCCAGTTATGATTGGTCAGGCATAGTTTCAAGCACTAACTTGCGTCTTGTAATAAAAAAAAGGAAACGAAAAGAGTAATGACTTTTGGGAATGGGGTTTGGTCTGATGTATGCAATTGGCGGCTGGATGGTTGGGAATGGTTAGAGGTGACACAAGAAAGGACTTTGACGAAAACAATCCGATCCCAACACTGAAGATTAGCGAACTATTTGACAATAAAATATTTGGTTCGATGGTAATGAACGTGGGGGATCCAAAGATTTAGGGCTTTTTTCTAAGATCCAGTTTGTGTTGCCTGGAGTGTGAAGCTTTAGGTTTGGTAATTACCTTGCCCTTTGGATTAAGTTTAATTTGCTTATGGTGATTATCTGTTTTGCATCGAAAGTCAATAACTTTTGGTTGTTTTCCTCTTCTCCTCCTGTAATCGGATAGGTGTTTGGAGCTGCTTCCAATTTTACAACATTGAAGCTAGTCGTTCTACTACCGTCTTCTCTTATGTTAGGAGAAAATAAACATTCCTTTAATGTACAAGGTAGGTTCGGTTTGCTTTTGTTTTTGTTTCAATTATTTTACTCTTTAAGATTTAGATATTTCTAGATGAGTTTGTTGGGTTCTATTGGTTTTTCAGTTTTTGTGATCCTCTTTACTTATAGTGAATATATTATTCATGTAAAAACCAAAAAAAAAAAAAAAACACACACAAACACACAGAGATACATCACCAAACTTAGAATCCAACTGCTTCTCCCGCGAATCCCCTTCTCAATTTGCCAGGCGAGGGCAACCTGCGGTGATTCGTTAGAATATAATGTAATTAATGTATATATTACTTATTTTCAGAAGCTATATATATATATATATATATTTGGAAATTTGAACAAGTTGCAAGAGTTAGCTCTATCATTAATATACACAGACAAAATGAATCGTAAATAACGCAACTGCTGTCTAGCTTCTTTTACATTTATATACTTTGACGAGGAGGGGAAGGGATTACCGTCACACACAGATTCAAATATCAGTAAATCAATAATTTTTTTCAAAGGAAAGCCGAACGTATACTCAGTTTTGCCAGCTTATATTTTCCATTATAATACATGTTACGATCGAGTACACCAAAAACGTAGAGTCAAAACTCTGGAGACACGAGAGCCATGGCTTTGCGTTCCAAATAAAAATATGACTTTATGGATGAAAAGAGAAAATAAACTAAACTATGCATAAAAGGAATACAAAAACAAGTAAATACACCCAAAAAAAAAAACGGATCCCGGTGAGTCCACCTTCCTATGCTTGCAGCGGTAGGTACAAAATATTATTGTGGTGTGGAATAATGGTGGCACAGGCACGCTGGAATCCAAAAGGTTAGTTGGAAAAGGGAAGAAGAATAAGCCTAAATTAAACTTAAGGAAGGGTTTTAATGATTGAGCAAAGAATAATAATTAAGAGAGAGGATGATATATAAATGAGTTGGAGTTGGAGTTGGAGTTGTTGTGATGGATCAGTTCAGTCTATGCGAGGGAGCAAGAAACTAAAGCCAGAGTTGTCTCGAACGAGTGGTGGAGGTTCAATATCGGCGATCTCTATTTGCTCCATTGACTTGGATATGTCATCCACCGAAAACGGAATACTGCATGCGTATGCCACCACCACAGTATATATAAATATAGACCCACGTACGTTAATATATAACTATTATTAAAGCGAAACGTACGTACATGAGTACGTAATCAATTAAGTATTACTAGTACATGCATACCTGGAATCATCATCCAGCAGGAAAGAAGAACTGACTGCATTGGTTGAATCTTCAGCCATGAGCGCTCTCATTTTCGTGATTACCTGCCATCACCACCACCATAACCATAACCATAACCATAACCATCCACAGCTCCTCTATTTTAGTGTATATCTATCAATCATGATTTCACTCAAACAACTCTCTACACACACACACACTTACATCGGTGGACAAGCTATGCGTGCCATATTTGTCATCCCAGTACATGGTGCTTATCCGATATAGCTGCTGTACGCTCAGTACCTGTACGTTCGTACGTACATAAAAGCCATTCCTTAGTATCTATGTATGTATGTAATTAAAAACCAAAATCCAAATTAATGATCCACATTAATTGCCTTCACTTCACTCACCGGGCACAGGTCATGACTTATTTCGTTCAGCGTTTTCTTTGGTTTCTGATGTATCACCTGATATTCAATCAGTTTCTCATCACGACTCCCTATTATATATTGTTGCAACAGTCACAGATAGGAGTGATCATGAAGCCAAAATTAGAATATATACATACCAGGAATCCAATAGCCTGCCTAATATGCTTGAGCTCATCAAAGGCCGAACCTGCATACTGCACACACACACACATATATATATATCGGTCGGGCCGGGACACCATTTCATCAGCAAATTAAACGTACACCACATACCACACAGAGAGTTACGTCACATATATTAAATTATGAATGCACGTATGTACCTCTTCCGTTGCTTTATAGCACCAGTTCTCCAACTCGGCCAAACCCGCTTTCACATATTCCCCATTGCTGAATGAGCAGCACTCCCTTCTTAACAGAAGACTGCCGCCAACCATACCATTTTAATTTTCAGATTAACAAACTTACAATGAAATGAAAGCAACCTACTCTATATAAATTAATATATAACCTGTTGAATAGCTGGACGTTGATGAAAGAAAATATCTGAGTGAACACCTTCCGAACTAAAAATGGAGGAACCTGATCGAGCAAAGTGTGTTTTCAGTCAAACAAGAGGAGATCAGAAATACAATATACATTATTCTTGCCGTGAGAATTACATAAATTCCCCCCCTCTTATAAGAGAAAGACGAACTCCTCTATGGAAGAAATTAAAGCAGAAATTTCTACTCACATGATTTGCTTTTAAAATGTTAAGGAAGTTGCTGAGGCTCTTCACGATGTCCTGCCAGTGACCAATCAAAGCTCTCTGGGCTTCCGTGTTTGCAACAGAGCGGGGTCCTTTAACCAGGCCGGCTCTCGATGTTCTCGGCGCCTGTCTCGTCATTCAAACATATCATTATTATTGCGCTGCATGTTAGTAAAGGATGATGGCGACATGGCAAGCACGCACCCACGTACCTGGATGCATGAGGAAAGCAAGGGAGATATTTCTTTCTTCAAGTTATCTCGAATCATTCCGTAGAACTTTTCCACATATGCTGTAAGCTGCTGTTTGAAAAGAAGAGCCGGGTACTTGGCCTCCACTTGTCGCAACGTATCTACTCCTCCGCTACCGTTCATTAGGGCAAGGTTCACTCCAGGTGGACCTCCACGGAAACTCTGAATGAAACCAAAAGCAGCTTCATATATAATAAGCTTATACATCTTTCTCCATGCTAGCTAGTCACTTTGCAAATAAGAAACAACATATATATATATATATATATATATTTGATTACTTGTGTCATCCTCCCAAACAGTGTTGCTGAACGACGGCGTTGCGGAGGCATTCCAGCGGCACCGCTTGCCTTGAGGGTGCGCTGGAGTAGCAAGAGAAGCGTAGAGCCATTGGATAGCCAGTAAGCCAAGTAATCATTGCTGTCCGGGGTCTAAACTTCAACATGATTATTTGAGTTATTAGAAACATACATAAGAAAACTAAAACAAGAGTCAGACTCAGAACTAAATATATTCACGGCTACCTCAATTGCTTGGGCAACAGTTTGAAGAATACGATCAAAAATGGAAGTACGCTCTACTTCAAAAGATCGCCATTGCAAGAGGCATTTGTATATTATGCAGGCTGCAACGGGTCTCTTCCCGGCAAAGCCCAGATGTTGTGGAATACATCTGATGAGTAAGTCCTGATTCTCCTGCTGTTTCTCATTTAGTGACTTTTGGGGCCTATCCTCCATTTCATAGTGTTCCCTCTGAATCATGGATGGGCTGTGAAGAAGATCCTGCCCGGTTCGTTCATCATCAAGAATCCAACAAACCTTCAAATCAAATTCACTTATACATACAAATAATTCACAAGTGTTCAAAATATATATGTTTAGTTACCAAAGATGCCCTTGCTTCCCCTCCAACATGGACCATGCCTTCAGCACCTCTCTGTACGTCAGGAGACAAAATCGAGTCATATAATCTTGTATATTTGAATATATTTATTATCATGGACGGAGACCAAAGAGTACCTGAATAATAGATCTGGAGCGTCCTGAAAGTAACTTATTAGGTGCCATGGACACAGCTTGCTGACGTAGAACCCGATTCTCCGATTCCAAATTAGTAGTCTTCTCTTCTAGCCTAAAATCAAACGATTATGAGATCTCAGTGAAAGAGTGGCCGTGCCAATGACAAATTTTATGGAATATAATCTAAGAAAAAAGATACTCCCTTTTTGTTTCTACATTAAGGTTTTCTTAAAAAAAAAATAAGTAAGCTTTTTTTATAAGGTCCCGTTTAACTTTATCTAATTAATAAATGTATTTTTATTTATTTTTCCCCTTCTCTTTCTTCCTTTTCCCATGACTGCTGTTTTCTCTCTTACTTGTTCATAAACATGCGCTTTTTTGGGAAAAAAATATATTTCCTATATATATATATATATATTATTTTTAACTAATTTTAACTATATTTTAGAATTTCGAGATTTGGTCCTAAAAGACATTATATATATGACAGAGGAAGTATATGATTGTGTCAAATTTGGAATTGGATCCTATTATAAGTGTCTCATAATCTCTTAAAATCTCATTTACACTCTCAGATTAAAAAATGGATAGTTAATATTTCATATTTAATAAAATTCTTACTATAATATTCTATATATATATATATATATTTTTTTTTTTTTACATTTGTTATTGTAGATCAGATTTTAACACTTGAAAGATTTATCTATTTATGTTTAAAATAACAGTTTTGTAAAACATAAAATCTGAACCATCTATTTTTTTAAATCTGATGGTGGAAATGAGATTATGAGAAATTTTAAAAAAAACTTCGTCAAATTTAGGGATATAAAAATGAAGGAGTAAAAAAAATCTCTAACTCTGACCATGATCCAATGGGAGTATGTAGCTTCTCTCTCATTTCCTTTCCCTCCTTTACTCTCCTTTTTTTTATCTCCATCAATGGATGAAAATTCCAATGGTTCAGATATTACACCTTCTAAAAATATTATTTAGTTGAAAATGAAATAAATTTAAACTGCTATGGATATGAGTAGTTCAAAACTGTAGTGAAAAAATGAAGGAAAATATACTCTAATAAGAATCTACATATTTTCATATTAAATTTTAGGAGTTTGAATTTTTATATATTTTTTAACTAAAATTATAATTTTTTTTTATAAGGTAAAATTTGTACCATTAAAATTTTCATCCAATGGTGGAGATGAGAAAAGGAGAGTAAAGAAGGGGAAAGGTATGGGAGAGAAACCACTGCACCCTCATCCAATCACATCACCACACTCGCTCTTCCTTAGAGGTTGAGACTCCACAGTTAGGAATATACTAGTATTGTAACAAGTTTGCCATATCAGAAATCATCAGGAAGCTGTTGCTTAGTTTCAATCCAATATTAAGGGTTTATCATTCATTACCTGGTCAATAATTCTTGCAGCTGACGAACCTTCTTCTCTGTGTCTTCTAATTTCTTATCCTTTTCATCACTAGAGATTTGGCCTTCATTGTACTTTCTTTCGAAGTCATCTGCTCTCTCTTTTTCTGACTGGAGCGAGGTCTGTGTGGATAAAAACCGAAGGCAATATTCATAACACTGGATCATCACATAAAGCCCTAGAACAAACAGGTTACTTTAAAGAAACAATCTTGCAGTCTGGTATACTATCTAAAATACATTATCCATGTATCTTGATGAACGGTACTTGGCCATAATAAAATAAGCTATTTAATCAAGTATTTGTTTGACAAGAATCTCCAAGAAGTTAAATTTAAATTTCCAAGAAAAAAAAGGTAGGACGTGCGCATGGCTTAATACATCCCTTTATATGAAGGAATTTTCTGAAGACAGGTTTTCATATGAGCACAATGAGGAGGTTTCCCATGATAGGTATACAAACATCTCTAGCAAGGTGCATGATCCATTTCATTTTACAAGCTAGGTGTATATATACCAGAACATAACAAGTGCGCTTGCATTGAAAATTCTTTTCTGAAAATATGCCAAGTTATAATATGTTACAATTTTGTCCCACCTAAAAAGTCAAATGTGGAAAAGGACTTATAAATTGACAAGGAAGTGATGAACCACTCTCCAAGTAGCTAGCATCAAATTCAAATTGTAATATCATACATGATCTTCATATCAAATATGTGTTATGTGAAGGAAGAAATGGATGAAAGAAGGGTCAAAAGGAAACTAGTTCTTGCTAGGCTGAGCTTTCTCACCTTCAGGCTCTCAACTTCTGCTGTTAGTGAATCAATTCTTTGTGTGTCTTCAAGTATAACCTGGGTTTCCTGAATAACTGGAGGCGCTTCTTCAATAGCTTTCTTTGCATTCTCTCGCTCTTTAACAAGTACGGCATTGGTTTCATCAACTTTGGCCTGTGTCTCCTTTAATGAACTCTGCAGCTTTGCTACCTCTTGTGCTTTGGCTTCTTCTAGGTTGGTCTGCACATGATTCCAGATGGTTTCCTTAGGGCTTACAAAAGAGAAAGATATATAACTACGTATGCACTTGCAAAGATGGGCCTTTGACCCTCCATTATTTTTTGCCATTAATGCATAACATTTTTTTCAAAATTCTTGATTTCATAACAGATCAAAACTACGAAACCTTCCAAAAATAGTAGGTAACTGAAAAACATGTATGTTACCCTCAAACTTTTTTCTAGTTGGAGACGCCAAGTGAGCTCCTCCACTCGTTTTTCAAGCTTATCCTTTGCTTCTTGAAGTGCACCAGTTTCTCTCGCAGCCTAAAGCAACAGCAAACAGATGTTCATATATAGTAACAGCAAAAGCATCACAGGAGCAGTTTAATTGTTAAGAACAAGACGCCTTGACATAACTTTTACATTTAATCCTTTCTATATCAGAGAAAAAGAACCACAGGAATTGTTTGACTTTCAGATCAGGCTGCATATTTAATGCTTTTCACTAAGGTTTACAATAAAAATGGTAAACAGAAGAGAACAGAATTTTTGCCTCCTGTAATCACAACCAAAGGATTAAAGTTTGTTTCAACTTGTACCAAAAAAGGCTAGTTTCAACTTTGCGGTTGGCAAGACTGCCATTTCATTTCATTCATTCTTTCTTGATAAAGATGATAGTGAATAAACAACAGAAAAATTTAGGAACCGCTGGTATGAACAGAAATGTCAAGTACTTGAAGTGAAAATCAGATAACATACTGCTTATCATGTGCATCTTATATTACATAGTTTAATGCATCACATTTTTACCGATTATGCATCTTTAGCTGAGAGTTCCACTCAGTGGATGACATTATCAAACAAAATTTAGAAGAATTATGGTAAAGAAACTTGCCATTTTTAGCTTCCTAAGTTCCCTCCTTGCCACAAGGCCTCTCCATTTGCATTGTGTAGTTATTGTAGCTTTCTTGAGCCTCTTATAATATGAGGACGCTTTATGGCATCGCCACCGAGCCTGAAATTTTTGAGAGAGAGAGAAGTTATTCCAAATATTGACTACAAATATCTCTCAGTTGGGTCATCCTAATGATAGGGTACTTGACTATGACCTGAATCTCAATGGCAGCTTTAGACCGCTTCCTAAATCTGAATTCATTACGTGCAGCCATTGCCCTTGAACCCGTTTGCAAGGCAAGTACTGTTGCATAGAGTCTTTTATAGGCTTTCCAAGCTTGATATCGCCGTTCGTTCTTCTGAATTTTCTCAGCAGCAGCCACCTTTCTCATGTTGTCAAAGAGTTTGCATGCTAGCCTTCCTGCAGATCATATCATAGAGAAACGAAACTGATCAAGCAGCAGCATGTCCAACATTCTATCTGAAGGAAGTCCAAACTCTGAAAAAAAAAGATAGCTTTTATCTTAAACAAAATGATTTAGGCTATTTCACTATAAGAATCCCACCTCTACACACAGACTGCATGCATACGGTAATCTTTCGCAAAGAAAGATAATGATTACGAGCTTGATGGGTTCGTATGCGCCGTTGGATAGCTTTTGCTGCATTGCTGAGTACTTGAGCTCTCCGTCCGTCCAGTTCAGCCATTTGGCCAGCTCTCAGGAATACCTTTGTTTTGCCAATCTGTAATAATTAACAGACAATCAAATGAATCTCTTTCAGTCATGATGTGATATGGAGGCACGTTTACATATTTCACATGCACGCATGTGTAAGAAATCCATGTTAACATTAGATAATCATAGCTTAAAGACTTGTAATCAATTAATACTGCATAAGGTCCCTCAATTTAAGTTAATATCGTTGCTAATGCCTTAAAGCTTCACTTTAGATGCATTTGAATTCTATTTATGAACCAGAACACGAGAGACTGATCCCTATTAATCATGTAGAACATTTCCAAATACCTGATACCCTTGCAGCCCCATTTTTTCCAGAATGTTTTGGCAAGCAACCTTTTCGTCAGTGCTGTCCATAGATAGAATAACTGTGTAGATAAGCACTATGTCCAAGTCTGGGACAGATGCTTGATCACACCAAGCCAAAATTTTCTTCCTCTGTGACATAAAAGATACTAAGATAATACTTACTTGCCTTCCATGGCCTCCGGGGCAAGGAGGCCAAAACGATTTACAAATTCAAAGAAAGGACGACGAGTAGGATAGCCAGCACAGCTGATTCTGATTGCCTCCAAAACACCCTGGAGGAGGAAGTGTTAGAGACTGCCGAAGAGGATTGAAGACAAAAAAGTATGGGTGCACTTTTGTACAAATCATTGTCCAAAGAATAAGATAACGGAACATTTTAAAGCAAACTCACACCACAGCGAAGTTGTTGCATAATGTTGGCATTCTCAAATATTGCTGGCTTGAGAAGGTTGTTTGGTTTCACACACCTGATGTAATGAGGCTCTGTAGAGTTTAGTGTTTCCATTAGTGATTGTAGTTGTAGCTGCATCATTCAGCATGTGAAATCATGATTTGTTAACTTCCCTAATATTAGGAGGCAGTTCAATTTTTTAAAATATTCGATATGAGCATGTGAATGCTTAAGAAATTAATGGGCAGTGAAGGTGATGCGCACAAGTTTAGATAATAGGACTGAGAAAACAAATTATACCTTAAAACGAGATGCAATTGAAGAAAATTTGGAAGATTTAGACGTCTCTTCTGGAAGCGGAGGAAAAAGTCCTGCTACAAAGGGACATTTGGATGCACCCAACAAATCTTGATGTTCAGGAACCACATAATCCTTGTTTTTGTCTAAAAACTGATTAGACTGGTATAAGACCTGCATATATTTATATATACATATGAGGATTAAGGCATATGGGAATATATATATATATATATATATGTATGTATGTATGTATTTTTTTTCTCAGCAGGTGATACCAAAAATATTTAATTGTACCTCCCCAGCATAATGAGCAATTGCGAAATCTGATCGAGACAATTTTGGCTTTACAAAGCGCTTGTGATTCTTGAATGTTTGATAAAGCTTGTTAGCAAATGTTTCATGTGTTGACTTGGGAAACATGCTGAAAGATAACAGAAGAGAAGTGCAAGTGAGGATGAAGGGCTAGACTCACGATGATCTGATTATGTACAGAAATTTAATCATGCCTCATCTTTCCACTCAAAAGAAGAAAAATAAAAATCATCTGTCAAGGCTTGGACCAATTTTTATAAATGGAAGAGGCTCCGGGGGGCAAAGCTAGATCTTACCAAGCTTCATCCAGGAGAGCAATGATTCCTCCGGGTTTCTGCAAAAGATTAGCCCATGTAAAAGACTATAAACAAATAAGGTGATAAAAAAAACAGGAGGGAGTATCCAAACAAGGGTTTGAATTTTAAGTGATGGTAATATAAGCTCATCAAGCTATTGAATTTGGATATACTTGAGAGGCTCTCGTGTTTCATTTTTAAGGAAGCAACCCCCCGCGGGGGGGGAAGGGGCTATTTGCTTTTGGGGGGGCCTCAATCCCTGAAAGAAAATGAGAAAGGGGACAGAACCTTTTCAATGAGATCCAAAACATCTTGATTATCAACAAATTCAATATAGCTCCAATCAATCTTCTCCTTTGTATATTCTTCTTGTTCCATTTTAAAGACGTGCTGAAATTCATCATCAAAATCATAGTAAGTAAATAAAGGAAACAACATTTATAAGAAAGCCACAAGTGTTTGATGTTGTCTGAGACTTTGCCTGATTGAAATGCTGCTGCAACTTCTCATTTGTGAAATTAATGCAGAACTGCTCAAAACTGCAGAGCATGACAGATTGAAATTAAGTTTCAACAGATTGAGTAATTGAGTACGCATTCTCAACGATCTACTCGAATGGGTAATGGAGTATGCAAGTGTTATCTGCTATACTAAGAGTTACCTGTTAGTTTTAAAACTTTCAAAACCATAGATATCAAGGACTCCAATCAAAGATTTGGAAGTAGGATCTTGTCCGATTGAACTATTAATCTTGTCCACCAGCCTGTTACAAATGGATTTGGCATAAAAAACTACATCCAATATCCTTATCTCCATTGCTTACGGTACTTATTAATCATTATAAAGGACAGCAAATATCGATCCATTTCCAAATTCATCGTCTTACCAGTCAAATAGCCGAGAATATATTGTTTTAGCCAAGCCATCTCTGCTGATTGCCGCACTTTGGGGATCAAGGGTTCGCTTTATAACTTCTTCAGGGGTGATCATCACACGTTTACATAGAGCATCTTGCAAGGCATTAGCATTACACCTAATAAATTGTGAAAACTGATTATGACAATCAACTTTAAGGTAAGTGATCACCACATGGACAATACAAGCGATAACACAAAAAGCACCCATACATCAGAAGCTCAGCAGTTGTTGTCAGATGGAATTTGGCTTTGTCATCTTTGAGAACCGATGAGTCAATCTCTTTTCCTTTGGCAAAAGCAATGTTACCAAGATGAAGAATTGCAGCAACAACCCTGAAGATTGCTTCCTGAGAGCCCAAAAAGAGAAAGGAAAAGCTGAGAGGTAAGGTGTTAATCTTTCTTTCCATGCTTTAGAAATAAAGCAGTTAAAAACGTGCTCATGAAATGAAATACCTGATCTTTTTGGTTTATTCCAACGATATCCATGGCTCTCCTGGTGGCAAGATACTCACGAGAATCACTTGAATCAACCAGTTCAAAACAATTTGACTGGTTAAGGTAATGAAATGATTTTGGAGGTCCTAATTTGTATCTCTCTATATCCTGTTGACATAAGTTGCATTAAACGTGTATTAATGTAATTAAGCAGTACTGACTCGATAGGCAGATGCAGCAAGATACCTCCTGTGGTGCAGCACAAAGAAGATAGAAGCAATGGTAGTTGCGTTCTGGATCATTAATTTGGCAAACTCGAGACCTCTCCAGAAGGTAAGTTCGAATTGCCGCTCCTGAGATTCTCCCACTTTTATCAAATTGAATCTCAACAAATTTTCCAAAACGGCTGCATCATGAATTCAAAAATTTAATTAAAACCGACGGTTTTGTAATGTCAGAAGGAAACAAATGGAGTGCTTTATTGCCACCATTACAACAAAAAGATTCACCTGGAGTTGTTATTCCTAACTGTTTTTGCATTGCCAAATGCTTCAAGAACTGGATTTGACTGCACTCAGATCAGTCATTGTAGAAGTCTCATAAGAGTCCAAATCAAAGTATTATTATAAAAGGAATGCAAGAATTGAGAGTTGTCCAAAACTCAAATGTCATAGAATAAGTGGTTCATCAAATCATACTTCAAGAACTTGTTGTTCAACTGTTCTTCCTTCGGTAGCAGCCCTGCCACCCAGGAAAGCAAGGTATCTCATAAGCATTTTTGTAGTTTCAGTTTTTCCAGCTCCACTTTCTCCACTGACAAGAATTGAATTACTTTTTCCTTCATTAATCATTGCCCTGTGTACAATAAAACCGGCAATTAGATATTTGATTCTTTTTTTTTTTTGCCTTCAATTAGGTATTTGATTCAATGATGGAAATGGGATTTAGGTCGTTTAAAAAAACTAAGTACCTAAACGCAACATCAGCAACTGCAAACACGTGAGGACTCAGTTCTCCAAATGGTGCTCCCTTATATTGTTGCATCATGTGACCATCATAGATATGAGGCAGCCTTTGGAATGGATTTATCGCAATTAAAATATTTCCAGTATAAGTCTGCCATGGCAAAAGATATACAATTAGCAAGATTACTTTTTGAGTTAATAAACTTTGCTTAATCTTATCATATGAAGAGGGTGAAATCTTACATATATTTCATTCAATTCATATCTAGTTTTCAAGTTCTGCAGGACCCCAGGTTCGTGCAAATAGGACAGCTTAGTCATGTCATCCACTCCCCCTGCAGGAGCTTCCATATCTTTGGGATGTATTTTTGATAATTTTGCCACCACCTTAAAATAATGAAATATAAGCATGGATTATAACATTTTGCTGCTGTAAAGGTCTTGCAATCCTTTCTAGCGATTCACCGCATTATTACAGTTGAAAAATATTTATTCCTTTTCTTAATGCAGCAGAAGATGTCCAACAGCAACAAATCAAAAGTTATGTAGCAATCTACAAACCTTTTTTCCATCGGTAGTTTCAATTTCTGCATCTTTTGCAGTGATTTTTGATACCACCCCATCAATCCATGATACATCCAGATCTTCAACCCAGACATGAGAACCTACAATAATATTCACAGGTGTCCCCTGCAGATGGCAATACGTAATCACCATTTTTCATCTATAAAAAATGTGCTCACATACAAGTAAGTTCTAAACAAATACTTGGTTAATCTTGTGTGCACAATGAGCTAATTAAAGCAAGTTTACAAATATTTCAATGAATGCATGCCTAGAAAGATCATAAATTTCCAAACAAATGAAATATCTTGTATTGATACTGATTTCCTCCCTGTATTCAGATCCATGATATAAGCATCCCAACAAAGTATATTGTTTAGGACTTTCTCTTGAAGAATCCCAAATGGTAACCTACACTCCACATGACATGCGTCGCATTTTAGAATTAGCTGGTTTACAGAAATCTTAGCATCATACTTTTGCATGTATTTAATTTGTTCCAGCCATGCCAGTTGAAGTTCATGTCTAGGTAGGAACGCCCATGACACTAAATATTTTACTCTAAACAGTAAAAACTGAATTGCCGAGCCGAGGGAAAAAAAAATTGAGAGAATTTTAAATAGGAACCACAGTTGGGAATTAATTCAAAACAGCCCATAAACAAGTAAATGAGTTATATGAACAAGCTTTTTTCTTGTTCATATGACCCATTCACTTGTTTATCGGCTGCTCTGATATTAATTCCCAACTACAGTCCTTATTTAAAATTCCCCCAAAAAAATTCTACTCATTCCTTAAGAGAAAGAGGAAACAAAAACTCCTATGCCGCGAGAGAGCATCAATTTAAAGTCATACAATTACAGAATGCTTTATCACTTCTTTGTTAACTACATTTTTTTTTCGGTGGTGGCCTCGTGCAAACATCTTCTGATGTGTTCCTCTTAATACCCAATGATTACGGAGCATCAATAAATTGATCGATTCCTTATTTTTCACAAAATTATTTCAATTTAAAGCAAACACTTTTAAGTTGGAGCTGCGGAACCTGGCAAGGGGGTTTTGGGCAAAGAGTTAAAAGGTATCACCAATTATTCTTTAACGCGAACATCGATACAGAAAGGAGAGTGCACTTGAAGAATGCCTCTATTAGCCGTGCATATTACTATATATGAAAAATAAGAATGCCAGAAAAATTTGAACTTTCAGGTAGGTGTTTGGCGTGATTATGAAATAAGCATCAGTGAAAACCACGTACGTTATAAAAGGCTGCCCAAGACAGCATGCGATGCAGGAAAAGCAAGAAGAATGAAATAGAAAGTGGCATACCATTATTGCACTTTAAATGGGAAGCTTTTGGAGTATGTTCATAAAGGCAAGTAATCGAGAATCCGATGAACTTTTTGGGTCTACATGAACAGTTCTGAGATTGCTTGATCACAAATGGCCAGAATATGCACACACACACACACAAAAACAAGGTGAAAAAAGAAAAAAGCACAGGGAATCAAAACGATGGGAAGGGAAAGAGAAAAATGGAGAGGGGAGAGTTTTGTGTGAGGAAGTGAATGTGAATGGGAGAAATGACATTCTTCAGGAGGAGCTACGAATTCGGGAGTTTCTCTTCCCTTTGCTTTCGCGCCAACTCGTGGCCACTAATCCACTCTCTCACACACTGCCTTTTTAACGGAATTCATCTACGTACTCTTCTTCTGCTTTTACATATTTTAAGACAATTTACATTCCTGTGTTCTGTTTATTTGATTATTTTTTTGGTCATCATGATCAGCTCCATTCCCTCATGGCTGTTTGTTATGAAATATAAACTATCCAAAATTTCAATAATGATGATGATGATGATGATGATACAAAGGAAGTTTACAATAAAACGGTAAACACGAGATCTAATCACAAAAGCTTGTTTCAACTTGTACAAACCTCAATGGTGGTTATAAAATTATCTTTTATTTTAAACATTGTTTTTATTAGAATAAAAAAAGGTTTAATTTGATAATTAAGATGAGTAATGAAATGTGATAGTGTAATACAAAGAAAGAAGGAAAGAAAAGAAAAGAAATGTGATAGTGAAAGGCAACCTTGCGAAAGAAGGGGAAATTGGGCCCACCACGGCCCAAAAAAGAAAACACGTATATGTATATAAATATAAAAGGGAGACAAAAGAGGAATGGCAGGAACAGCAACCTGAGGGTGCATAAAATAAGGGAGGAGAGGAGCCATGGGATGAAAGATAAATAACTCATCACAAATATAAATATATAATACACTCACATACATATAAATGTTAGCCCTTGCGTCTTAATCAATACTAGTGGTCCAACCAACCAAGGTTTGGTTCACCCATGGAGCTATACAAGGCAAAACACACGAAGATGTACTCACTCCAATCCCTAATATGAAATTCAGATAGATGACTTTTTTATAGAGATTAAGAAAGATGAATGAACACCAGTTAATTATATTATATACATTGAATCAACTAAATATTACATTTAAAAGAAGAGGTAATAGTATCGTTTACAATATTCAAATTAAGCCCCGCTCACACATGAAGTAATTGATCGAGGGTTTACCCTTTTCAGGTGCTAAATCATTTTATCTAAAGTCTCTTTTAAGTCATAGTTCCGGCAAAAACGTTTGGCACTGAATATGTAGAAGCGAAAACCTGCTGGGGACTAGTAGGCATGAACCATAAGAGATGCATTAACTAGTGAAGGAAACATGAAAGTAAAGGTTTGTTTGGTTGGGTTTTCAACATCCGACCAACAAATTTGCATATATGTCCACCACATAGATAGATAGATAGATATATATATAAGTAGCAAGGCCATTAAATGTTTTTTAGCCGCCATACTCCGACATGATTGCCTAATTAATTCTACCTTGATAACACATATGACCCTAAAAAGCCACATAAAGTAATGAATAGCTGGCTAGTTGGCATCATCGGAAGTTTTGAGGTAGAGGGTTTCACCGCCTTCGGCTCGGCCTTCAGGGGCGGAAGTGCCAATGTCAGGCTTGGCGGAGCGAACAAATTCAGGGAAGGGAGAAGCAGGTTCAGAGGGGAGCATGGTGTGAAGTGAAGGAAGAGGAGGAGCTGAAGTCATGGCCAGTTGGCTGTGCAAGGCTTGCTGGTGTTGCTGAAGAGCTGAGTAGGGCTGTTGAGCATACAAGAGGGAGGATCGAGCCGCCATTAGTTGTTGCTGCGTCATTTGCTGGCCCTGCATGTACTGCGTTCCCTGCTGCATCTGCATCTGCATCTGCATCATCCCTCCACCACTTGAGTACTGCCCATCCATGCATGCATGCTTCCTTAGCTATTATTATTCTTATGCTTCCACAACCCTTAATACTTCTCTTCTTAGCTTACTTATTATGCTTACTGTTATTCCTGTAACTTTATAACTATGGAAATGGAAATATCAATATATATATATATATATATAAATGGACGTTACATACCTGACCAGGCATGGTAGGCGGCTGAGGCTGAGAATCAGCTATTGCAGCTAGATACATGAGGTTTCTCTGCAGCCTCGCTTGGTTCCTGAATCATTCATTACTCATTATATAACAATCACATCTTCTTGGAGGTCGCATAATCTATCACAATAAATAAATTACTGACATCTTCTTGTGTGTAAGCTTCCCAAGGTAACCTCCATCCTATAAATTATTAGTAACATTGATATCATAAACTACTTATTACTACTACTGCCATACATAATCCGTACGCAAACATTACCAAGGACCTCAATGCCAACAATAGGAACTCACGACAGGCATTCATAATGTGTTGCTGCGAGTCATGCAGATATTATAAATCAAGACTCAGGCGGCCGGCCACATTAACTCCTCTTACATATGATATATATAAGTATGAGCTAATCATCATGCCTACACCTCATGAAACTGCATAGTTTGGATTTCTATTCAACTTCTGTGTGTTTGGAATTGTTAGAAAATTAATCTAAGTGGGCTGATTCTTACTCCGCACACTCGCTCAATTTGCCAGAATTTTGGCTTTCCACAATCTTCAAAATTAAGGACTTGTTCTCGTCCAAGTACTGCGTGAGGGAAAGATA
The DNA here is from genome assembly GCA_037177275.1 of Acacia concinna. Classification (NCBI taxonomy): domain Eukaryota; kingdom Viridiplantae; phylum Streptophyta; class Magnoliopsida; order Fabales; family Fabaceae; genus Acacia; species Acacia concinna. The sequence goes on from JBAGKO010000015.1 coordinate 682,189, forward strand.
ATGGTTAGAAACAAGGTTTAAAATATCACAAACCTTCATGCCTACAAATAAATAACTACTAATGTCGCAGGCGTGACGCGACAACAAGTTATAATACGGGCAGACAAGACTAGCACATCCGCATGTTCAGCATTTTCATCTTCATCTGTGACACCCGAGTTCAGCAATATATAATGGCAACACGTACAAGCCGGCCATCTTGATAAAGTAAACGTTTCTATAACGCAGCTAGGAGTCATGAACTCAAATCCAAAAGGAAATTAGATAGATATCCAGTATGGAGGGACAAAAGGAAGCGGCAACGGATATCAAACATAGGAGAACACGATTTACAGTTGATGAGGTGGACAAATAAGCACTGGTCGGTACGGTTATTTTTCAAAGACTGCAAAGCGAGGAGACTAGGCAGAGGGTGAAACAGAACTTCATTTTCACGGCTTCACTCTAGGGAAAAGGCAAATAAAATACAAGAGGCAAATGTAAAGAGAAGCGGACTAAGAAAAGTGAGGGTGGGAAAGGGAAAAGGAAAGGGCAAAAGAAGCCCGGATTGGGTTTCAAGAGAGGGATCAAAACAGGAGGAGGAAAGAGGGCACATGATACGATAGGAGGAGTACAAGCAAAGGGCAGGAGGGTATTTGAAAAAGCAAAGAACAGGATGATGGAGTCAGAACTCAGAAGTGAGAAGGAAGGCAAGCAGAAGCAAAGGTGCAGCAGAAAGTGAGAAAGAAACAAAGCAGGGGAAGGAGGGGAGGGGGGTACTAGAACTAAAAGTGGGGATACAAGACCCACATAGACAAAAGGCGAGGGAGCAGAGGACATGACAGTCCAGCAAGAATATTAATATTCGCACAAGAAAAGGCGTCAACACTCAACAGAGACACAGACGGAGACGGAGGGAGGAGGGTAGACAAAATTATGGCGGAGAAAGGAGATGAAGGAGAGCAAAACCGAACCTGTTGAATGTGATCAGTGGTGACGTTGCTCGGATAGTAAGCTGCCATCATGGGCTGCATCTGCATCAGGTGCTGCTGCATTTCTCACGCTCACACAAAAAGCCACAGTCTCAGTCTCTCTCTCTCTCTCTCTCTAGTATATATCAAAGAGTAAGTCACAAATAGTCGAGCTCAGAGCTCAAAACAAAGCAGAGAGCAGAGCGAGATGAAGTAGGGAAGCAAAAGCCCTCTGCTTTTGCTCTTAACTTTTCAGAGCTCAAAACAAAGCAGAGAGCAGAGCGAGATGAAGAAGGGAAGCAAAAGCCCTCTGCTTTTGCTCTTAACTTTTCACAGAGGAAGAGGGGAGGGGAAGAGGGTATTGTGAATTTGTGTTGCCTGGATGGATATCAATTGGTTGCCTTGAGAGTTGGTCCTTGGTATTGTTGTGTAAGCCAGTCTCTGCTGAGTTCTCTAGAACTGCGCGTCAATAAAAAGTTAGGTCACGTGATGGATGAGAGAGAGAAAGAGGGCGGAAATGATAAAAATATAAATATTATATTATATATTATATTATAATATAATATAATGCTAAAATGATAGAGAGGCTGAGTGGTAGAAAGTAGAAACAGGGTAATGGTGAAGGTTGCCCCGGCGGTGGGGGGCGCAAGAGTAGAAGGGCAATGGTGTCACTTCACAGATGGTGATGACGTGGGTGTGGTGTAAGAGATTCCGCCGGTGCATTCTCCACGCGCCCTCGTCGCCTCACGCGCCCCGTTTGCCTTTGCCTTTTGCCTAGTAATCCCCGCTATTAACATTGATATCTGCGCCTCTCTCCCCCCACCCCATCAAACGTCGGTGTTCGCGCAAAATCATTGTCTGTCTCGACTATTCAATTCCCAAAATACCCCCAAGGGTTTTATTTACCCTTCATTATTGTCCACAATTACAGTAACTCATGAGATCCATTGATATCCACAATTTACTTCAAAAATATCTCACAAATTGAAATAGAGGGCATAAATCGTCTCTTCTTTTTTTTTTTTTTTTTTTTGGGCCAACAGAGGGCATAAATCGCATCTTACTTCGTTGGGTATTATCCTGTATCATATATGCTCGTATAGATCAAAAGGGGGTGGTGATGATTGGATTGATATGGAATATGGAAGTGCTGAAAATTAAATAATCAAACCGTACGCTGTTCCCTCGTGGTCAAAGTCGTACACTGCTACTCACATTATGGGTTTTACGCTTCGACTAACGAGTGACGGGACATCCCGTTTCTTTCACCCAGACCTCAACTAAGATCCAACTGCGACAAGTATCTTTTACATGAAGTATATATTGAGCAAGAGGCGAAGAAAACCACCCCCATTGAATACAAAATTATCATAAATCTAATTATTAAGGCAATATTATCGTAATGCACGAAGTCTTCAATAAAATAAAATTATATAATACAAATGATATGAAAATTATTTGAACTTTTTGATATACTTTCTTATAGTGCATTTTATAAGATTTCTTGTAAAAGTATTGGTATTCCTTTTTATAAAAAGTGTAGTCTCGGTGAGAGAGGAGATTCATACTAGGATGAGGCGGGGTTAACTAAAAGCCGAAAGGCGCCGGGTCGGGTTGGGTCGGCGGGCGCAATACCAGTGTAGGGTGCGGACGAGACATGAATAATGAGCAAGTAATAAGCACATAATAATGAATGGGGGAAGACAGCTGGATGAGGGGGACCCACCCCATGGGTAATCCAAGTGGGCAATCATAAATCATAATGAAATGAAACAAGTCAAATCGTGGAGAAAGGAAAAAGTTGGTGCTGCTCCCAGGTGCCCCAACATGTCCCATGTTCCCCCTCCAGTTCTTCTTTCTCAATAATCAAACCCTAATCCTAATAATAGTCTCTGTTCTAAATGAATCATCATTATTTAAAACAAAATTGTGAGCGGCTGCTGCTCCACCTAAGCGCTGCTTGGGTAGGATTCCCACCCATCTCTTTCTAATATCGCGTCCTTCCTCAACACAGTTTCCTTCTGGTCCTCTTGATATTGACACATCCTGCACAGTATGGTTATGGTAAATGTCACATCAGCTGCAATTTTCTGAATACATTGTTTCAGAGAGAGAGAGAGATGGAGAAAGTGTAACCTTGACAAAAGACTGCTATCAGCAACACCCAGCATCCTCACAGCCAGCAACCCCGCGTTGGTTGCGTTATTTATTGCCACTGTAGCCACGGGGACACCTCTTGGCATCTGCATAAACAACAAGTATCAATCATATAGCTGACTCGTATGCTTACAAACACAACACAGGAACACCATGAGTCATGCATGACTCATGACAAACCCAATTAGGCTGGATCATGTTACGGCATCAAATCCTCCCCCTTGGTTATCACATTTTCCTCTTGATGCAACGTTGGATCCAGCATGTCAAACCCTTTGATTTTGGTGAAAAAAAAGAAAACCAAACATGGAAGAAAGGGGGAAAAGTTTAACCAAAATTTTACGGGCTTACTGTGAGACTTGCAAGATATATAATAGTATGATGAAAACAATTTATCTTAAAAATTTGAAATGCAGTGACCCAAGGCAGAGTGATGTTGAGTTGAGTCTTGGATAGAGCTTGTTGTAAACTCAACTGCATCATTGGTGGACTCATCAAAACAATTTAGGGTAATCTAAGTTTGATTTATCCACTAATAATTGTATTTGATTATCATCCATTGTCAAGAAATCTTACTTAATGACCTAAAAATTATGAAAAAAATCTGTTGAATAAAAACGATAAGTGGATAAAAGTTGGTTCAAACACCACCCCATTGACATGAGGATCTTGTTTGTAAGCATTTTATAAGCATATTTATAAATGTCATTTGAGCCTCGGAGCCTGAAGGCATACTTTGACTGTGGTAAATCTTGGGGACAGTTTATAAATATACTACTTACAAATAAGATCCTCATGTCAATTTGGGAGGTGGAACCAACTTTTATCCACTTATCGTTTTTATTCAACGGATTTTTTAATAATTTTTTGGTCACCCAATAAGATTTCTTGAGAATGGATGATATAATCAAATACAATTATTAGCGGATAAATCTTACTTAGAGGCTATCCTAACTTATTTGGATGAGTCTACCAATGATGGAGTTGAGTTTGCACCAAACTCTCCCCAAGATTCAACTCAACATCACTCTGCCTTGGGGTACTGCATTTCAGATTTTTAACATAAATTGTTTTTCTCATACTATTATATATCTTGCAAGTCTAACAACTAAACCCATAAAAGAAGCTTGTTGTCGCTGACATTTTGGTGAAGAGGTGTATCATGCAAGAAGAGATTTGGTATTGAATCTTTAACCATCATACTAATAAGTTGAAAAAATATACCTGAACAATTGACAAGAGTGAATCGAGCCCATCCAAGGAAGAAGCACGAACAGGAACGCCAATAACAGGTAAGGGAGTAAGAGCAGCAACCATTCCTGAGATGCAAAATGTTAGTGCCATTAAGGGCTTGTTTGGATCATGGTTCGAAACTATGGTTTGGTAGGTTTTGAGATTAGAAACCATAGTTTGGCCTAAAATTTCCAAACACCCCAAACAATTTTAAAACCATGATTTGACAAAATGTTAGGTTTCAAACCATAGTTTCCATAATGACATTTTTCTTATTTTAAGAATAGCTTCTACGGATTCCGGGATAAGTATGTTTTAATTAGCTTTTGATAATAGCTTTTATGGATTCCGAGATAAATATGTGAGATGGATTTTGTCTAGGCTTGCGCAAACCTATGTTTCAATTTTCAGACACATGCTCTCTCTCTCTTCAAATTTGCCCTTTCTCGATATTCTCAATTCAGTGACTCTGTTTCTTTACCTTTCTTTCTTTGAATAAATCAAATGTTGCAGTGGTTCTTTTTTCTTCCCCCTTTTAATTTGTCCTTTTGCCAATCGTGGGTTTTAATCACTAATCACTACTGCAGTTGTTGTCATCGGGTTTCAATTTTTTTTATATATATAATGTTCAAAGATGTACCGCTAGGAACTTTTTTAAGTTACTTCAATTATAATCCTTGTTATATTGAGCACATCTCTTTTAATTATAAAATTCGTTATTGTTCTTTCGTTTTCTTTTAAATTGTGGTATTTATTATTAATTTTTAATGTTAAAATAATTAATATTATTTCATAACCCTTACATGTATTATTGTAAAAGCTAATATCTTTTATGGTCATTTTACACTAAAAAAGCTATTCTGATAACATTTACCCAAATACTTCCATTTTATCCAAACCTAGGTTTTCATAAAAGCTATTCTAAAAAATCTATTATGGAAAAGTTATTCTGCTCCAAAAGCTATTCTGTAAAAGTCAATACAAACACCCCCTAAAACAGTTAAGACAGTTAACCTTTAAGAAATATATATACCCAGAGCATATAAACTTCACCTGGCAAGTGAGCGGCACCACCAGCACCAGCTATAATAATCTTTATGCCTCTCTCTTGTGCAGAGGAGGCATATGAAAACATCATTTCAGGGGTTCGATGTGCTGAAACAATTCTTACCTGCAAACTAACGTCAATAGCTAAAGAACAAAACAAGGTAGTACAGGAACTCTTCAAAAAAACAAATTTAATAAATTAAACCAAAAGCTTGATCTGACCTCATAAGGCACTCCATGGGTTTCTAGTATTTCAACAGCACTTTTCATGACTGGTAGATCTGAATCGGAGCCCATTATGATCCCCACAAGTGGAGCAACTATATCCAACAAGAAATCCAAAGAGGTAGACGTAAGTGCAAGAAACATACTCTGATTGCTAAATAGTTGAATGCAAGATGGAGGATGATTAAAAGCAATGTAAGAATCGGCAATGGGAGTAACTTTCTATTGTTTACATTCCATGTTTCATTCTACCTCTCAATAACCACTAAAAGTTTTCAGAATATAGAAAATTGTTCTGCATTGGCAGAATCGTGAAAAATGCTGCATACATTCAGATGATAACAAAATCCTTAAGAACAATTTAAGACGGTGAAACACATGGTCAAAAATTTTCTCAATTGACTCGAAAAAATTAGTTTGATAAGGGAAAAATACAATTTCAAAGCTTGGATAAATGCTAAATTCTCTTTGAACAAGGGTAAAGAGGGATGAAATGTTAAGTAAAAAGTTACTCTCCCCGATCCTTTTTGTAAGCAACTTTCTTCATCAATGTGGAAAACAAACTAGTAATTAAGATTACTTAAAAATAATAAATGCGTCAAAAATGTCATAACTTTTCCAAATATGCCCCTATTTAGAAAAAGGAGTAAAAGAAAATGAATAGAAAATAGATAAGTGAGAACAAGTAGAAAACAAGCGAAAGAATGTGTAATAAATGATTGTATGAGAGAGAATTAGTGGTAAGTAGGAAATAATTAATATAAAAGTATCTATTTAATAGGGGCAGAAAAGGAAAAGATAGTTCAAATTTTAAGACAAGAAAATAAAATTACTTATACTAAAGACCAACTATAAGAGAGAAAAAGTTGCTTATAAAAAAGACCGGAGGAAGTAATTACGAACAACATATGAATTGGATTGTGCATGGGTCAGATAATGCATACTTGAAATGGCAAGAGAAAAGGATACTAAGTATATTATATAGATATTAAGTACTTATTCTAACCATTAATTAATGCGCGAGATTATAAAGGAAAAACATGACTGACAAAACCATATTCTGTAGATTAAAGGAAAAACACGACTGACAAAACCATATTCTGTAGATAGCCACATTATGTCAAGAAATACATAGACAAGAAGTATAGAAAAAGAAAACTGTGAGCCACTAACCAGCAGTTTTGTCGTCTAATCTCTTTCCTTCAACTATTGTAGCAAGATTGCTTTCAATGTTGCTGAGGGAATGCCCCACAATGGTTATATGCCCCATCTTTCTTTGCCTTCTAATTTCTAACAATATCGTCATAACAATGTTTATTTGTATGGTATAAATATGTTGTATGGTATAAATATGCATGAACAAAGTACGAGTGATCCAAGTCTAACATTAAAATAAGAAACCAAGGAACCAACATAACATCAAACACATTAGCAGAAGTTCACCTGGCTTATCATACCAGTGAACAGTAGCTCGAGGAATGGTCAATGCCCTCTCAATCAATTGATGAGCTAAACGGAAACCACACTCCCCCTATGATCAATCATTAAGCAAGCACTCAATAATGCTTTAAGAGTTTAAGAGTATATAGTATTTTAAATATGAAGCAACGTTTAAAATCTAAACCATGATTCCATGACGACAAAGAAATTGTTACATCTAACTTGAACTTCCGTCCCTTCTCTCCCCCAATTAATTTTAGACAAAATTCATATATATCACTCTTTAACCACTAGTGTTTTTTTTAACCATAACCACAAGTAGATTTAACATTTTAACTGCATCACTCTAGCAAGGAGAGGCTGGTGAAACAAGCCTCTCCTTCGATTTTCTGGTCAACAGGAGCAAAAAATTACCTCTTCTTCACCAAGAATATTATACATAACAGCAGCTGGAGTTTTCATTGATGTATCACCAAGAGGAAGACCAACAACAGCCCGTAAATGCTGTTCAAATTGTGAGGTGTGGCAAGACTCAATTGTGTGATGTCCACTGTTGTGAGGTCTAGGTGCCACTTCATTTAATAAAATCTGCCAACAAAAGAACACAGATTCAGTCACAATACCAAAAATAAATGTGATGCATGTGACATAAGGAAGACATAAGGTATGTGTAAAGTTGAAGTAAATTCCCAACCAGTCCATCACTTGTCAAGAACAATTCAACTGCAAACATGCCAGCACCTTCCAAGGAGTTAACAGCCCTGCGAGCAACTTCAGTCGCACGTTCCATAATTGACCATTTCACATTAGCAGGAGCCTTAACTATGTGACATATGTTGTCCCTACAACAAACCACAAATCCCTTAGCATATTGGTAACTGTGGCATATCAGTGCATTGCATGGCAAAATTTTCAATAAATATCTTCCATAGACCTTAGTTGTGTATATCACATGCTACCTGTGAATGGTTTCGACAACTGGGTAGCAGGAAATAGAATTGTCTCTTCCTCTTGCCACAATGACAGCTAGCTCCTGCCATTTTTTAAGGAGCAAAAACATTAGAGAATCCATAACAACGGAAAATTACCAGCCAGATTTGTTTAATCCTTTAGTTAGCGACAAAGAGCATATAATTTGCAAGAGTAAGTTTAATGAATTTTCTTGGAATTTTAATGGGAATTCTTTCATACAATAAGAGCACTTTGCAAGATTTATAATATTGGAATGGGTTCCATACCAAGCATTTGAGATTTGAGGAAAGAAATAATGTGTGCATCAGTGAATCATGTAGAGATTAAGAACAAGAATTACTACTTTATTGGTATGTCACTGGACCACACTTAGCAGTCACAGTGGAATTGATATTGTTCTTGTCTTAAGAAGAGGTCTACGTCAACTTGTGGATTATTGATTAGAAAAAAATCATCATCAATTATCAGTTTAGATATTCACCTTAACAAAAGGCGCCCATTTCTCTACATATAGACCACGAACAAAACCACCAAGAGCTGCAAAGTAGGGATAAAATAATTAACCAAGTGGAAAGAACTGTAGGTAAAACTTTTGTCTATAATTGGCTAAGGCATGAACTCAAAGATAACTTTTCCTTTACTCTCTTTCTCCTCAAAGAAAATAGAGAATAAAATCCACCTATCAACATAATAAAAAGAAAAGAATATACCCATGAAACAGATAATTACCATTTATAGCGGAAGGGAGAACCTCTTCACTTTTAGCGACAGCATTTCCACGCCCATCATAAGCTAATTTTCTACTCTTAATCATAAGAGGATAGCCAAAGATCTCTCCTGCTCTCTTAGCAGCTTCAAGATCCTCTATCTATTCAATTAATCATTCACATGTTCTCCAATATCATTCAAAATATTCATAAAGTTCAATCAGGCGCTGATAAACATTACCAACCTGCATAAACTCGGGAAGTGGAATTTCATGCTTGGAAAAATGCACCTTTTGCAGATATTTGTCCTGTTATGTGTTGAACAAGTTATATGAGGAAAACCACTGACAAAAATGCCTGCTTCTTAAAGTTACAAGATATGCAAATCAATAAGTCCGTAGATAGAAAAACTCAGCCTATCCTTAACGTTAAATGGGGCTCCCCTAAGAATTCGAAGGTATTTGATTGACAAATTTGCACCACGCCAGATAATACCTGAATGATTCGGACAGTAGAGGCTTTGGGGTGGCAGTCGACTCCATGCTGTTCAAGCTTCTCCAATGTAGCAACATCGACATGTTCAATTTCAACAGTCAATACTCCACATCTGAAAATACATGTCACATCAGAATACACAAACTATTTCGTACTTAAAAAAAGTATCTATTGCATAGAGAATCTAACCTCTTCGCAAATTCCTCAACTGTTGCACTGTCATCAAAGCTTCCAACCATATGATCAAAAGAAAGTGAACTTGCCGGGCAGTTCTCTTGTGGATCCAAAATCATGACTTTAATGGCCATCTGAGAAGCAGCTTGGCATAGCATTCGACCAAGCTGACCTCCTCCCAGAACCCCAACAATTATTTCAGAGACTCCATGGACACCATTAGTCCTTCATACACAAAATCATGGTAGTAATTCGTGAGATTTTTACCCGTAGATGTTTCAGTTTCAGTCTAGAAAATGGTGTTCTAAAACAGAAAAGGGTTATAATTACTATGGGCATAAGGCAATATCAATCAGGCAATCAGAATAACAAATATGAATCAAGATGTATACGAATTAAAAATAAAAATAATGCGAACCGAAAACAAAAGCAAAATAGAAAGTGACTGGCAAACCTGATAGAAAAATCATCTTGTGATGCGTGTGGAGGGCGACTCATGAAGAGCGGGGCGTGATGCTGTTTTATCTTAAAAGAACAGAGAGAAGGGCGACGACCACCCAGTGAAAAAGAAGTCGTCCTCAGAGAGTAAAAAGATGGAACGAAGAAGGTGTTGTGAGGAGACAACACCGGGCGCGTACTGTGAAGCATGCCCAAACTTCACTTTCGCCGCTCTCCCAAGTCTCAATGCGTCTTCCGACTTCCGCTCCCCAACTCTCGGACTCGGCTTACTGCTTATAATACTCCGAGCGCGATGCGAATTTGTTTGCGAGTAAACTCTACGCGGTCCTCCGCCTGAGGCCAATGGGAGGCCTATAAATTTTTATTATTTAATAAATTAATATTTGTTATAAAAATATAAGATATATAAGATGAGAAAGTAAGAGATATATAGAGCCCGTTTGGATTCAGCTTTTGAAAAGCCTTTTTGGTGCAGAAGGGCTTTTTCCAGAATGTCTTTTGAGAAGGCCTTTTGTGAAAAAGTTGGTTTTGAAAAAATGAG
>JBAGKO010000015.1:693114-715661 GCA_037177275.1 Acacia concinna
TTTAATCTAAAATTATAATATTTTATTTAAAATCCCCTAAATAATGCACCTAATCAATATCTTAACAAAATCTCCAAAAAATTCCTCTAATTTAGTAATTATGACTTCCCAAATATACCAAAATATATCTCAATTTAACTAAAATGGGGAGTCATCAATTTCATAAAAATGCTCAATCCTTATTTACTCGCGTGTATGGGGGAGTCAACGGATTTTAACTACACTTGCCACTGAAGACCCATTTTTGTAGGCGTGAGCCCACTCTCCTCTTAGCCCTTTACAAGTTTAATATCTTAAGGTCTCTTATGTACAATTGAACTTTTACTTTTCTAAACAATGTGAGATTTATTTTTTACTGGACACACACCCATAAACACCAACATAAATTTGCCCCTTTGCAAAAAATAAAATCAGATATTCCATTCATTTGGAACCCACCTTGGCCTTCTGTACAGGGCCCCCGATTCTCATCCCTCGTCCCTATTGTAGTTTGTAGATGTCAAAACTTCTGTTCCATGCCATAATTATACATAGAGAGAATTGATTATATCAGTTACAGTTCCCGTTTTGCATTGCTAACGCGCACGCGTACAAAAAAGAAATCACACATACTCTTCTTAGTGGCTAGCCCGTTGTTCTTTAAGATCTCCACAACAGTCACAACTGTGCCAATAGCTGTGCGTACTGCGTACACAAGGCCCACTAACACTCATTCATTCATTAACCGTATTTTAACATGGCTCTGATGGACGGACAAAGAAATACATCATTCATCTCAGTTTTTAACCTATAACTAAGGCACATGTTAAGTATACGACCAGAGTAATTTCAATTTCCAGAGCATATCATGATCAAAAACGCCTAAACTAATCAGAAAGGGAGTGGATAATTAAGAATTTGGCCATGCATGCAGATGAACATAAATTTGGCCTGCTCGCGAGATCTAGATTATATTCTAAAAGATCTACTTTTTTCTCAAGACGATTAATTATATTTATAAATGCATGTAAAGAATTGACAGAAAAAATAAAAAGGTCGATGAACGGGTAGGTTCAAGAGAAAGAGCAGAAAGCTCAACCTCGTTGTGCTACTGCACGTACGTCTGCGCCAAAGAAGTGTCGCGTCACATCTTTTAAGCTTGATGTGTTTTCGTTAAATTCGATCGAGCACCAAACGTGGGTGATGTGTATTGGATATAAGCATATATAGTACCTTGGCGAGATTAACGTAAAAGAAAAGGGGCTTCCTAGTGTTGAAAACTTGGATTCTGTTCTCCTTCTGGGGATCGGTGGAGGCGGGAGTGTGAGAGACGCCATGGTTAGAACTTAGAAGCGCGTATGAGCTGGACCGGAAAATAAAGTAGGGGCATTCAATTCGTTCGTTGGAGCATGCTTTATATAGAGGACAGCTCTTTGGATTTGATCACACGTGGCGGCTGTGAAAGGGCATTGTGTCGTTGGCCGTTGCAACTTGCAAGCTAACTTCTTGCCCCACGAGATAGCATATAAACTGGGCTTTTTTTGTTCCGGTTAATCCCACGGGCCTCGTTAATTGGGCTTTCTGTGCCGCTTCGTCCTCTGGCCCATAAATTGGAACATATCAAACCTCTCTCATAAACCAGCTTCACTTTTCTTCGAACTCGCGTTAGTGTGCAGCAAAACTCGAATTTTTTCCCGGCCGAAAAACACACAACATAAAGGAAAAGCATCGCCATGGGGGCCGGGGTCCGTTAAATGATGCCTGCCGCTTTGTGAGCATTTAGTCCTACGCCAAAAGAAAAGTCACCGCTCTTACGTACGTACCTTGTTAACTAAGCTTCTCTTGGTGCAAAATATTATTCTTTCCATTAGGAGTTTACTGTGCCGATTCATTCATTTTTTATATGAAGAAAAAGGAAGAAGAAGAAGAAGATTGCAAAGTATTACAGAATTGGTAACATATTCTCAAAAATAACCCTAAAGGCTATAGCTATAGGTAGGACAGGAGTGAGTATGTAATTAACAACAGAAGTAGGCAGGCACGTAAATGACATATACATGAATTAAGTTGGTGGTGCGGCATCAAGGCGTCATATAACGATAATAACTGGATTACCTTTGATATATATTAACAGTAGGTGGTACCGTAGAGTACTGTAATATAATATTAGTTTGGTATAGTTTGCGTGCAAATTAAAGATTGGAACGGCAGGCACATTAATAATTATATATATTGTGTGCGTTAACTTCCTTTTGTTGCAGTAAGGTTATATTATGAAAGGTGCATATATGTGGCCTCACATTTACGTATGTATATATGTATGTGTGGTTAGAAAATGATGATGACACGGATACATATACATAAAAATGAGTAGTTCAGTTAATAAGCTGTGTGAAATGGGCATGATGGATTATGATGATCTATCCATCCCGGGCCACCACCGAATTGAAGTGTGAGCTGGACAAAAAGCGAAAAAACAAACAAAAGAGATCGAGTGAGGCTGAGGGTGAGGGTGAGGGTGAGGGTGAGGAATATGCATGTATGTATAGGGTAGATGGTGGGGCCGATTAATAAAGTTGTGTGTGTGTGTGTGTGACTGTGGATGTGGAGCACATATATGACAAATAATTAAAATAGAAACGTACGTAGGAGTATATTCTATTCTATTTGTTGAGGTAGTCCAAAAGTGGATGGGTAGTTATTGTTATGAATGGTGAAGGGATTAGTATTAGCTAGGAGGAGCAGTTAAGGAAAGGGAAGGGCGAAAGGCATATATATATATATATGTAAATATATATGTTGGTTGGTTGAGATGTAGAAGTGAGTTGGTTGTATGAAAGTACGTAGGAGGTGGAGGTGTGGATGGTGATTAATGGGCAAAGTGTGTAAATATGTTGGTTGGTTGAGTTGAGTTGGTTGTATGACAATACTATTCTATATATAACGGAGATGGATGGAATGAATTAATATACTCCATAAAGGTAATTAAGGAAAGGAGGAATTATTAATATTAATATTAATATTAATATTATTCCCCTGATAGATGATAGATTGCGCTGCCTTCATTCCTATTTTGCCGTACATATAGGTCTCTCGCTTTCATTCTCATTCACGAATCACGAATGACGAGGGAGGGACGTGACGTTACGTTACGTTACGTTACGTTACGTTACGTTAGCCTTAGGTTGTGATTAAAGTTAGACTAAATCGTCAAAAATAATACAGTAATGATAATATATATGCCAAGTCAAGTCAAGTCCGTGGATTTGATTGGGTGGCTGACGATGCTAGAATCCGGAGAGCATTAATTAATTAATTAGTAGATTTGGAGGTGCCAACTTAACTTCCTACCCTTACAAGTTAGAATTAGATGCCCCCTCCCGTTATCGGTTTCAAACTAACCAACCTCTCCACGTCCTCCTCTCCATCATTTCAAAATAACTTCCCTCTCACTTCTGTTTCTGTTTCCTGCCTAATGCCTATTATGTGCACTGCTTCTATTCTCTCTTCTAAACCACCAATTAAAGAATACTGTATGTCTGTGTCGAGTAGAAGTTTAGGGAGGAGACGGTATTATTGGCTTGTCTATTATTACTTAAATTAGTTAAATAAAATTTTACGTACGAAAAACGCCCCTATCATATATTTATTTTATATTTTATAAATAAATTGATTATCTCTAAATAAATTATTGCAAACAATCATTATATATTTATATTTGCTTTCTCTCTCTCTGCGTGTAGATACTCATCCTCCGCTTCATGGAAGTCGTGTGTTTTGATTCATACATACATACATACATATATATATATATATATAAGAGTTTGGCTTCTATTAGATGAATAAAGAGAAAATCGAAATTATATACTGAATAACACATGTATATATACGTTACAGTATTTATATATGGATTGTCAGGCCACGTAATAAATACAATAATAGTGACTATACAATTAATATATGTGTGGTAATAATGGCTATATATTGAATTATTTCATAATTCTATTCTATAACTGTTCCAATAAACAAGGGAGATGAGATGAAGTTAGTAAGATAAAAATGATTAAAATAGGTGGAATTAAGGCGACGGGGAATTGGGCGAATGAGTGAATAAAGAGAAGTGGGTGGAAGTCTGCCTGCCTGCCTGCCTCCAACTCCAAGGGATATTCGAATTTAAAAAGCGATGGACACAAAAGTTACAAAGTGACCACGAACCACCCCTGCTCTCCCAACATATATATATATATATACACACACACTCCACTGCACTTTACTTTTACTCCTTTTTTTTTTGGGGGAAATAATTGTCGGGTTTTATCCCTCAGCTTGCTTATATATTATGTGCCACTCAAATAAAATATTGCATATATAATATAATATGCATGCCCAGCTCGCGCATAAACCCAATCACCACTCTAAATATAATTTTAATCTCATTAATTATATTCATGCGATTGGGATATCGCGGCACTGTTCACTGACTCTGCTCACCCCCCCCCTCCTTAATTCATTCATTATTATAATTAACTCCTCCCATCATTTTAATCTTCATTACCCTCCACTATGTCTATGTTATTGTATTTATATATATATATATATATATATAGTTGATGCGTCCGAACCGCCAATAGCTTAATACAGAAAAGACGGCGTGAAATGGGGGCAACCTAACCATTAGGATTTTGATACTAGGATTGGGACGGGACGGCCTGATTTTCCACCTTACTACGGATTGAGTTGATGGAGATGTAGATATAGATGATGTTGTGTGTGTATATATATATATATGTGAGAAAATATATATAGGCAGAGTTATAATTACAATTGAAATGGTGCTATTTGGTTTTGGTGGGGAGTATATATAATTAGAGGTTGAAATGTAATGTGAGGATTTGATATATATATATATATATATATGCTGTCTATGAAATATGAATACAGCGCCCACCACAAAAATACACCTCACAACTCATCATCTTCAATTCCTAAATATTTCTTGACTCGCAGCTCCCCCTTGGGCATCCCCACATGCACAGTACCCTCTCCTCCATTAATTACGCTCTTTGCGGCGAGCCCCTTCCCTTCCCTTCCAATCCCTCAGCCTCAGCTCTGCTCATTTAATTTACCCCTCAACAAACGTGCCATTCCTATCTACTCCATCTACATTACATTACATTAATGTCTCCTTCTCACCCTTACCCTCTCATCCTTTCTTGTACGTGGTTTAATATTTTATAAGACTTTCATTCTTATATTTTTCTACATCTCGTAATCCAATTTTACTGAGCTCTTCTTAATTATTTTCTTAGATATATATATATATATATTCATGTACGAGTAACATATATTTATTTAATATACTCGATCTATAAGACGTCAAATTAAAGGTGCGTGTCAACCCACCCGGCCTTCTAGCCACATTGACGCCCAAATCCTTGCCCCTCCCCTCCCATTATATTTCATTCACTCGTTATCACTCTAATTAAATCTAAAATACACATGACTCATGAGCTAGCGCATCTCATTCTATTCTACTCAATGTTAAACCTACTACGTCAGTGTTACATTATTACATTACATTACTCCCACGCACACTTCTTCTTCTTCTTCTTTTAATAGAAAAAGAATATTTGAAACCTGTACAATACACATCTATACATATATATATATCTGCGGCCGCCTCTCTCTTCAATTTCATCTCCAATGGCAATGTTCACCCCTCTAACTCTAACTCTAACTCTAACTAACTAAACCCTCCGTCTCCTCTTTACGCATTATACACTTAGGCGCCACCCAGACCCCCCTGTGTGTCAATCATAACAACATTCTAGCCTCTCTGGCCATGGCTCATCAAGTTACTTTCATATTCCATCATCGCGCGGCGTGTTTATATACATACATCTCCTCCTACCCGAGCGATAGATAGATAGATAATTTAGAAGATCTATGCATGTCCAGTAAAAATATTAATTTCCCCGATCCAAATGGGTGGTCAATGACGTGATGCTTAGCTCTGCAGAATATTTCTATCTATTTATTTATAATAAATCGATGGATAGATTTGCGTGTCCATTAAACAAACAAAGAGTCGCGGGGAAGGATAATAACTAGTATGAAATACGTAGTCTGTTGTTATTACTAGGAATAGGAATGGTAATGGTAAGGGTAATGGCCTGGTAATAGGAGTAATAATTACTACCTACAGGCTACAGAGAGGGTGGCGTCCAGATCAGCAACTTTGCGGGGCTTATCAATCAATTTGTCCGTTTTTGGGGGGAGGTGGGTCAGAGTCAGACAGAGACAAATTACGCGGGGGGGAAGGGGGCATTCAACGTCGAGTCTGTTCAAATTTCACTCTCCGTTATCACCGTCAATTCTTTGGCTTTGACAACCAAACTACACTTGTTTCCCAACCTCCGTTTCCAACATCAACGTGAAAACCCCTCCCTCTATGCTCTATGCTCTATGCTCTATGCTCTATGCTATATTTATATATCTATATCCATTATTTTGCCCCTAAAAATAAAAAGGTTTTTGTGAAATGTAAACCTCCCTCGAGAAAAGGAATATCATTTACAAATTTATTTGTTCCATTCTACACGTACAGGGAGAAGAGAGAGAGAGAGAGAGAGGGGGAGGAAGAGCGGCGAGGTGGAGGAGGAAGCCCTCCGGAGAGATCTTGCCAGATCGTGACCGAAATCTTCACATTCTCACCTGCCTTTGGTGCGCATCTCCCTCTTAATGTCTCTAATTTTTTCATTCTCTGCAATGTGGGTGTTGATCTCTGGCGTTTCTGCATTTAGATTTAAGCTCCCCCTGCCTCAAATGCTGCTTTTGGGATCTCTCTCACTCTCTTACCCTTGTTTCCGCCTATGGGTGTTTTTCACAACTCTTCTGTTAAACAGATGACTGTCTGTTTTCTTTTCCCTTTTCTTTTCACCTTTCATCTAGTTACCCCCATTGCAGTGCTCACTCCTGGTCTTGGGTAAAATGGTTTCAACATTATCTGCACCTCGTCTTCTTTAATGGGTGCCTAATTCATGGATTGAAACGCCAAATATCACCTATTTCCTTTTGAAATTCATATTATTGATATTTAATCTTTAATGCGCTCCAGATGGTTCGTGTGTGTTTGTTTGTTTTCGTTGTTTTCTGTGTATCTCGGGTTCAAGCGAAGTTGTTTTTTTATTTGAATAATTTGGCTACCAAAAAAGAGCCTTTCATTTTAAAACTCAGCCGAAGGAGTATGAAATGCTTGTTTTATGCCTGCATGATGCTATGAAGTTTCACATGTCTCTCGGTTTGTAGTTGGGGTTTTGGCACTCCGGACTTGCAGTTTTATCTGTTGTGAATATTGGGCCAAAGTGAAATAATGATCTATTATTCTTCTTTTCTTTTCATTGCTGTTTGATAATGAATACATATGTTGGAATTTTATTCGTAAGCCAAAGTGATGGATTTTTCAATCAATAGCAACATCTTCAAACTGTTATGCTGCTTGCTCTGTAACCTGAATCATGCAGTGTCATGGGGAGGGAAGTTACTGGCATACATGTTGTAGACGGGAGGCCAAATCGTATCGTACCGACTTCAAATGGCAGTTCCAGTGATAAAGTACATGTTTCTCCCAGAATTGCTGGAGTTAAGCTCGAAACGAAGGATCATGAGATAATTGAATGTGCTGATGTTCACTCATTTATTGAGAAATGTCATGAGAAAAATGAGAAATCAGAAGCACAGACGGCGGATGACAGTAAAAAGCTAAGCTCACCTGCTGCAAGATCTACAGCTGTGGAATTGGAACCTACAAGCCACTCTGTCCCACTCTCATCTGATATGGCTGCTGAAAAGAATGGCTCTAACACGCTCATTGTTGGTACTGAAGCTGTTATGACTGGGGTAAACATGCCATCAAATGCTAACAACACACATTCACCAAATTCAACAAAGCATTTGCAGGTAATGGAAGTTTCAATGGCTTACTTGATGTTATGCCATCATTTTTTTTTCCTGAAAAGAATTTTATTAAGAACTGCATTTCTACTTTAGTTAAAAAATGGAGTTGAATTTCTTTATAAGGTTGTTTGTGATCGTGCTTGAGAAATTTATAAGGTGGAGTAGTTACTGGCTTATTGAATGGTGCGGCTAAGATATTATATTCTTTTTTTTATGCTTGTTTGTTGACATAACATGAGTAACTATAAGTGAGGATTTGATTTCCCTCTTGGCATCATTATATTAGTAATCCTAATTCAAGAGACATGTCAAAATGCAAGTAGAGATAATTTTAAAGACTTTGTTTATGTAGCAATGAATACACATTGAGTTTTTTTAACAGGAATTCTTGAAATAATCACTTGCTTATGAAAAGCAACCATCCATAGAAAGAACTGTTCAGATTATTGAATCTACTTGCTCTTTCAGTTAAAATTGGTATTTTGTATATATTGTTGAGTTTTGTGTTTTAACGAGATTAGTGATGTGCAGAATCTTTTTTTTTTTTTCCCAGACAAACTCGCCTTTTTCATCAAGGAAATTCTTGCTCCATGATGATGATGATAATTGGTCTCTTGCTTCCTCGTATCCTTCAAACTTGATAATATTCTGATGGTCGTTATTTGAACAGCGAGCTCTAGATATGCTGGAAGGACCTAAACAGCTGACATACAATTATCTGATATCTTGTGTGTTTATAAATTATAATTGTTGTATAACTCTTGATATAGCCGCAATCGGCTAGGCTTACATCTAAATAACATGACAATTGCTTTGCTATTTGTTCCTTTAACCACACAATAGTGCTGCATCTGCCCGCACAGCTAGATCTAGGGTGACTGTAGGTTCAGCTCCTACATTTAGATGCTCGAACCGTGCAGAGAAACGGAAGGAGGTATTCTTTAACAGAACTAAATTTGATATATATCTGTGAGGCAGACTGCTTTTGAGCTGGTGCTATTATCTTCACTTTGGTGTTTTCATCCAGTTTTACCTGAAGTTAGAGGAGAAACAACGAGCTCTTGAAGAAGAGAGAAGCCAATACAAAGCAAGGCAGAAGGTACAGCGTTTGTCTCTTTCCCTTTCCTGTAAATTTGTCTGCCGAACCCTATAATTGATTAGCCCATGTGCACGGGTGTATTGTTTTCTGTTTCTCCTCTCATATTGCTTTATATAGTTTTTACGCATTACATTGATCAAACAACTGTTTTTAGGAAGAGGAAGAAGCAGCTATCAAGCAGTTGAGGAAGAACTTGGTAATCAGAGCAAATCCAGTACCAAGTTTCTACTATGAAGGACCTCCTCCCAAGGTTGAAATTAAGAAGGTAACTCTTTCCGATTTTTCCCTTTTGTCCTTCCTGAGTAGGACGTAATATGAAAATCATGGGAGAAGGTGGTACATTGCATTACGGCATGCAAACCAATGGCGCTAATTCTTGAGTTCACTAATGTTGTACTGTTTTTATGGCAGGCACCACTGACTCGGCCCAAGTCACCAAAACTAACAAGGAGAAAGAGCTCTGGTGATGCTATCAGCTCATCGTCGGAAGTTTGTTCTCGGCAACAACGTCACAGCCTTGGTAGTCGGAAAGAGGCGTCCAATAGCCCTGTCACTCCAAAAACTAAGGAGCATGTTCTTGGACGAAAGAGCAATGGCAGTTGCGAAAAGTCAAAAGTGGGCAAGGAAACAAAATCAGCACCTCCTAAGATCACCCAGCAAACAAATGCAGACATATCAGTCCACTGACCATGAGCGTTCACGTATCAGCTGACCTCCCCTCCTGTTGAGACGAAAGTAGCCTTCATTTTCTGTTCGTCTGGACTGACTTATTAAGCGGACTGTGTTGAATTGTATATGTTTTGTAAGTTATATCGGGACACGTCTTGTTATATATAAAGATAGAGTTGTGATCTAATATGTACTGCTTGTGATATTCTGAATACTGGCCCGGCATTTGGTAAGTAAAGAGTAGTATTAGATTATTCCGGATGATATAATGTTTCCGAGTGCAAGAACTAGTCTACGGTGTTTTTCTCCAGGTCAGAAAC
This sequence comes from Acacia concinna, assembly GCA_037177275.1. Lineage (NCBI taxonomy): Eukaryota > Viridiplantae > Streptophyta > Magnoliopsida > Fabales > Fabaceae > Acacia > Acacia concinna. The sequence goes on from JBAGKO010000015.1 coordinate 703,138, forward strand.
TTGAAGATCTCTAAAAAGGTAGCTGGATGGGATTGTTAACTTGTGATGGATTTTTTTTTTTTTCCCTGCCGGCTTGTTCCAGAGTTGTGTGAGTGCAGATATTTTAATATGATGGGGGACGTACTTTGGTTTTTTTTTTTCGGTAATGGAAATGATTGAACACAAACACTATTCTAATAGTGGTAGGTGTCTGAAATTGTAGGTTATGGGAAGAACCCCCCCGGGGGGGGGGGTGTTGTTCGGGGATCAAATAACTGGTACAGGGATTATTCCAGACGCGAAATGGCGCTTCAATCATCTTTCGTTAAACACAAGAAAACAAGTGACAAGATTGTTAGCGAACTAGGCTAAATAAATGATAAAGTTGTTAACGAACTGTGGTCCATATTTGATCATGAATATTGCGAAGTACCAGCCCTTCTCAACAATTTCCTTCTTATCCTTTTTCATACACAATCTCTTTTATTTACTTATTTATATAACTGTCAATTTTATTCAACGTAAGAGATTACTATTACTGGCAATTGGCAATCATTAACATATTGGTTTCAAGAGCATTCAAGTACATAGTGAACCAAATAGGTTGCATAAGTTGGGTAGAACGAGAGTTAATAACGGTGAAAATATTGGGAAAAACATTTTCCATTCTATTCCAAAATTTTACAGGGAGCAGAAACTGAAGTCGCACCATTGGTTAATTCACTACTGTCTAAGGAAATTAAATTAAATCTATTTATGCACACCTCTGTTTGGTAGACAGGGAAAAGAATCACAACTTTCTATTTAGGAATATGTATACGTATGGTTATGGATAAATAACGAGAAAATGAACTACATTTTATTTTATTTTTTGATACAGAAATGAACTTCATTTTACTGACTCCCTATGCAGATAATTTGCTACAGACGTTAAAGGTTGTTCACCAGGGGAAAAAACACGAGGAGGCCAAAGAAATTATGAAAATACAGAAACGATATATATATATATATATATATTCTATGAGCTGATTTTTGCATGGAATCTTAAACATGTTGCTATTTCATACAACACACAGATTATATCAGCCGTACAAATGTGTTCATCGTCCCTTGGGATTGACCATTTGTGAGAAGATGGCATTAGAATTATCACCCGTCTCGTGCTCACCCCCAAGGCTAAGATTCTTATAATGTGTTGCTACATCGTTGCCGTTCAAGCTAATCTCTTCGAACTCGCCAATATCATTCGTAGGCGAAGATGACTTGATTGATGCGTCCGGATTTTCCTGCAGCTGCAACGCAAGTTCAAGATTCCACAGCAGATCATTCATTGTGGGACGGTGCACTCCATGATCTGACAAGCACTTTTCAGCAGTATCTGCAAACTTTCTTAAGCTTTCTTGACCGATCTTTCCTTTGAGATTCAGGTCTATTATGTCCTCTAGAGTCCCTCTCCTTTTGTTGATTAGAGCCCAGTCCGCCAGGCTCACCTGTTCCTTGGATAGGCTAGGATTCAGAGCAGGCCTCGCACACAGTACCTCAAACAGGACAACCCCAAATGAGTACACATCAGATTTCTCAGTCAGTTGTTGTCTCCTGAAATATTCAGGATCTAAGTATCCAAAGCTGCCCTTCACCACTGTGCTGACGTGGCCGTTAGTCATGTTTGGACCAGTCTTGGAGAGGCCGAAGTCTGAAACCTTGGCGACCCAGTTTTCATCCAGAAGAATGTTGGTTGTTTTCACATCCCTGTGAATAATGGTGTACCTAGCTCCGGTGTGAAGGTAATGAAGTCCTCTGGCGGCGCCGATGCAAATCTCCAACCTTTGCTTCCATGACAGGGCGTTCAAAGACTTGTTTCCCTTGTAAATATGTTCCCTTAGAGTGCCACGAGCCATGTAGTCATAAACCAGACACATTTCATCATCTTCCTCGCAAAACCCAATCAACGAGACCAAATGCCTGTGCCTGAGATTGGAAAGCATCTCAATCTCAGTCTGGAATTCATTGACACCTTGTTCCGATTGGGGATTGGACCTCTTGATAGCCACTTTAAGCCCATTATCAATCACACCTTTATACACCTTCCCGAATCCTCCGACCCCAATAACATTGGACTCATCGAAATTATTGGTCGCGTGCTTTATCTCTGGCAACGAGAAATACCTGCAAAGACCTTGTGCCGTGGCCGATAAGGTAACACCACCGGCGCTTCTCCCAGAAAACGTGGATTTACCGGAACTTTGGGTATTCCCATAGAGTGGAAGCCAGCTAGACGTGTTCGACTCTGATCCTGGGACTTTGTTTTGCCTCTGGTAAACTGCAATGCATAGTGCAGCTAGTAAAGCAACCCCTCCTGCAGCCCCACCAATTATAGCGGGATGAGTACTCTGTTGACCCTTGTTTTGGAAAGATTTTTGCTGCTCCTCCTGTGCCTTCATTAGCATGTCTGAAGGCTGAGGATTGGGTCCCGCCAACGTTGTATCGTTGAGCTTGAATATTTCAATCCCATTAAGAATGGCATCATAGTATTCAGGTTTCGTCTCAGTTGCAGGGTGGAGAGCAAGCCAGAGTTGGTCGGCGCCGGGCCCGTCCTGTGCATATACCACGTAGTCCTTGTAAGTCGGCACACCTCTACCACTCGTCCATCCGATCACATCAGCCCCGGACTGCGCCGTTTGATTATTCAAATATATATCGAAGGCTATTTCGTTGCTTTTGTCGAATGTGTAATCGCAAAAGTGTAACCTTGTGAGATACATGGAATTAGGATCCACTTGGAAAACCCACGTGAGGTTATACGCCAACGTCACATCTTTGTCGCTTCCCATGGATCTCGACGTGGAGTAGACAGTAGGAGGAGCAATGTACTGAGGTATGCTTTGGTAGTTGATTTGGACGGTCTTGTTTGCTTCGGTGGTGACACCGGTGGATGCGCCGTAAAGATACGGCGTGTCGTCGTACCACGTTCTACTGAGATTAGAGTCATGGGACGGCGATATGTACTGTCCTCCAACATTGAGTCTGAACATTGTCTGCGTATGCAGGCTCGTGGCATCCATGAGTTGGTTAAAACCCACCAGCGTGGCGGAAGAATCGAACAAGTTTGGCATTTCCATAAGTTGAATACCATTCACAAAAGCGAAAGAGCCATTGTACTTTTCAGAAGGCTTGAAGGTGAGGATGAGAGAATCTGAGTTTAGAGGGGCGAGGGAATATTCTCTGTCGATGTAAGCCTGGGAGAGGGCTTGGCAGGTAATAGAGGCGCTGAAATTGCTCAAGAGGGTGAGCCCATTTGCGGTGACGGAGAAATATGAATTGGCAGGATTGAAATTTGAGTAAACGGAGGGATAAAAGTGTAGCCTGAGCCAAAAACGTTTGTTAGGAGTAATGGGAAATTTGTAGGTGGCGTCGGACGTGAAAACACGAGCCGTCATGTAGGGAACCTGGGAGGAAAGGGAAGGATCTTGGTAGGAGGCTCTGAACGTGCTGGAATCACCTCCTGATAGGTACTTGTTGTCAGGGCTCCATTGCCTTCCGTCTGAGTCTTTGCCTCCGCCGTCTGCCAAGCCACACCCCAGCATCAACGAGGGGTTTTGGCTTGTTGCTAGAACGGCGGCATTGAAGACAAAGACAGGGGAGAGACAGAGGACAGAGAGCAAGACATGAAGATGTATGTGGTGGATCATGATGATTGGAAAGATGTTGGGAGGCGTACAGGGAAAAAAGGGAGGGAGGGGCGATTTTTCCCGTACGCCAAAAAACGACCTTGTTTGTGTTTGGAGTGGTTTGAAACCATCTAATGACCTAGCTACCTGGATTAGAGGGAACCAACCAGGTTAAGAAACATAGCGGTGTTTTTTTTTATTGTTGTGTTAGTTATGAGTTTTGAGTTTTGAGGAGGACGAGCCGAGGAGGAATCTTCTGCTCCTGTACCTGCTGCTGGCTTTGATGTTTGATCTCAAATTCCTAATTTTGGGTTTTTGTTTGGCTTTCTTTTATTGTCTGAGAATGGCAAGTAGTTGGAAACCGATGTTGACGAGCTCCGATCGCTATTGAACTAATGCATCATAATTGCACTAAATTTAGCATTCATTCAATTCCCTACAATTTTGTTATTACGTGCATGATATTATACTTATTCCGTTTCTATTTATAAGACCCAGTTGATTTTTTTAGAGAATCCTAAAAAAATCCTAAGAAAGCTAATTACATTACTTAATCATATTATATATCATATTTTATTACATTATATATTAGTTTATAAGTTAAACAATATAATTTAAAGAAAAACGATAAATTTTAATATCTTAAAGTAATATAATTAACTTTCTTAAGATTTTTGTAGAATTCTCTAAAAAAGTCAACTGGATTTTATAAATAGGACCGGAGGTAGTATTATTATAATTTTTTAGTTTGATCAAAATGTTCATCTATAAATGTTTTTAAATATTAAATAATTACTACCATTAAATTTAAAAATATTTAGTAATTGTATAATATTTCTTAAAAAATATTTCCCCAATAAAAAAATATATTTCACTATTAAAAATATTAAAATATCCCATTAAATAATATTCCCTACCATTAAATATTAAGAAATTATTATGAACACAACTTATATCAGGCATAATATTTCCACCATTAAATAAGAAAAAATTATTATAAACTCGACATGTACCTTGTACAAATTGAAAAAGTTACCGTAAACAAAAGTATACATTATACATATATGTGTATATATGGATAATTTTGTCTCTGACTATATTATTCATTTATATTATCATGTGAGATATAATTCAATTAAACGTTTTTATATATATACATAATCTTTCTTTAATGGTAAACCAAACAAGTACATGAAATTATCGTTACGTTACATTACTTTCGATTCTATAAACCAAACAGGCAATTAGAGATTGTTTAGTATGAGGGATGTTGAAGGAAGGGGAGGGAAGGAAAAATTTTATAAGTTAAATTTTAAAAAAATTAAAGAAGTGGAGTTAAAAGTTTTAAATTATTTTTCATACTCATTCTATTATATTTTCTCTTTATATTTTCTATTATAATTGTATAACACTACTTCCTCAATTTCTTTAAAATCAACTTCTAAAATTTTTATTTTCCCCCTTCCCCCACCCTTTCAAATCTCTTGTACTAAATAAGCCCTTATGGGTTAAAGGTAATTTTCCCAAAGTTCAAAGGATAATTTTATTTTAAAAGTTTTAAAAATGGAGTAATTTTATCTTTATTATTATTTTAGGACATGATTGGTTTGGCGATTGGGCAGTGAAATCATCTAATTTCATTGTTTCAATCCTATGATTTGAAAAAAAAAACAAAAATATTACATGTTTGATCGATGAGCTAAATCGTGTGATTTGCTCAAATTGCACGACTTGGCATAAACACCAATTTTGGTGCTTTTCACGCCGATACACGATTCATTTTTTTTCTCTGTTATAATTTACTTTTTTTAGTCTTAATTATAAAACTCAGCTAACCTTTTTATAAATTTTAAGAAAGTTAATTACCTTATTTTAAAGTATTCAAATTTTTTGATTTTTCAAATTATTTTATTTAACTTATGAACTAATATATAATATAATAAAACACAACATATGATATAATTAACTAATATATTTTATTTTTTTCACTTTTCTAAAAAAATTTAACTGGATCTTATAATTAGAATTTGAGGTAGTTAAATATCACAATATATTTACATATAATATACTTCTTCATATCCTATTTATAATACCCAATTGACTTTTTAAAAGAATTTTAAAAAATCATTTAATTTTGTTATTAATTATTTGTTTTTTAGTTTTTTTTTACTTTTCTAAAAAGTTATTTTTTGTTTTCCTCTTATAATTTTCATGTAATGTTTAGTCATATTTTTATCAAAAGTTACTTTTAATAATTTCAACCAAACAAGTTTTACTTTTACATAAGTAATTTTTACAATCTTTGTTCCAAATACAAATCAGATTACCCAATTTTACTTTTTCAAAAGTAACTTTTGTAATCTTTATTCCAAACACACCCTTAATTAATTTTGACGGTTAATTGAACAATTATGTTGAGCTAACAATGCACATGTCATCTCGATTATTTTTCGTTTAGCTGCATATTTTCTCTAAAAGTCCATATATCATCTACTTCATTTTAAAAAAAATTAAGTTTAAAATTTTTAAGACAAATTTACATCTAACAAAAAAATAATAGGATGACATATTAATTATTGGTTTAGTATATTTGATAAACCAACAATCAAAACTAACCAAGAAAACATCCAAGGCAACGTCACCCTTTATTTATTCCCCAATCTACATTATGTGGCTTTTGAATTGTATAGAGCCTATAATGGGAGTTGGTGTCCTTTTTTTTTTTTTGATATTTAACTTGGGTTTGTTAAACCATTCAGAGTGTGTTGGTTCAAGGGATAATTTTAGAAAAAGACTATCAAAATATGTAAAGGACTATTTAATGTTGCGAAATATATAAATTTCAAATCAGTCATTCAGGAGGATATCACACAAGATTTCAAATGAAATCTTCAAAATAGTTTAGTGGATAAAAATAAAATGCAAAAGTCTTAGGGTCATGGCAAATAAAACAACGAAACATATGCTCTAGGAGTGCAAAAGAGCCATCACGGCTAACTCCATAGGCGCCTTCCTTAGTTCCTACTAGATCAATGACCTAAAAAGTGTTAATATTAAGGGATGAGATGCCACAGTCTCAATAACTATTGAAAGTTTCTACCACACACAAGTAAATCACATATGACAAAATAAGAAACTGATTACACATATATTTGTATATATCATGAACTTCACATAACACAATTTCAAATCAAATCATCAATTTCAAATATCTGTTTCTGTCACAACAAACAATTATAATTATGCAATATGCAACCTCCCTTATATTGTCGTCCACCCTTATTCCGGGAACTGGAGCCAAAAGCTAACATAGAGTTAAATAGGAATTCATCCATTTAACTGGATTGTCCCAAGCTCACCAGTTTCTTAGGATACACCTAACTAAAGGTATAGAGCTCAAATCTGGACTATGGCTCCCCTCCTTAAAAATAACAAATCCAAGATGTCCTATGTCCCCAGTTCCAACATAAATCCCGGCCAAAGGAAAGTATGGAAGAAATGGCCCTAAAAAGTGTCATCCACTATGCACCGAGTGATGACATATCATGTGGTAAAATATCTCAATATATAAATTCCTCCTCACTCCAACCCATCACAAATGCAACTTCTATGACAGATATATTTAATCACCATTGTGTGTATATATATATATTATCAAGATAAGGTACAATAATTCATTCCTCCATTTATATCAAGCATTAGTACACATAAAAGCATGTTTCAAAGAAACAATAATTTAAACATGCCTTAAACATTATTAACATATTTACAAAGGGAATAAAAATGAATTGCAATTAAATTTACTTATAACATCGTTTACTTGAGAATTTAGGATACATATACATATACATATAATTTAGTCAAATTTTCCAAAAAAAATCATTCACAACTTAATCATACACAATTCACAAGTATATGGAAGAATTTTCAGAGTTACCTACTACTCCCTAGCACACAGGTAAACACATAAGAGTTACCCCAAGCTCCCAATAAGAGTCTACAAAAAAAAATCCATGAATATATATACATACACATTACTCGGAAAGGTGTTCTAAATATACCCGAAGCTATTCTAAAATTATTATAAAGCCTAAATGACCTATAAAGAATTAACCAAAACAAAAAAGGTAAGAATCTCTTCGTATTATAACACACACACTCACACACAAAATACTATTCTTATATGAATTTGGACTTAAAACAATAGAGGAAAATAAATGTTTTGCAGGATAATGGTTTCTTTTATTGTGGGCTTTGTTCATCAGTTTGGTTTAGTGATATGCGTGACATTTGTAGCAATTGTCAAGCCTTTTGTTTTAAGTAAAAAAAAAACAACAGAAAAATCTTAGTTTAAGTGATAGGTTAAGTGAAATTACTTGTGAGTATAGTTGTCATAAATATGCCAAGACACACACACACACACTCCTTTTTATAAATATCCTTTCTTGGAGGGCTAAGAAAGTATCTTAATTCATTTCATGTTTGCGTCAATTTCGGAACCCTGGTAAACCATTTAAAGACATATATCTCCTAATTGAAATTTGAAAGTTTCTGAAACATCCTGCTAGCCTTAGATATGAACCAACTGTCTGATTTTTTTTATCAAAAAAATACCTGATCTAACTAAAGAAAAGAAAATTATGAGGCGTCAAGTCATTAAATATTGTTTTTATGTCCTTTTTGGTTCTTCACTATACCAAATAGATGTTTAGATCACATTACTTGGCTGAGAGTCTTGTGGGGTTGCACCCTTTTACCTCGTGACGTTGGAATCCAAGTTTGTTGTTAATTAGTTAGTGACTTAGTCCAAGACTCGTGAGAGTCTGGACCTCTTGGTTTATTGGAAAATCTATTATTTTACATGCAGTTTGTTTCAGCCAACATGCCAGTTTAATGCAATCTTATGATGATCAATTTAGTAATTCACTCCCAAATTGTCAATTATACCTTAGCTGATCTCGATTATACTTAGCCTTAGATTCTTCACATTTCGTGCAAATAAACACTTGCTATAATTTTAATGGTAACGTAGCTATATTCAAGTGATGCAAATTCTGTATTACAAATAAATTAGCTTGACTAACGTTTATATGTTTTTATGCCTCCTTCTAACTTCGATTGCAGAGGTTAAATTATTTGTATATCGTGAATATCATCTCTTATTTATAAGATGCTTTGTTAGAATCTATTCCTGACATTTAACATGTATATGCAACTTTGCTGCTTAACATTGAACGGTTGTTAATTAACCCCTTTCCAGAAAGTATATTGCTGGTGTGAGAACAGTCAGGTTTTGAATCAGTTTTTCTTCTTCTGACAAAGGATTTCTTAAGAACTTGGAAGTCTGTGGAGGGGAAAAGGGCATGGGTGGTGATCAAACCCCTTTGACATCAGGCTTAATTCAATTTTTAAAGACTGAAACTGGTGCTAGCTATTGTTTGTTGGCTTTGCCGTTCAATTTTAATTGCACATTTCAGGACGTTCCTTATTGTTTTCTCATTTCCAATTTTAGTACATGCATGACTAAGTCACCACATGCACAGAAGAAAAGCAATTTTTTGTTTCATTTTTTATCTGCTGTGACAATGTAATTAATGTCATATTTACGAGGGTTAATACATCTTTGGTCCCTCAAGTTTGCCTCATTTTGGTTTTGGTCTCTAAGTTTCAAATCATAGGTTTTTGTCCCTCAAATTTCATTCCATTCAAAACCTGGACCATTTTGCGCTTGAAGGACCAAAACCTAAATAAGGGCAAGCTTGGGGGACGAAAGATTGTATTAACCCTATTTACAACCATTGATTTAATCTTTGTCTTCTTACGGTGGTCACTTTAGATTAACTTGACATATTCCATCCTCACTCCCTTGCAATTTGGACACATGAGAAAGCCTCCTTGTGAACACATAATATGACATTTTTGGGCCAATTCTGGGTTCTTTCAGTTCACGACATTGTTTGATTTCAATTGAAGCATATCCGTATTAGTAAATAGTACATAAGAATTCTGTATCAGATGTGCTGTTTTTCTGGCACATCACGGACCTTTGTCTATGGGGTTTACTTTATTGCTCGTCTCCTAATTTTTGGTTCCACCTCATCATTTCCCGAGTAGAGCCTGAATGGAAGAATTAAAGAGGGAATGAAAGCCTTCTGACTCAACAAGGTTAATTTGGCTGCATGTTACTCTTTTGCTTAAGTTAAATACTATCTGCTAGATTGCAATAACCCATATGATGTTTGGAGTATTCAATTGTTCTGAGTCAAGGTAGAATCATTCTGCCATATTTATTGGGAGACTTAATTGTATGAATTGGACAAAGAAAGAATAAAAGACAGAGAAGGAAATGATAGATGGATACTATATAGGACTTGAGACACGGATACTTTTGTTGTATTGAAACCCTCTGCCTAAGCCATTTCCAACAAAATGATAGCGTGATTTCCACCCTAAAAACCATTTTATCAAGCAGTCATTTTGTGATTTTGTATACTGATGCTTTCGAATTCATTTCTGATCTTTGGCAGTTCTTCCCAAAGAAGAGTGGGACCCCAAAGAAAAATGAGATCGTGTTCACTGCTCCAACAGGAGAGGAGGTTAATAACAAGAAGCAGCTGGAACAGTATTTGAAGGCTCACCCAGGTGGCCCAGCTGTATCAGAATTTGATTGGGGCACTGGTGAGACCCCAAGAAGATCGGCAAGGATCAGTGAGAAAGCCAAGGTGAGTCCTTCAGTAGACACTGAACCCCCAAAGAAGCGCAGCAGAAAGCCATCAGCTTCAAAGAAAGATGCTTCCCAGGAAGAGAAAACAGAGGCTTCCCAGGAAGAGAAGAAAGAGACAACAGATGTGCAGATGCAAGAAACTGAGGGGCCAAAGGAAGATGCTGTTGTGGAAAAGGGTGATGTGAACGAAAATCAAGAAGAGAATAAAGAGAAGGGTACAGATGTCAAAGATGAATCAATTCATCCTGTGGAAGATAAACCTGAAGAACATGTCAATAGACCAAATGATGAGGACAAGTCCGAGTCTGCTGAGGGAGAGCTTCCAGGCAGGAAGGAAGTTGAGGCATCTGAGAATAAAGATGAGAAGAGTGAGGGAACAAAACTGGAAGACACAAGTGAGCAACCTGAGGATGAGGCGAAGAAAGAGGATGGAGCTGAGGGGCTGAAGAAACTTGAAATAGACAACCTAGCTGAGAAAAAGGTTGAAGTGGAAGGAGAGCATAAAGATATAAACTTCAGAGCTGAGGAAAATGAAGGAACAAAAGAAAACAAGGAGGGATATCACAAGGCCTCTGAGATAAGCAAGAAGGGTGAAGCAGAGGTGACTGAAAACGGCACCAATGGGGGTGCTACTGTGAGGTTGGAGCCTTAAGGAATGAATAATTAATAAACTTCGGTTTATCCCCGCTCATTTCTGACCCCCTAAGACCTGTCTTAAGATGACTGCAGCTTTTGTTGTCGTTATTGATCTGATTGTTCATTGAAATAATCACATACACTTATAGAGTAGGTCTATAATCATCCTTCTCGGTGTATTAGAGAAATGTGTAGCGTTTAGTTCCCGTGTAACATTTAGTTGCTGTATCTTGTAATGGATAAGAACCTATTATCATGTAAGTTCCTTAATATTCCGTTCACTCCTGAAATTCCCGCTTGCCATGCTCATACGAGTCACCGCACGGATCCTAACTACAACATTTTTCTTGTAGATTTGGAAGCTGCGGTGGCTTCCTTGAATGGTATTTGTGCACTGATAGAACGAGAATAGAAAGTACTTTGAAATTGTAATTCGCGGTTATGACGTGGAAGGTTGGTTGAATGATTTGTATTCATTTGAGAAAGATGAGAAGAAATGAGAAATGACTGGATGTGTAGACAGTCCTGTCATTGACGTCCAATTCTTTAAATGCTCTGGCCGAAGGCAGAAAGGCGAGTTTGGTTGATTAAACATGTTAAAAAATTGATCTCTGGAGGGCTCCCTACGATACGAGCTTCCCTGGCAAAAATGAGAAATCTGAATGTTCTTTGTAAATTGATATGTACTTTTTTAAAAGCGTCAATGTGTAAAACTATACATATAATTATTCTTTAGGAGCGTTTAGCAACAAATATTTTTTTTTGGGTGTAAAAGTACATATGTGGTTATAAAATAAGAGCAAAAATATACATGTAATTATAAAATAGGAGAAAAAAGTCACATTTGCCGTTAAAGTCAAAATGTTAACCGTTAAATATAAGTTTTTTGACTAATATTGATGACCTGAATGGTAATTGGACTTTGATTTATAATTTTGGAGGTTAGAAATTTTTAATTAGTGATTGGACATTCCACTAACTGCCCACAATTTTGCTTTTTCCTTTTCAACTTTTAGTTCAAAGTACCTTTGGATTTTCTACCCACTAACTGCCCTTAGTTTTACTTCCTCCTTTCCAACTTTCAGCTTAAAGCGTTTTCAGATTTTTCACCCAGCCTGTCATCTTACAAGTTGATTTGGGGATTTTTAACTTCCAAAATATAAATCAAAGCCGAGTTACTATCCATGTCATCATTATTAGTCAAAAAACTTATATTTAACGGTTAACGTTTTGACTTTAATAGCAAATGTGACTTTTGCTCCTATTTTATAACAACATGTGTACTTTTGCATCTAAAAAAAGCATTTGCTGTTGGGCACTCATGGAAAATAATCACATATGTATTTTTGCACATTGACCCTTTCTAAAATATTATAGGTATATTTTCTAGTTCCCTTTTATCCTTATTATTGTTCAAGGAACAACAAATGGTTAAATTATGTTAATATTGACAAATATAGAAAAAATGTCTTATATTTATAATCAGATCAACTCTCTAAATATGTCTTGTACTGAAG
>JBAGKO010000015.1:756956-769731 GCA_037177275.1 Acacia concinna
TAAAAATTCTCCAATTAACCAATTAGAGTAAGATTCAATCATCCATGCATTCAATCACTGAAACCTAAGTGAATTCAGTCATGAACTACTTAAATCCATACCAATGACGTTACACTATGATTCAATGGCATTACAAGACAAATCATCCTCTGTTTTACAGATTCCCGTCGGAAAACATGTGAATGAACAGAAGGCCTATACATGGAATGAAATGATTACATTAAAGCTCAGAGACTCAAACCAGACATCGATTACATAAAGAACGTAGAAATCTAGCCCAAGAACATAGAGGATGACACAGAAACCAGTGATTGGAGCTTCGCCGAAATATGCATCTTCCTCATGTGATCTCCGGTGACAAGCTCTCCCAGGCCACGAAACCACCCTTTAGACCTTTCTCTCTCACAGATGAATGAACCTCAGCTCCGAGAATGATCTAGAATGCTCCCATCAACGTGAAAATGTGAATTTATAAACCGGGTTGCGGAGATCCGACAGGTTGCTCGCAGGTCCGTCTCGGGTCATCGTGACCCGGCAGAGGAAGAAGATAATGATCAGGGACATTACCGTTGAGATCCAACGGCCACAATTTAACCTGGGAAGGTGATGGAGGGTTTAGATGGAAACACGTGTTGCTATTTGTTTTAATCTTTGGATTAACAATGAACGGATGAGATGTGAGTCAAAGTGATCACAAAGAAGAACCCAGATGCTTCCATGTGTCAAGTCACTAATATCAGCTGTGCGTTTTGACTTTTTGCTTAATCAACGGCTCAGATAAGATACACAGTAAATGCAATCAACGGTTCACAACTCCTCCGCGTTTGACTTTGTTTGACTTCTCCTCTGAACTCTTCTATTTGCATTTTGGCCCTGAGATAATTACACTTTCTGACCCCGCGCCATCTATTCCTCTTGGTTTTGGCTTGTGCATATATTTCTGTGCAACCAGGTCCTTCCTTTCATTACAGAAATGCCCCCATCCTTCTTTTTATCTTTCTGATTTGGTCCTTCTTTCTTTTTCTCCCATTTTCTCCTGAAATAATTCAAATAAAATGTAATACCATATTTTCTAAAATCAATTACTCAGAGAAAATGACAATTATGCCCTTTTTAATCATTATTTCATGTTTCCCACATTAATTCCAAATAATCCCAATTTATCCAATTAAATGCAATTTAATCATGATAAACCCAATGAAAGCTCTCTAAAATACATGGAATTAAATGGTAAAAATGTGGTTTATCAATTCCCCCACACTTACGCTTTGCACTCCAGGCAAAGATACAAGCATAAACAATCAAAGCAATGATTAATGACAACATAATAAGCTATCCAAAATACATAGATATTAATTAATGCATTGAAATGAAATCTCCTATCATAAATCACAATTAAATCATCTAGCTCACAATCCCACCACGTAATGCTATGCATAGCTCAAGATTTAGTCAAGTTACCAAGAGAATAACTCTAGGGTTCTCAAGACAAGGGATATAGTATAGGAGCTCTCATTCTCACCAATTAGTTTGTATTTGCCCCTCATTCTTCATGAAATACATCCTCCATAAGCCTAAATTAACTCTACGCTCTCCACCTCACACATGAATAACCTGTATCAAGAGGGCTTTCAAGCTGGTAATGATGGAAAATAGCTCAATGAATGATATGGAATGAAGTGATCCAAGTTAAAATTGACACCCTTATATGCTTTCTAACTCAAGGTACTATCAATACAATAGTGCTAGCATGTAATAGGCTTTTCTACTAACTTGACCTATTTTATTCTTTCCTTTTTTTTCTTGTTTTCTTTTGCTCTTTTTTTTTCTGTATACACATATATTTTTTTCTTTTCTTTTCACAAATTGTTTTTTTCTTTTTCCATTTTTTCCTTTATTCTTTTGCCTACTCTCACATTGTGTGAAGTAGCTAAGCTATTTTTTTTCTTTTCTTTTTACTTCTTTCTTTTGTTTTTTTTTTCATTTTTTTATTTGAATTCTTTCTTTTCTTTATGGTACCAAGTAGTATGATCAAAAGAATACATGCAACACATCTAAACTTCCCAATGAGATAGTTCACATTCAAGAATGCAATTCTAACTTGGTTGGTAGACATGAAAAATGAATGGCTCAAAGAGGTGACAAATAGGATAAAATGATATAAATGGTTTGTGTATGGAATATTGGGATGAACTTGAATGTCTCTATCCTTTACGTGCAAATTCAAGTGTATATGGGCCTCAAATGAGATATAACTAGGTTTTAGAGAGATACAAATGCATGAGAGTCTCACAATTTTTGAAATAATGTTGAAGGCTCAATCCTCACAATAGGGTCTTCCTAAAGCTATACAAATGGTAACAAGACCAATTCTTAAGCCACACCTAGCAAAGCTGGTTTCCCAAGCTTACTAGAATCATCTCTCATGATAAAATCAAAAAGATAATAACTCTCAACACTAACTTTTATCTAAGAATTTGCAGCAATCATGTTCTTAATAATTACAAATTTTTTTTTAAAAAAATAGCCCCTAGAATGCTAGGTATAAGGTGGTGATCATGATTCAAGCATAATGACCTATATGCATGCATAAATGAATAATGAACACATCCTCCCCCACACTTAAATTCTCCAATGCCCTTATTGCAACCTAGAGAAGCAATACATAACAGTAAGGCATGCATCATGAATGTACATAGGTAGAGAGTGCAAATCATTGATAGGCTACATATGGAATGATGAAGGCCTAAGAGAGATCAAGAGAGAAAGTGCACATGTAATGAGCCTAGGATGAGCCTTTGTTTATTCCTACTTTCTACTAGAATGTCCCTCCCCCACACTTGTTTTATGCAATCAACTCAAATATAAGATCAAACAATGAAAACCAAGAAGTCAAGTGAAGGAAAGAGACAGCCTTAGAACGAAATCACTTTAGAGCCTTGTAACAGAAATTTCATCTTGAATGATGAACATCCATTGATTCAAACCAAATTCGACAACGAAACCATGAAAAATAGGTGGTGGCTCAGGATCAATAGGTAATGGCTCCAAGATAAATGGAATATCATGGGCAACATGAAGCCCTGACCCTCCCTTTTACTGAAATAAAAAGTCAAAGCAAGGCAAAACACACTCCACAAAAGTTATGGAAGAATATGACAGTTAATCTGAAGGAAGATCACAAGAGATAACTTCATGAGTCCCAGTGTATGCTTTAGCAAGCAAATGTGTGTCAAGAGTCAAATAAGGATGAGATGATGCAAAATTCAGTCTAATGGACTCAAGATAATATGGAACAAAGTCATCATGCATAAAATTCCTCAAGTAATGCATCAAATCACAAGGCAAAAGCAGATTGCCCACATGGGATGCATGTGACACAATGACAGATATCATGGGATATTCAATGGAAATATTAACATTCACATCATGCTTATTTTCTACAACAGAGGCATATGACTTGTAATTTCAAAAGATGGATCCGTAAGTTCATAATAATTTTCAACACAATTGATTTCAAGATCATCATTTCCTAAATCATGAGGCAAATCATATGATAATGGCTCTACAATGCATGGAAAATCATGTGCAGATAATTCAGAGCAAGTGGAAAGCAAGTCATCATGCGTAAGAAATCCAAGTATTCCATATCAATCATACAAGCATCACCCACTACTAGAGAACAAGAATTAGCATCAACAAGAGGTGAGGAATCATTCATGAGATTGTCAAAGTCAATGCAAGCTAGACATTTAAGCTCAATGGTGCAAGCATCACAAAATAAATGTGTATGAGTAGCAAGGAAAGGGCTATCATTAGCATGCAAAGGTGAAGGAGGAATAGACTTCAAAAGGGAATCATCAACCTTTGGGATAGTCTCTAAGCTTGACACATGTTCATTCAAAACAAGTGGACTAGATTAAGAAGGGTTAATTACATTAAGTCCTCATTGACAAGGAGGTTCAACTATAATTTCTTTATCCACCTCCTCTTCACTTGCACATAATCAAAGGAAGGAGCTACATAAGGCTTGACTTCAACAAGAAGAGGTTCCAATTTATTGCACACATTTTGAGACTCACAACTAGCATTAGTGGCTAACTTAGCTATGTCATCATAATGACAATGCACATACGATTGACCACTAGTGCAAGAACAAGGAGCTTTGGACTCACCTACTTCCTCATTAAGAATGTCAGAGGAGACAACATTAGGCATACAAGGTGCAGCACTAGGTGTAATACTCACAGAAGAACCTAGACACTCATTGGGCATGCTAGATGACTCACATGGGTTACAAGTGATAGCTGACAACTTCCCTAAAATATGTTTCCCATATTGATCTATGGCCAACTGGATGATATTAAAACAAGTCTTACAAATATTTCCTCTAAAGCAAGTACAAGGCCCTTGAGAATTAGGTACTTCACATTTACCCAAGTAAGATGACTCATCCAGAAGCATAGGCATAGGCACACTATGAATATTTTTCACTCTATGAATTTGATTTTTAATTGACATTTTGTGTCCTAGAAACTCTCTCAAATTGTTACACCAATGTCTCATCACAAAGAAGAAAATCAATTTCCTCTTTAAGGGCTCTAGAAGTACCATACATTCGAGCTTGGTATACTAAAATATTTATTCGCCTCTCCACATTATCCAAGGTCTCTTGAATAAGTATATCTTTTTACAATTCACTCTAATATGCTAAGGATCATTACAATAGCAACAAAGAGATAGAAGGTCACTGGGACCATAATGAGGTACTTGAGAATGGGTGGGGCAATTGAAGGAATCATGCCAATAAGATCGATGAATACATTGGGGCTCAGGTTCCTTAAGCGAAGTGGACATGGGGTATGGGTTCCACATGAGGAAGATTGGACAAAGCAAGACACTCACGAAATTAGAGGAAGAATGTGCACAACATGCAATATCACAGTAATGAGAGCAAGTTGGCAAACACACACAAAGACAACCCCTAACACAGTGTTAAGGCCAGCATGCAAGCCAATACAGTCCTAGATAGCCATAATGATCAAACACCTACTCCTCTAACACTTAGCAAATTTAGCACATTGAGAGAGAGTTAGAAGTGGTATACCAACGCAGTACTCCCTGTATGCTCCAACGTCAGCTCTAATCAAGCTAGCCACATAGCTAAAGGCAAAGAGTGCACTCTAGGGCTAGGAAACAAGAAATCAAACTGCAAGAATGGCTTCTTACAACGGCCAAGTGATACAAGAAAATCCAAGATTAAAAAGTTATGTGCAGCAAATTTTTTATCCAAGGTGCCAGCAAGTAGTTCAGAAAGCTTCTATTATTTTAATGATTCAACCAATCAGATAGCAAGAAATAATAGAATGCTCTCATAAATCATATCATGAATGCAAAATTTGTCTCTTAGCTCAAATTCAATTCAAATCATTGAAATTCAGAAATGCCAACAGCAAATAATTCATCAATACTGAAAGAGCCATTGAGATTAAACTTCAAGTTCAAATTTTAGACCAAAACTACTCAGAGTAGCAGCATATAACAGAAGTGCACAAGTAGTAGGAGAGTAGAACTCACTGAGTCAAAATTTCTCACATGTAAAAATGGGTAGCAAGCATGTCATAACACAATTAGACTAACCAGAATCAGCCAGAGGTTTCTAGAGACAACTAATATGTGATTCGGCTAAGGCCTAATAGGACTTAAAATAGCTCAAAATCCAATAATAGTCACAAATATAATTGCTTATGGCAAGTCAGTAATGTAACAACAAGAAGTGAGAGTCACAGCAATTAAAATGAATGAGCAAGGCACCTTGAGTTTGGCATAAAAAACCAGCTTGCAAGTTCTAGTTTTAGAATTCAAAACAATAAGTAGGCAACAAAGTCTTTAATATTCAGACTATCCTTAAACAAAGCTCCACAAGATTAACAAATTGATGCAGACAATGTATTCGTTTAGTTCAATGTTCTTCAAGGAGTGAGCAAGTTAGAGTTCAAAATGCCAGTCAGCCAATATCTCCACATTAGTAAGCTCATTTAGGTTATGACAGTAGAATCTCAGCAAACCAACAAAATGCATCATTTAGTCTCAACAACACTGAAGAAGAATACTCATATGGCAAATTTGGAATTTCCAAAGCAAGTTCATACAGTAAAGCAAATTCAAACATCAAGGCAAGGTCAAATAGATGCAATATCACTGTTCACATATTTGAAATAACTCAAATAGGTGAAAAGATTTTGAGAATGCACCATAGAGCCAGAAAATGGTTGTAAAAATAGCTCACAAGTCTAGGAACAGGGTAGAACACATATTAGGATTTTTCAAGCAACAAGCAATAAGGAAATACATGCTTGAAGACTTTCACATGCCAAATTATGCATGAAAATCAGCAAGTAATTTCAAAAATGAATTAACCAACTCAAATATATAAGCAGCCAAGCAAGGTTGAATCACTTTGACAAATCTCAAAACCAATTTCAGCAATAATGTGCTCAATTTATAGTAAGATGATGCAGGCCCAAGCTAAAATCCATGTAACTGCCATATTGTGCAAGGTGGAACAGTGCTGTCAAATTTGTTACAATATTCAATCACGCAAGTTATGCAAACAATGAGATAATGACAGTGCTGGAATTGTTTTTTTTATTGTTTTCAACATAAAGTGTAGGCACAGTAGCACAACAACAAGTTAGCAAGATGAATGAATTAATTGTCATATGTAAACACCCCCCACTTAGATGCAACATAGTCCCTAATGCTGGTGTTGGAAAAATGCACAGTGAGTAGGATAAAACCAAGATAGCAAGGTGACTTGTAGTTCCTTACCACACTCTAGAAACAACAAGCAACTCTAAATGCTCCATAATCAGTAAATGGCAGTATAATATTGACTTAACCCAACCGATTTAGACATCAACAACAATGAGTGTTCACTAGAAATCTTTCTTGAAATCAATGTTGTAGTCAATAGAAATAAGCATCCCCCACACTTGGAATATGTTTGGTTCCACTTACAGTAATTAGTAAAATCCAGTTTCAACAATTAATTGAAACACCACACAATAGCTCAAGCATGAAATCAAATTTATTTGACTCAAGCAACCATGTAATGCATACTTCATGCACAAATCTAAATGCAAGTTACAAACTTCTTTCAGTGAATTGCAAGGCTAGGCTCATACACATAGCAAGTAAGCTTAATGCACAAAGAGGGTTTAAGCAATTACAGCACTTAGAAAATGAATTCAAGGAGCTCAATTCAATAGATCAGACATATAACACATGAATCCTAAAGATATCGTGAGCTAAACAAACTCCTCACAACCACAAATAACAGTCAGCTCAAAATCAAGTGTTTGACACTCTAACTCAAATTAGCAACTAAATCATAGGCTAGAAGCAAACCTGGCAGACCTGAAACAAAGAAACAGACTCTAAAACACTAAAAACAAAATAGCAAAACATAACAGAAGCAAAAGAGACCAAAACAAAGACTAAAACTACCTAAATACTAAGGAAAACCACCTAAAGCTACATGTTCTAATATGAGTTCTAGAAGCAATGTGACAGCAAAGTGCATGATCCCTATAATTTAATAACAAGCCAGAACTAAACCAAGAATCGATTGTAAATACCAAATTCAAGTTAATGCATCAATATTAGTTCAAGTTCATGATATGACAAAAGTTATATTCAGCACTCTGTTTGTCCAGATGTCAGGAAGTTTGAATAATGCAGATATGAATTCAAAATCCAACAGATTATAGAATAGAAGGGAACCAATGGAATTTAGGGCAACAACAGCTCAAGATATGTAAAATCAATTGATATTCATGCACTTCCAAGTCGATGTAGAAATTAGCACAAGTTAAAGATCTAGGACAGATTGAATTGGTTCGAGTTGATAGCAATTATCACAATCGAGTGTAGATTAGAGACACAACAATTAGCAAAAAAATGTCTGGGGCCTATAATAGGTCTTATACCAGCTCAAGGAAGTGGAAAGTATGTAACAAATCAGTACAATATAGGTCATTCCACTCAAAATGCATCTAAGAGAGTAATTGCAAATCAATGCAAAGACAAAGTAACATATACAGCAAGTTGGACTAAAAATCACAAAAACATAACCAAGGAAAAAGCTAAACAGAAATGAAAACCGAAGAATAAAAGAAAACTACCTAATGCAAAACTAAAACAAACTAACAAGTCAGCCACTAACACACTACAAAACACTACAAAAACTAAAGAAGAGAACTAGAAAAACAAAGATAAACCTATGCTAATTTTTTTTTCTTTAAGGGCCCAAAGAGATTGCCAAGGAAACCTCAACAATTAAGGCTCCCCGGCAACGGCGCCAAATTGGTTGTAGTATTTTATTAACATAAAAACCAATTAAATTTCTAGATTATGAGCTAACCTAAGTCGAAACCATAGGCTATCTATCACTTTTTTTTATTTGATTTTCCTTTTCTTTATAGTTTCAATTAGGCTAACCTACTTAATTAACAAATTAATTCATGAAACAGATGGCATCTATTAATCTAACTATCTTTAATTAACCAATGGAAATGAGTCGAAAATAAGGTAAACAAAGTTACCTACAGTGACATTACACTACCTACAGTTTCTTTAAGAAGTTGCAAACAAATATCAATTATCCATGTAATACATCCTCTAATCCTTATTGCCTTAAAGTTAACATGTAATTTCTAGAATCAGATGAAACATGCTTCTGTCCAGAGAATCCAGTAAGTAAAATGGCAATTAGAATCCAATCAACTGATTGAATACAAGAATCAGCTATTAGTGAAATTAAACACCCAAACCTAGATGCTTTTAGTCACAAATAGCTCAGAGATTCATGCTAAAACCATTACAAACTGAATCACGGCGCAAGGACACTCACACCATCTCTGTTTTACATATTCTCACTGAAAAATGCATACAGAAACAAAAATCAACAAGAATCTAGAAAATACATGTTATGAATAGATACAGAAGCTCAAATCAGGAATGATTTACATGGAGGAAGCAAGATTTAATGCAAAAACATAGAGAAAACAAATAACGAAGGTTGCCGGAGCTCCACTAGAAGCATCGCCAGAATCTGGGAATGATCTTTCTCCTTCGGCGACCTCAAGCTCCCTAACCACAGCCAAGCTTTCCCTCTCTCACTCTCGATCTCTTCTTCATCCAAGGAATGAACCAGAATGCTTCAAAATGGCTTAGAACAGAAGTTTTATCTCGTGGGTCACCGGAGCTCCACGGATCCTGTCACGAGTCAGGCCAACCCGACTAGAAGTGAAGAAGATGACCATTGGGTCATCCAACAGTCTTCATTCAATCTGTTATATGAGATGGAGGGGAAAGATGATGCCAGGTGTCAGTGTGTGTTTTGATCTTTGTTATATAGGATCAACGGATGAGATTTGGTTAACGTATACATGTTGCACGGCGAGGATTGCACTCGGAATAAATGAAACGGTGAGTTTCATCCCTTCTCCCATCTACGGTTAAGATTCAATCCAAGGTAAGCATGATCAATGGTCAGACTTTCTTCGTGTTTGACTCTCTCTTTTGACTTCTTTATTTTCAATTCGATGCTAGAAATATTACGGTACAGAACCCCACCTTGAATTTTCTTCAGACTTTTAGCTTTCGCAATACTTTCTTTGCAGCCAAATCCCTATTTTAATTACAGAAATGCCCCTGGACATCTTTTAACCTTTTCTGATTTGGTCCTTCTTCATTTTCCTCCCATTTTCTCTTGAAATAATTCAAATAAAATGTAATACCATAATTTCTAAAGTCAAAATACTAGGAGAAAATGACAATTGTGCCCTTTTGAACCATTATTTCATGTTTTCCACATTAATTCCAAATAATCCCAAATTATTCAATTAAATGCAATTTAATAATGATAATCCCAATAAAAGATCTCTAAAATGCATGAAATTAAGTGGTAAAAATGTGGTTTATCACTCTGTGAATGGCCTCTTCCATTATTGAGAACCTCTTCAGCTTGCATGTGAAGGACATTCTCATCATTGACAATTAACTCTTCCTCCCTTTCACCTATAACTTGCACCTATCCAATTATCTACAAACATGTATATAGCTCCCCACTGGAAAACCAAACCTTCATGTTCACAGCTTTCCACACACTATTGGAAAGAATGAAGTAAGCAAAATGAAACTCATTTGAAATGGTCTGCATTATAACGCTTACCTTAGTTGGTGGGAGAAATAAAATTCTTTTCCTTCCCATTATACATGGTGCCTCATTAAATGTAGCTATAGTATAGCTCAACTCATCACATGTCATGTGACTAAGTTGTTTTATGCACCTTCACATTACATTCTCCTATCACAACATTACTTCTACATGCATTAAATATCTAACGACTTTAAGGTATATATTCCTTATAGAGGAAAATATTGGTCATCAACCATACAATAAATATATTGTAGTAAACCCATGTGTTCAAAACTTTAAAAAGTACATATAAATAATAATCTTAAACTACTATTCTACATAAAGAATACAAATATGCATATCTCCCATTCCTAAAAATCACAATGGAAGTCATTAGTCATGCATTACTATTAGGATTAACTTTGAAAATATGTCCTTGCAGTAATATTTTGTTACCCATCCATTATCGACATGAAATTTTCCAATCTTTACAACATAATATTGTGAAAAAGAAACATAAATATGAGCAAATGTATCAGGTGCTATAGTAACACAACTTTTCTATTACCGAAAACTAAAATATTACATAACCTATTGAAGAAACCTTTTCCTACTTAAACAATGGTTTCTAGTGACCTCTTAGACATGCACACTTAAACCACGTATCATTACAGTGCCAACAAAAATATCGAACACCACAACATATTACATGAGCCAGAAAAACCTTTATGGCGATCTTACTAAACCAAAAATATCATTATCCTTACTAACACACATATCACTTAAACTTAACACTAGCACACATCACAGATATTATAAACTAAGGACATACTACAATCCTATATTTTCTCTTGCTTGGTAGTCATTAAAGGCTTTAAAGGAAGTTTAGTGGGTGAGGAACTAACAAATTGACTTGCCTTCTCTTCCATCATAGTAACCTTCTTTCAAGATTGCTTCCTCTTACCTTTAGCAATTGTCTTAGGTGGAACTTTGGAAATTAGCAACTCCTTTAAGCTAGGAGTCATCATATTTTTTGATTTAGGATCACATGATGAAGTAACTAAAGGAGGTAGAAGTTGTGGTTGAGTAAGGTCCTTAATCTCACATCCAATATCCTCTTGCAAATGAAAAAAAATTATTTACATTAAGATACATCATTTAATGTTACCATAGGTGTACTGTAGTAAACATAACCTTTGTTGTCCTTGACGTCACAGTCTCCTTAACCTGTTAGCAATGAAGTCGAATAGTCAACATTATAGAACCTTATAAATAAACAACAATAATATATTAAAATCAATCATTTCACATACCTTAGTAATAGCCTCATTGAACGTATCCATAAGATCATTACACTTATATAAGCAGAAACACTAATGCCGAAATTTGGGAAGTATATATTATATTTGTTCAACCTTAACTTCAACAACATCTTAGTCCTAATAATATTATCTAACTCGTCAAGAAAGTGATATTTACGCTCCTCCTGTTTATTAATGTATTGATCAATAACACTTATACCATAATAGACCTAAGCATAGCCCTTTAAATCATCCCATTACCTCCTCCAATTTCACCTTAAGCTCTAGGGCAATATTCCCAATTAGATTAACAACAAACTTGTCAAAAAACACCATTGATGCCTTCCCTATATCATCATTAACAATATAATGCACCTTAAACTTGCATCATCATAGTTTGAAAGCATTAGTAATCTATACATGGAATGAATGGATAGTGTATTTTACCATCATAGAAAAAGAGTTCCAATACTTTACTTCAGTTCAATAGTAAGAGGAGCCTTCTAACATATCATGCACACTAACTTGTTATTCTCATATTTAGGTTTGCTACCACACTTAACACATCCATCATACATTCAACTATAGTGAGTGTATAGTTTAACAATATCACAATAAATCAAGAAGAATGTATCCTATAAGAACACAAATATACATCCACATTACAATGTAATTAATGAGATCACTATGTGATTATTATCCCAATATTTGAACTACATGGCTTATAATAGGCTAATTATTGATATCAGCTATGCTAATCCTAGTATGAGACCTTAACATAGCATTGGCATATTGGTTAGTTGACATGGTAGGCACAACATTCGAAGTACTATTGATGACTAGTGTTAAGGAGTGCTTGAAGCTGGATGAAAAAAATTAGTGTTATTAGATATTCCCTTTTGGTCCCTTTACAAATTATACAAACACAAAACATCATATTTTATATCACCTACTTTACCTTTGAATAAAATGTTTCATCTCTAGGCACTTTTCATTCAGGGAAACTTTAGTAGCATTAAATGAACAATAAACCTTAGGCAGTCGTGCAATATGGTACAATTATTATTGTTGTAGATAAATTCAAGGGTTAAGGTGCTTAAATAGCCATCAACTTTTCTCAAAAGTGCAAAAATAACTATGAACTATTTTTTGTAGCAAAAGTAACCATGAACTTTCAAAAAGGGTGTAAAACCGTTAAGTTACTGTAGCAAGCCGTTAAGTTACTATAGAAAGCCCTCATAAAAAATTAATGGCGCTACAGTGACTTAAT
>JBAGKO010000015.1:787104-799598 GCA_037177275.1 Acacia concinna
CCCACTACGAGGTCATTTCTTTCATGCCCTTCTAACAGAAAATATTTCCCTTATATACTCTCTCCCCTCTAACTGCCCTAAGCTATTTGCGGAAATACCCTCGCTCTTAATTATTCTTAGTTTTGGGCCTGCGTCTAAAGTAACTGAATGTTGGCCCAGGCTCATCAATTCCCCGCCCATAAAGTACCTCCTTGTCCTCAAGGAGAAATGAAGGAAAATGCAAGCGGAGTTGATCATAATCTTCCCAACTATTATCCAGTTCAGACAAACCAGTCCACTTGATGAGCAGCTCAATGCGTCCATCAGTCATCTTGCGGTGTTTAATGACAGATTAGGAAACACCCGCAACTCTAAATCAGCAGTCAGCATTGGAGGAAGAACCTGTGGTGAAACAAAAGGAGCAAGAGACCGCTTGAGATGGGAAATGTGGAAAACTGAATGAATTTGTGCTGTAGGTGGCAGTTGGAGGCGATATGCAACGGGGCCCACACGCTCCAGTATAGGATAAGGACCATAGAAACGGGGACTTAGCTTCTCATTCGGTCGTTTGGCAAGTGACTTAAAACGATAAGGTTGTAAGCGGAGGTAAACCTTGTCTCCCACCTCAAAATGGACATCACGGCGTTTTGCATCTGCATATTGCTTCATGTACTGCTGAGCACGCACCAAATTATGCTTGAGTTCATCCAAAACAGCATTTCGGGTCTGCAACTGACTGTTCACAGCATCGACAGTAGAAAGTGGCTCTTGAAATCGATATAAAGTGGGAGGGTCTTGACCATAAAGTGCTCGAAACGGAGGCATTCCAATCAACCTGTTGTAGTTGGTATTAAACCAATATTCGGCCCAGTTAAGCCACTTTAACCAGGAAGAGGATATCCCCACAAAAACATCTGAGATAAGTCTCTAAACTACGGTTGACAACCTCAGTTTGCCCATCACTTTGTGGATGATAGCTGGAGCTATAGCAAAGTTGGGTGCCGGCAGAACGAAATAATTCTTTCCAAAACAGACTCAAGAAGAGTTTATCCCTGTCAAAAACAATAGAGCAAGGAAAACCATGTAAGCGCACCACTTCTTTAATAAAGATATCCGCTACAGTCAAGGCAGTATATGGATGTCGCAGAGGGAGAAAATGAGCAAACTTAGTAAGACGGTCGACGACTACAAGAATAGTGTCATAATGATGCGACGTGGGCAATCCAGAGATAAAATCCATCGAAATATCAGTCCACACCTGATCAGGAATAGGTAATGGCTGAAGTAAACCTACTGGACTTAATGCAGAGTGTTTATTTCGTTGACAGGTATCACATGCAGCAACATACTTTTGGACATCCCTACGCATCCCATCCCAGTAGAATAAGGCAGATAAGCGCTTTTAAGTGCACAGATAGCCTGAGTGGCCTCCAATGGGAGAGTCATGGAATTCTCTCAATAGGATTGGAATCTGAGCTGAAGTTTTGGGTAACACCAGCTTACCCTGAAAGAACAAGTGACCTCCCTTCACTGCATATCCAGGAGTTGCAGCTTGGCCCGAGAGAAGAGCTTGAATGATGGCGGAGAGTGTGGGATCCTGCTGCACCTCCTGATCCCAGCATAGAAGAGCATGGGGCTGCTGCATGGAAATGGCTTGAAGTGCTACTGATTCGCTACGACGAGACAGGGCATCAACAGCTGAATTTGTGGACCCAGCCTTATATTGTATCTGAAAAGTATAACCCAGAAGCTTGTTAACCCAATTCTGTTGTGAGTCATCCAAGATTCTCTGTTCAAGTAGAAACTTGAGAGCTTTTTGGTCAGTTCTAATAATGAAAGGTCTACCCATTAGATAGTAACGCCACTTGCGAACAGAAAATACAATGGCCATGAGTTCCCTTTCATAAACTGAACATTGGTGTCGTCTTGAAGATAAAGAATGACTATAATAAGCCAATGGATGACCATCCTGCATCAGAACAGCTCCCAGACCTGAACCTGAAGCATCAGTCTCGATGATGAAAGGCTTAGAAAAATCAGGAAGGCTTAGAACTGGAGTTGTGGACATGGCATGTTTCAACTTATCAAAGGCATATTGAGCTTCCGTACTCCAACTAAAAGCATTCTTTCTGAGTAAAGCCGTAAGGGGGGCAGCAATGAGGCCATAATGTCGGACAAAACGCCAGTAGTACCCTGTCAACCCAAGGAACCCCTGGAGAGCCTTGATATCCTTAGGTATCGGCCAGGACAACATACTCTGGATTTTGTTTGGGTCTGCTTGTACACCTGAAGCTGAGATGATGTGTCCCAAATACTCAAGTTCAGTTTGGCCAAATACACATTTTTTGGTATTGATAACCAATGCATGTTGCTGTAATATCAACAAAGTCGCTCTCAAATGAGATAAGTGAGACGTGGGACTGTCACTGTAGACCAAAATATCGTCAAAGAAAACCAGAATGAACTTCCGTAGATGAGGTCTGAAGATGTCATTCATTAATGACTGAAATGTCGATGGTGCATTTTTCAGGCCAAATGGCATGACCAGGAACTCATAATGGCCATCATGAGTACGAAATGCAGTCTTGTGTTCTTCCCCTTCCTTCATCCGTATCTGATGGTAACCAGATTTAAGGTCGAGTTTTGAGAAAATTCGAGCTGTCCCCAATTCATCCAGTAGTTCCTCAATGGCTGGTATTGGAAATTTGTCCTGGATTGTCAAATTATTCAGAGCCCTGTAATCCACACAGAAACGCCAACTACCATCTTTCTTCTTGACCAAGATGACAGGACTGGAGAATGGACTCTTACTGGGTCGAATA
Source organism: Acacia concinna (assembly GCA_037177275.1). Lineage (NCBI taxonomy): Eukaryota > Viridiplantae > Streptophyta > Magnoliopsida > Fabales > Fabaceae > Acacia > Acacia concinna. The sequence goes on from JBAGKO010000015.1 coordinate 789,906, forward strand.
ATACCAGAAGTTAACATTTCCTTCACCAAGCGCTCAATCTCAGATTTTTGGGAGTGAGGATAACGGTAGGGACGAATATTAGGTGGTGGAACCCCAGGTTGCAATGCAATGGTATGGTCAACATCCCTTGCTGGGGGAAGGCTTGCAATGGGTGTTTGTACTGCAGGGAACTCCCGTAAAAGTTGCTGAATGTCATCTGTCAAAGGGGAATAAGAGAGTGTGGTCATTTTTAATTCTGCAAGTTCCACAAAATATGCCTCCTCATCAAAACGTGTGGTGCGGCAGAGGGAGTTGAAGGACATAGGGGTCCTGCTTAATGAAGGGTTGCCCGTCAAGCAAATCCACTCCCCACCCATATCAATTTTTAACGTGGATCGTTTCCAACTAACCAGAACTTCATCCAATGTTGAGAGCCAATCTGCCCCCAGAATGATATCCGAACCACCCAACTGAAATGGGTAAAAGGAATGAGTAATATTTAAACCCTGAACCAGCAAAGTCACATCACGACATAAGCCCCTACCCTGCACATTCTGAGAATCTCCCACTTGCAAAGTAAAAGCAACATTATGGTCTACGATAATAGCAAGTTCAGTTACTAGATCATGATGGATGAAACTGTGAGTGGCACCACAATCGATAAGAATTAACACATCCTTACCCCACATCGAACCCATTAGTTTCATGGTTTTGCCACCGGTGAAACCGGCTACCGCGTTCAGAGAAAGTGTCATGAGTTGGTCTGACGGTTTGTTATCTTGATTCTCGACATCAACGGAGTTTCCAGGAGAGGATGGATAAATTTCCCCTTCGCTTCGAAGTTCATCATGCTCGTGTTCTTCGGACAAAATCAGTACCTGGAGTTGCTTCTTTTTACAGCGGTGACTTGGGTGATACTTCTCATCACACTTAAAACAAAGTCCCTGTACCCTTCGACGTTCAATTTCAGCCTCTGTCAACTTGTGGGGTACTGTACGGTGGTTGAAAGTGATAGGAATAGCGGTACTCTTAGCCTCCTCTGTCTTTTTCGAATCAGTAGTCACGGGCAACGTTGCTGTAGCTGTTTGTCGCATGCTGGAATATGGCTCTGGACTGTAAATCACCCTGGATGGGTAGCTACGGTTGACAGATCCAGTGCTCTCTACTCCTCGGCGATAGGGCCCATCCACTTTATGGCCCACAGTGGAGGTCAAAACCCAATTCCTTTCTTCCAACCTTAAAGCCATGTCCATTTGCTCAACCAATGTATTGACCCTTAGCAGTCGTAAATCTGCCTTGAGTTCAAGGCGTAACCCATTCATGAAAGCTGCAATCAGCAAATCTTCATCACAATTCTCCAGGGTAGCAGATAACATCTCAAACCTCTCAATATAGTCGGCCACGCCGTGAGTCTGTCGGAGTGCCATCAGCATTTCATAAGCACTCCCGTAGTGCGAGGGATGGAAACGGAGGATCAGATCTCGTTTGAGGTCTGCCCACGAAGCCAACGGTGTTCGTGCCTCTTTCCATTGGAACCAATTAAGAGCACGACCTTCGAAACATAGAACAACAACATCTAGTTTGTCCGATTCCGTCACGCTATTCATCTTGAAATAGCGTTCTACTCGAAAAATCCATCCCAGTGGGTTATCTCCGGTGAATAGTGGAATCTCCAGTCGGCGATAGGAGGAGATTGGAGTACCATCGTCGTCATTGGTTTCATTTTTACTGCCGTCAGCTGTCATCGTCTCCTTTGGTTGCTTCGAAGATGATGTGTCACTCCAAGGTTCTTTCTCCGGTGTTTTCTGGCTCGCTTTGTACTCAACAACAAATTCCGTCAGCATCGACTTCAGCGTTGAGAGATCGCATTTAACGGAGGACATATCAGCACCAAGACGTTCAAGGCTCTGTTCAGCCTGAAGCAACCGCGAATCATGCTCGTCCACTCTAGTCTCCATTCTAGTATTGCCCATATCCCGAATCGAGTGCTCTGATACCTTTGATGGATTCTCACTGAATTTGCTATTCAAAAGGTAAATATCTCCACAGAGTATCGGTCTAATGGAGTGCATAAGCAAAAACACAGCAGTATATCTAGTGCATTCGAGAGGCACTCTACTCTCCCCCACTACGAGGTCATTTCTTTCATGCCCTTCTAACAGAAAATATTTCCCTTATATACTCTCTCCCCTCTAACTGCCATAAGCTATTTGCGGAAATACCCTCGCTCACTCGGTCCACCTTGCCCTCTCTTAATTATTCTTAGTTTTGGGCCTGCGTCTAAAGTAACTGAATGTTGGCCCAGGCTCATCAATATATAATAGAGGTCTGTGGTTTAGGCTTATGAGCAATGTGATTTGTTGTTGATGTAATATTGTGATGTGTAAGATGGGAAGGTTTCTGTTGTATTTTATGATTGGTTGAGCCACTATCTGCTGCCCAAGGTTGTTTCTACTGTGGTGGAAGCTACAAGATACTTTTGGTGGCTGAGATGTAAGTTGTTTTATTGGTTACATTAGAGAATAATAATAAGATTGCCTTTTACCCTATAAACAAGGCACAATTTGCTGGAGGCTTGTAATAGAGCCGCTGTATAAACAAGAGTGGGAGAACTTTTGGTCGAGAAGGTAGGGTTTTGACTCTCGTGAGGAGAACATATGATCAGAAGTTAATTTGTTTTGTAATTTGTACTTGGAATGACGGGCTGTGATTTGTTTTGTAACATGTATTTGGGTTAAAGGGATATTTTGTTTTGGAAGTTGTCTTTGAGGGACAATTTTACCAGTTCATTCATAAGCAATGTTGGCATGGAAGTTTTTAAGTCATAGTAATTTCACCTTGATTTTCATTTATCCATGTTTGAATGGGGAGAAGATTAGAGAGGAGAAAAATTAGAAGATAAAATTTTTAAAAATAGTAAGTTTTTTTTACTATTTATTGAAGTTTTTAAATTTAATATTCATTTTTTCTTCCTTTTTTTCCACTTTTCTCTCAGTCCAAACACACCCTAAGTTAAATTTACTCGTTAGTTGGCAAAAACCATGCACCTCATTCTTTTTTTCAAACTTAGATTTACAAATAAATAACTTTTTTTTAAAAAAATACATCTCATACAAAAGATTAATGACAATCAAAGAGGTGAAAATATCTTATAAAGTGAAGAAAAAATTAAAGAGATATTTGCCTATCTTGGTGTTATTAGAGCACGGCGACAGTTTTTGTTGGCTTCATTCTCGACAATCTTTGTTTGTGTTATGTATCTAGAGATTAGTTCTTTATATTCATTACGCTCTGAAGAATGTGAACTCCTTTATATATAACTTCCTCTTTTTCAACAATATTCCTGTGACTAATTCAACGTATTAGATAAACTAATAGTCAAACTTCCTGAATTAAGCCTTCTTTATAATTTTGGGAATAAAATAGCCCTTTAACCTTTTACTTTTGTTTGATTGGAAAAGAGGACACGCGAGGCAATGCGATTGATAGACTAACACAACATAAGCAAAGTGAGTCCCACGATAACAAGGAATCGTTTGGATTCAGATTCCTACAACTATAAAAACTATCAGTTTTAGAGTCCATTTGGTTATAATTTATCATAAGTGATTTATTTTTATAAGTGGTTTATGATAAATGACTTATAAAAATAAATAATTTATCATAAGTTAAATGTGTTTAGATTGATGGTAGAAAAAGTGACTTATTAGAGATAAAATAAATTATTTGTGTTTGGATTAAAAGTAAAAAAATTATTTATAAAAATAAGTAACTTATTTTCATAAATTCATGCCAAACAGCCAACACCCATAAGCTATTTATTTTTTGTAGCCACCGCCCTGCAACGCCTTTATCAAGCAGGCCCTCAGTTCGTGGTGTTGGGACTCCATGATGGAGCAGACCCTCCTTTGCACTGCCTTTGAACAATTGAACCCACACCAATCATGGGCCTTCCCATCTTTTGTACGAAAAGTCAAGTCATAAACTCTTTTCCTCCTTAATTATTCTCTTCATTTTTTTTTAAAATTCTCGCAAATTTCTTCCTTCAACCTTGTCATCTTGAAACTATTATTTGTTATAACTAATTACAATGTGGCATGCTGACAATTTTAAAAACTTCTAGCAGTACATTTCATCCCGACATGAGGGTGAGAGATTGAGATGATGAAATGAAATCGTTGCATGCCAGTATTAATCAAGTGCAGTATAACAGGCTAATTCCTCCTAAAATCATGAATTGTTGGATTTTGAGTTTGAGTCCGCTTTTAATGGGTCAGATTAATTGCTTCAGAATTAAATTTAAATATATTAGAAAGAGATTTAACATGTAATTATTTTCTAAAATAAATTGCAGTTTAATCGGGAAAGTTTAACTAATATAGACCTGGAATGTCTTCTCTTTATTAGTAAATCATTGAGCAATTAATTACTAGTGATTGTGATTTAGAGTGCAAGTTAAAAGAAATTGGAAGCTTACTTATATTAATTACTGAGTGATTGTTACTTGAAGGGTAAGTTAGAGATGTCTATAAATAGGATCTCCCAACCAAACAAATAACTATTTCAGAGTAATTGAAATATTTTACACTTTTTCTTTCTCCTATTATTCTATCTTTTACCTCTTTCTCTTTCTGTTATGGTAGTCTGCTCTTTCTAACACGAATTAATATTTAAATTCTCATTAAAAATTGTATTCACATTTAATTTTCAACGGTATTTCAAACACGTTCCCCCCTTGTGGGAATACATCTGTGCGTGGAAAAATAAACAGTCTTTTTAATTTATGGGCATGGAAAAGAAACGAACAATTTTTTTTGGTCATGACCAAATTAAATTAGTGATATGGATTAAAATAATGGAACCACTTCAAACTTTATAACGACGGGAGGGAGTATTTATTAGAGCAGAACATGCTTATTTAAAAATTTGTGTTTAATTCAGCGGATGCATTAAGCTATATCTACGTGTGAATGGCCTAATAACATGAAAGTTGTGGGGTTCGATCTCGTATGTAAAACGGAGTATATTATTAGGGTATCAGTGTCTGCCCTTTTTAAAAGAAACAGAAAAAAAAGGAAGGGGGAAAGAAATTGATGTGTTTAATTCATAGGTAAATGTGTAAAGATACCTTTCTACATATTTAAAAGTGTATCTAACATCATTTAATTTTTTGGGTGTAAGAGTATCCATGAATATTAAAAAATGGGGTAAAAATACCTATGACCATTAATTAAAGGTAACGGATATGTTGTGAGCACCACTTTAATAATTTTTTAATAAGATTTTGAGGGCACATGTGTAAAAATACCCATATACAAATCCCATAAAGATAGGTATTTTTATACTTATACCCTCAAAATGTTATTAAAAAATTATTAAAATGAAACCTACAAAATGTCCTTTACTATTAATTAACGGTCATGGGCATTTTTGCTCCATTTTTAAATATTTATGAGTATTTTTACATCTAAAAAATATAAATAGTGCCATGTACATTTTTAAAATATATATATAAGAGTATTTTGGGAGAAAGACAAATAAATACCCTGCAAACATGAGAAACCCAGAAAAGTGACTCGAATTTCAGAAAGGACAAATGAGAGACGATGACAAAAACTCAACAGATAATGATTAAAACTGAGCAGATAATGACTAAAACAAAATGATTAAAACTAAACAGAGAATGACTAAAACTCAACAGAGAATGACTAAAACATGACCAATTTTTCGCCCCTCATTTGTCCTTTTCGAAATTCAAGTCACTTTTCTGAGTTTCTCATGTTTGCAAGGTATTTATTTATCTTTCTCCCGAGTATTTTTGTACCTTTACTCTTAATTCATTCAGCTCTTACATGAGTCATGATCCACCCACATGTGGCATGCCTATGTGTCCTTTCCGAAGCAAGTTCTTCGATTCCAGTTGTTCCATTTTGGTGTACAGTTATTCCTTTCACCCGTTCTTCTATTAACAATTCGTTATTCATTCCTAAACAAACGTTGATTTCTGCCGGAAGGAGACGCCTTGAATCTTGAATTCACACCAACCTTGTATATGTGTTTAGTATTTTTTTCTCAGATCTTGTACTACTATTAGTATTACGTCATATTCAAATATTAATCAGAATATATAGTTATCCCAAAAATACACTGTCTTTGGATTAGTTTTTAAGAATATTTTTTTTATAAATTTTGAGATAAATATGTGATAGGGTTTTGTTTCGACTTACAAATACCTAAATTTCATAATTAAAACTAAATATACCTTAAATATATTAGATGAGTTTTGTTTTAATTTACGTAAACCCAAATTTTAAAATTGAAATCAAATATAGTCTAAATTGGTTTTAGCATTTACAAGGCCGGAGATGACAAAATAAAAGTCTTATTTGTCTGGTCTGACAAGTCAATTACTGAAGGACCTGTCACCATTCCAAACTCAATAGCGTCTCATTTCTTGTATTTGCCTGGTCTAACAAGTTAATTAATGAATAGAAAGGGTAGATTTTGATTTTGCCCCACAAATCACAATCATAAAAAGATAGAGAGCCTTTTTGAGACCGGCGTTTTTCAGCGGTGGGAGCGACAGCTTAAAAGAAAAAAAGGAGTTTATAAGAATTAGATTTTTGGTAGGAACTTATAGAAATAAATAATTTATTAAAAGAAGTTACTTATTTTCATAAGTTAAAAAAAGTGGTTTTTAAAAAAAAGTCGTTTTTTTTATTTATTATAAGTCACTTTTTTTACTCTCAATTCAAACACAAGTAACTTTTTTTACTCTCAATAAGTCACTATCAGTGTCTGCCTTTGTTAAAAGAAAAAGATAAAAAAGGAAGGGGGAAGAAATTGATGTGTTTAATTCATAGGTAAATGTGCAAAAATACCCTTTTATATATTTAAAAGTGTATCTGACATCATTTATATTTTTTGAGTGTAAAAATACTCATGAACATTAAAAAATGGGTAAAAATGCCTATGAGCATTAATTAAAGGTAATGGACGTGTTGTGGGCCCCAATTTAATAATTTTTTAATAAGATTTTGAGGGCACATGTGTAAAAATACCCATATACAAATCCCATAGAGATAAGTAATGTGATACAAACAAGTATATATATATATGACTGAGAGAAATATATACATATATATATCTATAGATTGACTAGAGGTTTGTTTATTTTGACTTATTTAGGTTAAATAAGATTTTATACACAAAATACAAAAAAGACTCATTTTATATACTAACTTCATATTTCGTAAACAACATCTTATTAACTCAAATAAATTGTTTCAAAGAAGAGAAATATAACTTAATTTGCATCTTCTGCATGTCATCCGTATCTTCTTTTGTCTCGCCCCAATACGTTTGTAAATTGCACTGTAATTGGTAATCATGAAAGAAAATTCCGGGATTGGCCGAATGTCCTGTGTTCATACTGTTGAATCTGTCAGCCCAAGACTTTATTGCCATTTTAATTTATTTAAGTCAAACCAATAACAGTATGACGTTGAGGAAAATAATTAAGAAGCAGAAGCATGGAAGGAGATCCTCTCATTAGCTTCCAGAAGCATTTGATGAGTCCGTACAAGGGGCCTCTGTATATATAATTCCATTGCCGCCTCCTTTGCTTTCTCAAAGTAACCGACATATATATGCAAATATATTACTAACGCTCTCTTGCTCTTGGATCAATATATTCTAAGTCACTACGTTTGAGCTGCCATCCATGAAGGACGCTGTGACTCAAGACCAGATTTCTGAGTTTATGGAAGCCTTCCGTCTTTTTGACAAAGATGGAGATGGTACCTGGCTATCTCTCTATCTATCTATACTCTCACTCTCTCTCTCACTCTCTATATATATATAACATTAATTAGTTCGTTCGTGTTGTTGTAATTAACAAGGGCGTATCACCATTGAAGAATTAGGCACGGCCATCAGATCGTTGGATCAGAATCCAACCCAGGAAGAGTTGCGATATATGATTAGTGAAGTGGACGCAGATGGCAACGGAACGATTGAATTTGGGGAGTTCTTGAATCTCATGGCTGCCAAAATGAAGGAAGAAGAAGCAGAAGAAGAATTCCAAGAAGTTTTCAGGGCCTTCGACAAAGATCAAGATGGCTACATATCACCCTCTGAGGTACATATATAAGATTCACTAGATCTAGCTAGCTAAAATACGGAGTATATACTTTAATTTGGACATTTTATGAATTTGGAGTGTGTGTTCACAGCTGAGGCATGTTATGATAACTGTGGGAGAGAGGGTGACGGAGGAGGAACTTGAGCAGATGATCAGAGTTGCTGATTTGGACGGCGATGGTCTCCTTGATTACCATGACTTCGTCTCTATCATGCTGGCTGTTTAATTATATATATTACAACAAAGGCATAACTATTATTAAAGTTTGCCCTGTTTTATTTAATTCCTTAGCTTCCTTTGATACTCTTAAGTATATTTCAACGCATAGTTAATCAACTCCAGCGCACAATACTCAAGAGGCAGATTCCATTTCAATATAATGTCTGCATAATCTAATCGGCCCGAACCCAAAGTGCCTCTGTTGAGAAAAGTCAACCACTCTAGCTTTACCTAGCTTTTCACACTATCATATCAATGATCTTTTAAACTATCAAGAACCCTTTTCAAAATTACCAACACTTTATAAAATTACTCTTATTAAAATGTAACTCATTCATCATTGTATTTTTCTTTTATTCTTCTGTCCCCTATAACTCCTTCGGTTATACAACGAGCGGCAAATTTAGAGTAAAAAATAATACTGCATATATTTTCTGAAGAGTTTTATATTTTGAATATTTTTCTGAACTTCGTGCAGGTTTATTCTATCAGTTGACAGTGCAAGGCATAGGTTCCTTACTTCATCTACAAAATCAGGGTACTCATGATTTATTTTTTCCATTGAGGAGCGTCTGTAGGGTGCCTAAGTTTCGTGTCTTCAATTCTTTCATTTGCATGCTATGTCAACTGTTTAGCAATCTCTGCATTGTTGTATGGTCGCTTAAATCTAGGGATAATTGGAAAATACCATCAGACATTCAAAGGGCTTTTGCCTTTCTTCTTCCCATACCAAGCAGCATTGCATTTAGGGCACTTCTCTAACGTTAAATACTGATATCGAAATAATATGCAATCGTTAGGGCATGCGTGTATTTTCTCATAACCTATGCCAGTTGTAGAGCAAAGTATCCGCTTTGCATCGTATGTCTTGGTAGGCAGTTCATTTTCTTCTGAAAGCATATCTTGCAAAAGTTCAAGCAATGCCGTGAAACCATAATCACTCAAGTCAAAGCAAGCTTTAAAATTGTACAATTTTAATACCGCTAGTAATCTTGTGTATTTTGTAAAACTGAGGTAATGTGGTTTTTCTGCATCAGATTTCAACTTCTCAAATTCTTTAGGACAGTACTTAAGCCCCTCTTCGACTGTAATATCCCAAATTTTGGGAAAAATCTTTGAGATAGGATAAAATTATTACTATATGATTTCATGTGTATTTTAGGGAAAAATTCAAAGGATGAAAGGAAATTTCCCAAATAAAGTTTATGAGGCTCATAGAATGAAAGAAGGTGGAAAATAAATTAAGGTGAATTTTCCAACCCTCACATGAAATTGTAGCTAATTAAAGAGGGAATAATTAGTTAGAATTAAATATGGGAAAATATTCAAAGGCCTCCAAAAAGTGATTTAAA
>JBAGKO010000015.1:799698-813148 GCA_037177275.1 Acacia concinna
GCTCTTTCCTTAAAGCAATGGGTAAATCCAAATTACCTTGATCTATAGAATCTTCCATTGGTGAAGGGAGTGACACAACATTAGGCATAGTAGTCTGTCCTGTCCTTTTGTTCCTCCTGAAGTAAATGTTTCTCCATCTCTTATCATGAATTTTGCTCTTGTCAGGCTCATTTGTTTTAGAAGGCATAAAAGATGAGTCAGTGGCTACTTTCTCAGGATTTGACATACTTAAGGGTAGTGTTACAGGAATAGGAGAAGATGGTGGAATGGGTTCTGGAATAACAGGCTAAGATTCATTCCAACTCTCCCCCTGAATTGAAGAATGGGGATAGTAGGGCTGGGTTTCAACAAAAGTGACATCCTTACTGACAAAGAGATGACGTGTAGAGGGATCATAGCATTTATACCCTTTCTAAAGATTGGAGTAACCAAGAAAGATGCATTTGGCTAAACGGGGGTCAAACTTAGAGGGTGGATGGTGAACATGAACATAGGTAGTATAGCTAAAGACCCGAAATGGAAGAGAGTGATCCAAATGAGTGATATTATGGGATTTGCATAAAAGGTCAAGTGGAGAAATGTAGGAGAGGACACGACTAGGCATATGGTTGACAAGGTGAGTAGCTGTAAGGATGGCATCACCCCAATAAAATTTGGGAACACTACTAGTGTACATAAGAGCACGGGTAATTTCAAGAAGGTGTTTGTTTTTCCGTTCAGCAATACCATTTTGTTGTGGGGTATGGGAACAACTACTTTTATGAATAATACCATTGGATTTTAAAAACTGATCAAGGGAATTATTGAAGTACTTAGTTCCATTATCAGAATGAAGAACATGAATAGTAGAGTGAAATTGGATTTGGACCTATTGAAAGTATTCACGAAATACAGAGTAAACATCAATTTTTTCTTTTAAGAGATAAACCCAACACATTCTAGTATGATTGTCAATGAACGTAATAAAATAATTGGAATGAGTACGATTTGAAATACGAGATGGTCCCCATACGTCACTATGAATAATGGAAAAAAGTCTAGTAGATTTGTATGTTGAAGGTGGATAGACAACATGATAATGTTTAGATAAAGAACAACTTTCACAATGAAAATTGGTAAGTTTATTTGATGAAACTTGAGGAAACATTTTTTTGCAAATAAGGGAAACTAGGATGACCCATCCTATTATGCCATAAAACTAAAGCACTGTCACTGACAGAGGAGACATATGTCTTTATTGGAGATGAGGAAACACTTGCAATAGGAGCAACGAGATAATAAAGACCGCCACGTTCTTCAGTTGTGCCAATCGTCTTTCCTGAGGAGAGAACCTAAATTGAACAATGAGAAGGAAAAAATGAGCAAAGCAATTGAACTGCTTCGTCAACTTGCTAATAGACATAAGGTTACATGCAAGATTTGGGACATGCAGTACAAAATCAAGCAGCACATTATCTGTAAGACGTACAGTACTAACACCAGCAATAGTAGCAGAAGAATTAGTGGCAGTCCTGATTTTACCAATACTAGCTAGGAGCTAAATACGCTGAAATTTAAGGTCATGTGATCAGATGCACCAGTATCAACAATCCAATAAGGAGATGAAAAAGAGGACAAAAGAGCAAAAAAATTAGTACCTTGCTTAGCAACACAAGCAATAGGACCGATTCAGACTGGAAATTTTTGAGCATTTCCAATAATTGGGTTAATTGAGTTTTACCAATAGTGACAAAATCATCAGGTGACATGTCCTCAATATGAGTGTGATGAGCACGGGATGGAGTTTTCTGAGGCTTCCAATATGCTAATTTCCTGTGTAACTTCTACCACTTATCACGGGAATGACCGCTCCGTTTGCAATGATCACACCAAGGACGAGAGTTAGACGAAGAAGAATCAAAAGAAAAGTGGCGACTTACAAAACCAGATGCTTCATATGGTTCTGATTTAGCCTTGAGGAGCATAGTATGCCGCCTGGTTTCTTCATGTCGCATCTCCAAGTAGACTTCACAAACATGAGGAAGCAAGGATTGACTCAAAACTCATGCACAAGCGTTGTCAAATTCTGGGTTCAACCCAACCAAAAATAACATCACATGATCGATATTGAGATGATTATTGTAGCGTGCAACCTTTTTAGGAGTAGAACAGCTGTTGTCAACAAGCATGTCTTCGTCCTGCCATAGTCTAATAAGTTCAAACCAGTACTCAGCAATATTGCACGTACCCTGAGAAGACTTCCATAGTCTCTGACGAAGGTCAAACAATAATGAGAGGTCTCTGCAATCAACGTAGGATTCCCGAACCATGTCCTAAATGGCCTTAGCAGTAGGTAAATACATGAACCCACATTTAATGGCCGGTGTCATTGCATTAATTAACCAAGAACTGACGAGTGAGTTGTCGGTCTCCTATTAAGCAAATGCGGGGGACGTCGAGTTTGTAGGCCGTAATGCAACACCTATGAGGAACGCAATTTTCCCACGACCACCGATAGCTAGTTTGATCACCTGAGCCCAATCTTGGTAGTTGTCGAAACTCAATTTCTCCGTGACAAGAGCTGTCACCTCTGTACCAGGAATCAACCCTAAGGGATTATCGGTTAGAGAAGAAGATTGGCGCGAGGGACCACTACTCAAAGACTCCATGTTATTAGAGACCTACAGTGGTCGATTCTCGCTCTGGGTGTCGTCAGATGCACTACCGTAGCCTTGCTTTGATTCCATGTGGCAATTCAGGATATAGAGAATCCGATACATTACTTCATTGATCATTAGTAGAATTTATAGATACAAGGAAGGTGAATCTGTTGTAACATATTCGATTATATTGCCTATGTCTACTGTACAGTTTGAAAAGTCAAAATCCTAATATCTCTCAACTAATACTTTGTACAGGATAATAATAATAATTCTACAATTACCACAAAAATACTATTTAAATGTATATGGACTTCACTCATACCTTTATGTCCCATCTAAAGTTATATTAAAGGGCTTTTTTTTTTTTTCATTTAGCATTTGCCTTCCGCACTTGAAAATGGGTCCTACCATTAGCCCAAGAAAATATTTTCTTAGAAAAATGGTGAACCAAATGGCCGGTGTCGGTCGGAGAGAGAACCTCATGCTTTTTTGAGCAATCCAAATGGGCCCTAACAATTATCTTCACTAAAGGTGGAAGTTGTGACATGTAAGCACGAGCACGATGACTCGTTCCAATTCTGCAAAATGGCATTGGCGTCAAAATCAAATTGGTTAAAATAAGGAATCAATTGTGGGGACCGGATCGTTATATGCTACTAAAACACGCGGATATAACATACGCTACAAAATTTATCAAATTTCAGAATTAAATTATACAACTCACCGAACATAATTTGTTGATGAAAAATATTGAATACAAGTACTTCTGCTTAATTATGCTTGAATGAATAATTTTTAAAGATAAGTATTGTTAGTATCAATAAAAAAAAGTTTGTTGCAAGATAAATAATATATCCATCTCGATTAAATTGAAAATAAACATCTTATTAATATAAATTAAAGTTAATTACTTAAGTTTTGTTTTTCAAAATTTGTGTGTGTGTAATGTGGTCATATCAGTTAAACGTTATATAATTTATCAGTTATTTAATGGCTAAAATATACTTTTGATCCTTTAACTTTGAAAAGTTTGTATTTGTCTTTTAAGTTTAGCAATAGTATTTTTTTTAGTCCCTCAGCCTTAATACTATTAGTATTACTTAACAAAAAATACTAACTCAGCAATTAAATGATGATAGAGCATGTGTAAATTTTAAAATATGAAAAAATTAATGAGTCAGTCAATTAAAATGCAACACCTAAATTTTTTTCATGGGTTATTATAATTATGATTCTTTGTAATTTCGGAAACAAAATAATAAATAATTGAATATATTAATCAAAGAATACAGGGAAAAAATTATATCACCATGTAATTGTATTCCCTCCCATCTCGAATCTTCCGCAACCTTCATCGTTCTTATATAGTCATTTAGATTTAGCTTTCAATACACACTCCCAATTACGCAAATTCACAATGTTCATCAAAAGTCAATACTTACAACAGCCAAAGTGATTTCCTTGTCAGCTGTCAAAGTGTCTAGAATTATGTAAATAACCCATATGACTAAAGTGATCCCGTTCATTGGAAGCCTTCAATTTGATTATGAGAGATGGAAGAGGTAATAATCCTTTAAGAGGTGAAATCAATTAGGTTTGTGACTAACACTTCTCACGCTGCGATATAGGCCGGGGCTCCGGTATATATGCTCCAAGAGATACAATCAAGTGCGCTACCATTTTTGGCCAGAAATGCTCAGCAAATAGCAAGGAGTTTAGCGGTACTCCAATATCCACATTCAGGATGTGTCTCTCTTATGAGGGAAGATTGGTCTTAATTATTGTGTAACCTAATATAGGTTTTTTTGGTTGTTAATTAATCTCTAAGTTTGACTTTGGCACTTGTAATTCAAAAATAAAAAATAAAAAAAATAAAAAGTCACTAAGTAAATTAAGAACACTCCTCCCTCCCTCCCTCCCTCCATTCCTTGCGTGCTCCCCTGGGCAAGAAAAAAATGAAACAAATTAAAGAAGAGGACCTGCCAATTGGTCCATGGACACAAATTCCTTGGGGTTGCGGTGATGTGGAAGATTGACCATCATCCATGTCATCCTAGAACCGCACCTGCCACAATTCAATCCATATTTAAAATTTTGAACCATAATCTTATTTTTTGGCCGTACCAGAATGATGTCTATCTTCGTTCTCAACGCAACATATCAACGACGCGAATATTTCTTTTGTTTTTTCCCCTATTATCAGTATGATTAATTGAATTGGGTGTTGCATTTTGATTAGTTCACTCATATTAATTATTTTATATTTAAAATTTAAGCATGCTATGTCACCATTTTGCGTTAAGTAATACTAACGTTGTTAAGATTAGGAAACTAAAAGTGTCATTTCTAAACTCAAGGGACTAAACGCAAACCTGATACAAAATTAAAGGAGACAGTTTAGCCTATATAATATTTTTTATTTAGATTTTGAGGCTTCGCTTATTTTATATATTCTCACTCAATTGTTGCGCTCAGTATAATTTTTAATATGTTTTTACATATTAAAAATAAGCCTTTTCATCTATCAATAGAAGATGCTATAGAAGTGAAATCCGTACCCTATTCAGCTATAGTGAGGTTCGTGAGGATAGATGGATCAAGTTGTCTGTATATGCTTTGGTGTAATCCTTTTGATTTTCTCTAGACTCCTATTTTTATCATATTTAAGAACATACAATGTAATGTTTGGGTTATGCTAATTTTAAAACAAGTCTCTCTCTCTCTCTCTCTCTCTCTCTATATATATATATATCTTTTTATATAGATACATATATGTATATTTTATTATTATTATTATCCTAACCCTTCTCATAGGAGGAACTGCTCACACACAACTAGTGCTCCAAGTGACATGAGATCGATTGGTCCCCAAATTGACCTCCTCAACAACAATATAATAGAATGAGTGGGCTACTATTGTCATATCATTAGGGTCAGGATTGATCCCGCATTTATAATTTTTGTTATTATTTACTGTAGTTGTTGGCAAGTTTTATAGGGCGGGTGTTAATGACGCGTTTTAATTATTTATATAGATGAAGTTACTATATATATATATTAGCTTCAAACATTAAAAAAGAGACACAATATTAATAATGAATGGAGTTAGTGAAGCGACAGGGATGCAAAAGTGGAGCTAGCATATATCATCATCTCCTCCAATTATATATAAATAGGGCACATACATAGTAATAACCAGCCTTGTAAAGCAGCAGCACGCCTCACTTTAATTAATTTCCACCACCCACAAACTCACTCTTGATACCTGATGATTCCTGAATACACCACTCCTTCCACTTCTACAGGCCTCATAACCATCACTCCCATCATATCCAATAATCCAACAGGCCTTACCTACTTTTAATTTCTTTGGCACTAATTAACTACTCTACTAAATTACAAAGGCAGTGCACTATATATATCATTATCCGATTAATTAAATGTATGTGGGTGAGGTTACCCGGCCCGCATGGAAAACTTAGCTTCTACTAAGCCTAATAGCGCCCTTAGCTTCCCGCACTAGCTCACCCGCCGGGGACGGACGGACGAACAGACGGACGGACGGACGTACAGGTGATCATCGAGGTTACGTTCAACAAAAATCCATATACTCCATCTGAATTCTCAACCCCACCCACCCTTCATTTGGATACAAGTTTTAAAATCAATTTTCTTATTAGCTTTACAAGTCTCTTCTCTTTATATACTATACTCTTTTCCTAATTTTTTATCCTATCCATTTGATTCAAGGGAAGCTCAAACGAACCCCTAATTTCAAACTAAATGATCATGAACAGCTAAGAATCTTGTGGGCTTTTTAAAGAGCCTGTTATATATGCCACCTAGACCACACACACACGGACTGCTTAATTTTGTCTGATCTGATCGAATATATAGACAGCTTAATTAGACGCGCGTTTTCTTTTTCTTTATCCCCCTCCTTTCCCCCCTGATCTAT
Source organism: Acacia concinna (assembly GCA_037177275.1). Classification (NCBI taxonomy): domain Eukaryota; kingdom Viridiplantae; phylum Streptophyta; class Magnoliopsida; order Fabales; family Fabaceae; genus Acacia; species Acacia concinna. The sequence goes on from JBAGKO010000015.1 coordinate 806,299, forward strand.
CTTGTTCAAATTAAAATTTCATGTGTCCTTCAAATATAATGGTCAACATATTGTTTCCGCCCAGTGAGCTATGGAATGCAAATAATTACTAATATTATTTCGGTTTATAATTAATTAAATTGTTTGCTTCCTCGCTCAGTCAAAATTTTATTTCCCAATCACCCAAAAGAAAAGAAATCGGAGTTTCTGGCACGCAACCTGCAGAAAGTCCTCCAATTCTGTATTTTCATGAGAAAAAACGAATGGCTCGATCGATCGGCCACTTTATGAATCCAACACATAAAGAAAAATCATGTCTATAATTGCAAGTCGTCTAAGCTGTCCAATCCATATTGCGTCATAAATATATCCTCTACACATTTTAGTCTCTCCGGTTCCGGCAATAGATGCACATCAAACGCTGTTCGGGATTCAAACACACATTCTTATCTTTACAGGGCTCAAATTCACTAACCAGTTGAGCCAACTACTTGTTGGTCGTGCTTTGTAACTCTTATATAACTAATAGCACCATCAAAAATAAATAAACAACAAAAGCAATATAAGACAACTTATTCCATGCTTACTAATTAATGAATTTTGTTAAAAGTTGTCAAACTCACGAGTATAAGTAAATTTGTAAGAAGAATAATTAAGAGAAATTCTTATGTGACCCGGTTTAATTACCACGTGGTCTAACAAATTAAAACATAATAACTCATGAGTTAATTTAGCATCTCCTTAATATCATTTAGTATATTAATAAAATTAAAAGATTTCACAAGATCAACTTTTTTATTATTTGTGAAATCTTAATTAAGGGATTTATTTTTTTAAGAGAAACACATAATATAAATTATATCAACAGCCAACTAGAATTAATATTGTCCAAGTTGTTGTGTTTTAATTGGTTAGATTATAAATGACGTGGTGAATTGGATTCGCACAAGAATTTCTCATAAACTCGATAAAGAAAAACTTATAAGAGTTTACTTTTATTAATAAATATGTGTTTTTAAAAATGAATAACTGAAATTAAATCAATCAAGATGTGTGTTTGGTTGGAGTTTTTTTAAGTTAAGTTAGATTATATTAGGTGAGGGTTGAGATAATAAAATCTTATTTGGTTAGAAAGAGAGAAAGTGAGGGGTGAGAAAAGTTTTTATCTTTTAGTGCTCTCCTCCTCTCATTTCTCAAACCTCAAAATTTGAGTTTGGGTTTTTTTAGGTGAAATAAAACTTGTATCTCAACTTGATCAAATTGCCCATGACTATTTTTTAATATTCTATAACTACTCTCTTAACTTAACCTCTCATTTTTTGAACTAAACAAGCCCCCTCCCCTAACCTAATTTTAATTAACCTCATCTAAACCAAACACACCCTTATAAATTTCATATCTAATAAAGAAATTTCTATGAAGTTTATGTATAAAGTAATTAAACATGATCAAAACAATGAGAGGGTTGGCATAATTATGTAAAAACCGTAAACTCGATATATAAATTGGTGAATTTAACTAAGTAAGATTTGATTGTTTTTAATAAGTTAAAAAGATAAAATTGGTAAACCTGGGGAGTGAACTCGTGAGTTTGACAATAATAGATCAACTGAATTGCCCAAAGCATGTTGCAGACGAAGGCCAGCGTATTGATGATAGTGAAGCAATTGGATTTAAAAGGGTATATACAATAGTATATATTGCGTGGATCTGGAAATTGGAAGTGGACTGTGATGATTCGTGAGTCACAAATGAAAAGAACAGGAGAATTGTGTGAGAGTTGAAAAGAAAGGCGCATATTTATGTGAGTGATACACCAAAATGCAAACAAACAGTATATGACGACGAACACATACACCAATACAGATGATCGGGAAGGCGCACCATCCCCAAGGCTTGACCAAACCGCCTTCAATTCCCCTAGTTGCTCAAAATTTAGATTTCTTTTCATTAATTAGCACAACATATATACAATCAAGAGGAAATATGCCAGAAATTGTAACAGTATATGGGAAAAGAAGAGGCAAACCTTTTCTAGGGTTTCTGCGATGACTCAGCAGATCGGAGAAAGCGAATTATTAGGGTTGAGATCGACGCATGCTCCCATTCAACAGGTGAAACTGCCGCATGATCTGTAGCTGCCGCACAGTTAAGAAGGTAGGCTCAGATCATGCTGGCAGCTTCAACTGCCGGAGGGTGCACCATAAGATTTATCGCAGCCCGATCGACGAGCAGAGCCTCCATCTTCAACGCCTCTTCCTCTTTCTCACTGCTAACGCAGCGGGAGGGAAATAGGGAATGGGATACAACATATATAGTCAGCAAAAGGCATATATAGAAATAGAAGTAGATGTAGTCCCCCACCCCAACCTCCCTCCCTCCCTCCCTCCCTCCCTCCCTTTCTTCTAGACCCCTTTTTCGTCCAACTTTTTTTATTTTTTATTTTAAAAAGGATTATTAGGGTAAGATTTGGACCATCTCTACACTGCCATGGAGCCTGGTCTTGGGGTTTTCGTTGTCATCTTTTTTGTCCTGTGCGATGTGTGAACATTAATCTCTCTCTTTAATCTTCTTTGCGTGTCTTTTCTTTGTAGAACCGTATTCACTTGGATTTAAGGATAATCGCAGATTCAACCCTTGAACACGTATATATAGAAGAAGAAAGTTGCACAAGATAGAGGGATAAGCACGTGTAGGTAGGGGCTTGGTGGGAAAAATGTGTGTGAAAGCTAGAGATGGAATATAACGATCAGTCACGGGGTGGATATATACACAGACGTAGGTGATTTGCTTGCAAGGGAGAATGAATGGATGTGTGTTAGGACGTGAGAAAAGAAAGGTAAAAAAGAAAGAGAAAGATGCGTTGGCCTGGGAGGGGTGGTCCCGAGTGGGAAGAATTTAAAAACATCACGCTCACTCCACCACATGCAGACAGTGTTGAGCTGAATAGTGAACAGTGAATAGTTATGGTTTGTATGCATTCTAAGGCCCTCTCATGACTTTATTTGCACCCCATTTCCATACTGCCTCCTTTTATAATCTTAATTATTGTCTCTGTGCTGTATGTAAGGTAGGCATCGCCTAGAATCACCCAAATAGAGTATCCAACACATATTTGATATTTGAATGTTCACACACACACACACACACACCCTATAGGGGACCATTTTGCAATTTGCACTCCACCCCCCTCCATGTTACCCTCCACGCCTTTATATCCCATAATTTAATTCACTTTACATCACGATACACCTCACCTATATGTACCTGCCTAGCCACCAACCCAGGCCACAACGGATAAATAAAGCGTGCTCTCACAATCCACATTAATTTTGTTCTCTCTTTGCCTCATCAACAACACTAATTAACCTTTTTCAGGCTTTGCTCCTGTTACTTTTTATTCACTTTTTTTCTCCGTATGTTTTTATTGAGCTGTGTGTCATCCTTTCATACATTATACAGTGATGGAATTAAAGCAAGTTACGCTATCAATATATTAATAAAATATTTTTCACCAAGTTATGACTCATGGTTTATCTTATGACTTTAGAATCATTTTAATATTTATAAAGAATATGTGACTTTAAAAAATAAATTCTTGGGCTCCGTGTTTATTGACTTACACATATAGTCGCATGCAACATTTAAAAGACATTTATTATTATTTTAAAAATGAAATTAATATGTTTTAAAAATTATTTTGAAAATGAAACTAATCTGTTTAAAAAATGCAACATTTAAAACTTGGATGTAGTAGAAATAAAATAAAAATTATTTTTTAAATTTTAATAATTATTTTCATATTAAAGTTTATTTCAAAAAAAAACATCTTATAATATCTTGGGAAAATGATAAATAATACCCCATAAATATTAAAAACCCTGAAAGTTAACTCAAATTTTGTAAATAACAAATGAGGGGCAGAAATTTGGTCATTTTTAATCTTTCTCTGTTAAGTTTTAGTTATTCTCTATTGAGTTTTAGTCATTCTCTGTTGAGTTTTTGTCAAAACCCCTCATTTGTCATTTACCAAATTTGAGTAATCTTTAAGGGTTTTTAATGTTTAGAGATTCTTTATTTGTCTTTTTCCCTAATATCTTTCAAAATTTAAAAGATATTGATTGACATTTCAAAAAATAAAACAAATATGTTTCAAAAATTATTTTGGACATGTTATAATTGTTTAAAAATAATATTTTAAATTTTATGTACTATTTAAACATATATAATTATTTTTAAAGTTAATAGTTATTTTTAAAAGTGTTTAAAAAGGTAATAAACAAAATGAAGGGCTTCAAAATTTCTATAGTTTACTTATTAGTTTTTAGAAAAATCTTTTAAAATTACTATAAAGAATCGTGGTACAGAAAAATTAACACGACATCCCTAGCAAAAAAAAAATGATCCATTCAACATGTAACTAGTAAATAGATATTGCAAGCAAAAAATAGTAAATAGATAATAGGTATTGCAGCTTCTCTAGGAAAACAATGTGGCTGGGCCTTTTATTTGTTTATATGTTAGGTTTCTAATGGCTCAGAAGATCAAGCCAAGCATAATAGAAAGCTTGAGGGCAAATGGTAGTAGTTAAGGATAAAGAATAGACTTCTAGGTCCTACAAACATTCTATCTTCTTATTTACCCTTTTTCACACTTTTTTATGTGATATCAAAATCCTCCCTCAATATTGTGCATCAATCTCTATTTACTACTACATAATTGTCTACATATGACGGTTTTCAACTGTCGTATATACATATATATGATCTAAAGTTTTACACTTGATAGCACGCAGTGACTAGTTCACTTTATATGTATAACTTTGTCTATCACATGTGAGTCCTTCTGTGGGATGACTCAAACCGTAAGGCCCATGAGAGTCAGGTATATGCCCCATGTAGTAGCATAGGATAGACAAAGGTTTTATATATTGTTTAAGCGGTGGCTAGAGTTTAGGTATGAAACAATCTTACTAATTTCTTGCGAAGATCTTTTGATCTATAAAACCTGATACTTTTATAACACTACAAATCTAGAAGGTAATGATACTAAGGAAAGGGAGAATTCATATTATTGCTTTAGCTTTCCTTTTATTATTCTTGCTTTTGTCTTACCTACTTTTACCTTTGGTCTTATTGTTAGCTCTTTAAATTTCACACTTTTGTTCTCTGTTTCTGTATTTATGTCTTTGTTTTTCCGTTCTTTCTCTTTCAAACATGGAGGTAGTAGTTCCTCTACTACTTCATCAAACTCTACGCTAAACAATGGGGAATCTTCTTCTTTAACAAAACGAGTTTTTAAAGAAGAAAGTTCTTTCCAAAACATAAACCAAAAGGTTGATGATTGGAGTTTACCTCTAATCGCTTCCAAAACTCTTTATCAAACTCAAAACAAAAGTTGGTTCACAAAGTTTGATTATATAATCAGGACTGTTACGTTGAAGAATCAATTCCTATTAGACTAAGAAAGAAGATTTTTTCCTTCTCTCTTGAAATCCATCAACAAACATAAAGTAGATTACAACTATATACACATCAGATGTGTTCAAGTTGCTCTTAAAGCACTTATACGCAAATGATTAAACGTTTATGCTTTAGTATGTCTCACTAACACTAGGCACTACCACTTTGCCGACTCTCTATTAGCAACAACAGAAGTGGGTCTTCACAACAAACTTGTTTATTTCAATTGCTATCCAGATCGAAATGGTAGATATGAAGGATGAACATATCCTTGAAGCCCTTAAACTCAAAATTAAACTCCATAGTTTAAACATGAAACCTAGCACTATACATGTTACCCTAATATATAGGATTCAGTATAAAGCCTTAAACTCATCCATATCTATGGTACAGATTCCTCAAGACAATGGTCAAATGATACTGTTTTTTACAAATCATGCTAACTCAAACTTAACTATTCCCAAAACAATTATGTAGAATGATGTTGACCTACCTAAGAGTTGAAAAATGAAAGAGGCTAAACGTCCCATTCCTAAACTCATACCTCACATAAGCAAAATCGTCACTCAAACATCAAATGGGGATGTTAAGTTATCGTTTGAACATTCTAGATGATCTTGTAGACATACGTCTCAAACTTACAGAATTACACCTTCAATATATGAGGACGGTAGATCTGTTGGACTCGAGTCCTCACGGTACACATTTACATGCCACTAGTAGTTACTAAACCAATTGTACCTACTGCAACCCTAGCCACTAACATGTTAATCCAAGGTGTAGACAATACTTCAAATATCCCTCAAACAAGTTATGAAAATGATGAAGACTTAAAGTCAATTGAAAAATAGTATGCATGTACTATGTGATAGTAAGCTTAGAGATGAATAAGAATCATCGCTCCATTTTCTCTCCAATTATTTCTTGTGTATCCCCATCTCTCTCACCTTTAATTTCTTGTATTTTTCTAATTTTATAACAAATTATAATTTATCACCTATACATAGGCTCCTAAACCTCTCTCTTCTCATATGTGTGTATTTATTATTATTATTATTATTATTATTATTATTATTATTATTATTATTATTATTATTATTATTATTATAATAGAAGTAGTTTTAATATTTCTAAATCTTAAATCTAATATAATGATTTATAAATCTTTGAATTATTTCCTATAATATATCGTAGTCTAAATATGTCTTTATTAAATCCATTATACATAAGATATCTTTCAAATATTTAAATCAACTTTGAGAATATTTATTTGTCCAATCTCAATAATACCATTTTCCCCTTTTCTAGAAAATTTTGATTTGGATTATATTCTTTTAAAAATATAACTTACCTAAAACAATTTTTCTTTTATTATTGTTAACATTAAATACATAAAATTGAATTCTCTA
>JBAGKO010000015.1:813248-830990 GCA_037177275.1 Acacia concinna
TTTTAAAAATATAACTTACCTAAAACAATTTTTCTTTTATTATTGTTAACATTAAATACATAAAATTGAATTCTCTAAACACTCTAAACTCCTATTAAGTCTTCATATTAATGATTTAATTAATTCATTAAAAATTGGGATGTTACAAAAAGTTTCATATATTGTTAGCAATATATGACGGTTTTTTAAAACAACTATCATATATTGTTTCCAATGTATGACAATTTTTTAAAATAACCGCCATATATTGTGAACAATATATGACACTTTTTTAAAACAATCACCATATATAATTGGTAAATATTTTCAACACTGCGGGAGCTCACTTTCAATTAGCCCTTACATATGCAATAGAACAAAAATAAAATTACCTATTTAAGCAGCAACTAGCAACCAGCAAATCCTAAGCGGTCTAAGACATTAAAAAACAATTGAGGGCATATCCAATATACATAAATAATGCATCTCAAGATGAAACTACAAATTAAATATGCAACAGTGAGAATTACTGGGGATATGGAATTTTTTCTCTTCCAGTGTCGAACCTTCTTAATATGAAGACATGGAATTAGGACATTGCATGTTATGACTAAGGCATGAGAAAAAGGAAGGCTAATAATTGCACAAGCACACTGATAATGCATATAAACAAAGAGAGATATTTAACAATTTTGCATCACATAACTATTAAAACTTGAAATAAGTAAACACAATACATACAAAAGATGCAGACACTGATTGGATTAATGAGGTGTCATACCCTCTGAGTTGTGTAATAGCCTCAGCCATTTGAACACGTGATACCTATTAGACCACCAACATTATGGACTAGTTGCATTTGCTTGCCCTCTACAGCAAAAATCACAAATATAATGCATATTCATGAACGTATATAAGAGATGCCTTGCTTTCTAAAACTAGAATAAACAACACAATAAATTGAAAGAGAGGGGAAAGAAATGTGACAATTTGAAAATTCTCACGGAAAGAACAAAAGAGGGGGGATGATAGGCAATGAACTTTACAAAAAAAAAACTATAAAATGTCAAACCTTTTCAACCACATAGGAGAAAAAATTTGCATAGACAGTTACTTCATGTGCTACAGTATATTCAAAATAGCATTTGGCAATAAAAAAATAGTACATTGAAAATTGGGATTTTATAAGCCAAAGGACGTACAAACTAATTAAAAAGACAAATTTGCAATGTACCATATATGACACCAATAATTATTAATATTAAAGATCTACTTGATATCCGACCATTGCCTTTTTTAGTTGCTCTTATAATTGTCGACAAAGAGAAAAGGGAAAAAGAATTATAAAAATTATAGCAATTATTTAATATTAAAAATGACACCAACCCATCTAAAAAATTTAAAATAAAACAAGGCACAAACCTTTCTCATTGTTACAAGTCTCCAGTATATAAAAAGTTAGGTCCAAATTTGGATGAACCATCTACCTAGGAAGATGTAAAATATACTAATCCATCTCATTGTTAACATACTTTTTAATAGAGACAATGAAAATTTCATGAAGAATCAATTTTACTTGTTGAAAGATTTCAGTTGCTCCATAAACTCCTTGAATTTTTTTATTTCTCGTGTTTTCAAAAGAGAACACATAAGGTGAACTGTATTTTTAGTAACCTCTTTTAATATATTGCATTTACTATTTTTAGTGGCGAAGGAGTTCAGAAACATTTGTCTAAAGTGAAGAACTGATCTCTCTGTAAACTTTCGAAGTTTCAAATGTCGAAAAAAATGGGTTTCTAGGGTTTTTTTTTTTAAAAACAATATATATGGTGGCTGTTTGTAAAAAACCGTCATATATAGTCTATATATGACGTTTTTTTACAAACAACCACCATGTCTTTCATTTTTTTTAAAAAAAATATACACATATATGATAGTTGTTTAAAAAATTGTCATATATTGCCTTCCAATATATGGCAGTTTTTGAAAAAAAAACGTCATATATGTAAATATATATGGTCAATTTAAATTCCGCCTCTCTACATATGACGGTGGTTCAAATAACCACATATATATAATGTTATATATAGATAATTCTGTAGTAGTGATTTTTCGTCCGCCTTTGTGCCCATTTCCTTTCCGTTCCCTTCCCTCTATTCCATTCTTTCAAATTTCATATTTTGAAATTAAATTCTAAAATTTAATGTGTGTGTATATTTGTGAAGCAAGTGTGGAAGAACGTATGAAGAATATGGAGGTTGGTTGAATAATAAAAGGGCAAGAGAAGGTGCCTTTGTGTTGAAAAAAAAAGTAACAATCACATTATGACTCTTCTTTTATTATCACATCATTTAACCCATCAATTTCAGTTCAAAAATTCATTTGTAAAAGATGTTGAAAAAAGTAATGTGTGTTTTTATTCTTTGTTTTTCTTTGGCTCCTTCTATTTAGTTTGGATTTGTAGTCCCCTACTATATATATTTAATGCATGTGCTTGATTGTTTTTTACTTGGATGGAGTTTACTTTCATTCAATTTTATTACCAATAGAGGATAAACTACTAGATGTTCCAAAAATCATAAATTTGATGGTAAGAATAATTTTGATGATAAAAGGATCTTCAGTAATTGTTTTTTTTTGAAGTCATTATACTATAGGTTTTTTTTTATAGAGTTGAAGCGACATATTTTAACACACACACACACAGAGCACCCATGTTAAGTCTACATGTTATTATTTCTAGGAATTTTTTTTGTCATTCAATCTGTCTTTTCTATGCCTAATATCACATGTGAATGTTAAATGCTTATGGTTGCTTTTTTTTGTTAGCAGATTCCTCTAATTTAGTCTAAATTAGTATACCTATTTTTTTTGTGGGCCGCTCCCAACTTTTCCCTCTCTGCTGGGTTCCTTCCCTTTTCTAAGGTTTTTTTGGCACCATTGTGATGCTGATTTCTACTCCATGGTAGGTCTCCTTTACCATTCTGGTAGAGGAATTTGATTGTTTCACCTAGTTGCTACCTCTGTCTTTTTGGATTGAGCTTATATATTTTAGAGGTGGCAAGGTGAGGGATAGAGAAGATTGATGACTGAAGGCTTTTTCCCCTCAATTGGTTGTGGCAATTTTTGATGGTGATCTCATATGGCTTCAGGGTTTTCGGCAACGATCTATGGGTTGAGGTGGGGGTATTTGAGGCTCACGGTCGAAAGGACGACTTTGGTGGTTTAAATGATAGGAGAGAGGCATGGTTTTTTTGTTGATGATTCATAGGTTAGTGATCTATTAACAAGTAAGCGATTTGGTCTTGTTGATTTGGGATTGATTTTCAAAACTGGTAAGGTAGCCCCTATTATTGTGACTCTTGTTGTGGGTTGGTTACTCTGTTTTTATTAGGAGGCTCTTAACTTTAAGTCTCGAGTCAGAATATGCTATAAGCTGATTCATTTTAAACAAAATTTTATTGTCTCGTTAGAATTAGTTTGGGAAGCTTTTATGTGGGGAAGTGTACTAATGGATGAGCACAATGTTGAAAATAGGCTCTTGTGTTCCATTTTAAGCATAGTGATGTGTGGGTTGAGGTTTTTGCCTGTGGAAGCAAGGTTTCTTGTTTTATGGTTTGGCATGCTATTGACACGATCATTACTTTTCATCTTAAAATCATCAACTTTTACATGTTCAATGTGTTTGTATATGCTGCTTATTATTGGCTTAACATGTGCTTGTTCAGTGTGAATTCCACCACTGTTTGTATTCAGGCTAGTCGTGCACCAGTTAAGTGTGTATGGACATGTTGTTCATCTTCAAGTTGGAGTTGTGGTTGTATTTTGTATTGTCAAGTTAACTGGGCTTTCTCTGATATTATGATTGGTGTTGCTATCCTTGAGTACATTCCTGGCTTAAGGAAATTGATTAGGAACCATTCTTGCATGTGGATTCCTATGGAAGCACATTTGGTAGTTGTTTGCTTTACCAAAGCTTCATTGGATTGGTCTTCCCCTTTGAATTGGGCATCTTGACCTCCATTTCTGTTCCAAGCTATTTTGGCTATTAGGGTTCGTGATGGGTCTTCATCACCCATTTTATGTTCTTATGCTAAAGCTTGTTTAGGTGTTTGTTGTTTAAGACTTGCTTTGTTTCTTTAGGGTTCATTCAATTTGTATTTTATTTTTGTTGTTGTTGTTGTTGTTGTGTTTCTTGTATTTGAGACTTTGTAGCTTAAAGTTATCTTAATATAATATAATCTTTGTTGGGAAAAAAACAGTACACCTTTTCCCTATTGCTTATGTTGTTCTCCATAAAATATCCCATTTAGTAGATTTCCTTGCATTCCATGAAATGTATCTTAAATTTAGTTTTAGGGAAATAAATAAATAAATATCTCTAAATATTAAAAACTTTGAAAGGTGACTCAAATTTAGTAAATGACAAATGATGGGTTCTAACCAAAACTTAACAGAGAATGCCTAAAACTAAAGAGATAATGACTAAAACAAAATAACTAAAACTCAACAAAAAATGACTAAAAATATATAGTTGTTTAATTATTTGTTCTTTCATATTGATTTTATGGTAACATTCTGTCATACTTGATTAAATAGTGAAAGGGGAGAGATATAAAAATAAAACGCTTTTACATTTTTTATTGTTCAAATACTATTTTGGAGAACAAAATTGATTGCATCTAGAAATAGAAGATGGATTATGCAAATGTCTGTTAGAAAAACTATGAGAAAAAACACTTTCACCATAGCAAAGCACATAGTTTGTGCCTCTTATTTTAAAGAGAAGATTGAGAGAATATCTATAATTATCTTAATTAAAAATTATTTTTATTTATTTTAATGTGAGTTGGAATAAACTTTTTTTTTATAATAATAGCATTTTCTAAGCCACATGCTTGTTATATATTCCCTCCAATCCTAATTATAAAATCTTGTTGACCTTTTTAAAGAATTATAAGAAAGCTAATTACATAATTTTAAAGCATTAAAGCTTATTGTTTTTCTTCAAACTATTTTGCTTGACTTAAGAAATAATATATAATATAATAAAACATGACATATGATATGATTAAGTAATTTATTTCGTTTCATTAACTTCTTCAAAAAAGTTAACTGAATCTTATAATTAGAATTTGAGGTAGTATAATATATATATATATATATATATTTTTTTTTGCCTATAGGTAGTATAATATATATATATATATATATTTATATAATTGCCAGCGGAGGTAGTATAATATATGAACAACAAAACTAAGTCTTTTAATTTTACGCAGCCCCACACCGGCGCACAAAATAAAGCATGCTCAATTTGGCTTAATATATATCAATATATATGATGTCAAATCTTTTTTTTTTTAAATTGAGCTCATAGGCTCGGGCAGATACTAACGGCCTGAGGTTACAACAACGGGATCGAAACCGTGACCTCCTCCCATTTAAGAAATATCATTACCATTAGGCTATAAAGCCTTAAAATTATATGATGTCAAATCTGTCTATATACAAAACATTATGATTCATTTCTTGAAGATCATGTAACGCATAAGTGTACTCTGTGGTGCTTAGAATTATATATTATATTTGGGTGTGTTTCGGAATAATTTAAAGGGCAAAAAAGAACAGGGTGGAGCGACGTGGAATTGATGTTTGGAAGGCACGTTGGATACATATTTCTCTTTCACAATAGACTAAAACCAATTAAGCCTGACCCTTTCAGAGTTTAGCCTAAGATTCCTCTCTTGACGGCGGGACCATTCGATTTCATAAATTAATTATATATACACATTTGAAGTTAAGCCGTGCGGCCATTTTTTTAATATAAGAAAAAACGAAGAGGTTAGTAGGGTGGACGTAGCTTGATTTGATGCGAGGCCACAGGTGGACTTTTGGAGCATAAAAAGAGCTCGGTCTAAAACATAAGCTCTAAAAAGCTAAACAGAAGAATCCCTCTCGTCGGTGGGTTTGATTAGTAAGGGGATCGAAAATTTTTACAAAGGGAAGGTTCGATCTTTGAGTTAGTCACAACGCTGGGTTTTATTTCTATAAAGAGTCTATTTAGTAATATGGTTTGAAATCATGATTTAGTAAAAATTTTAGTTAGAAATCATAGTTTGGATAAAATTGTCAAATACTCTCAAAAATTTTTGAACTATAGTTTCTCCAAAAGTTAGGTTGGAAACCATGGTACTCAATCTGTGATTTTTTCTTACTTTCTAATTATGAAACCTAAATTTGCACAAATCGAGATAAAACTCCTCTCACATACTTACCTCAGAATCCGTAAAAGCTATTCTTACCTAAACACTCCAATTTTATCCAAATCTAGATTTTCACAAAAGTTATTTTGAAAAATCTATTATGGAAAAGTTATTTTGTTCTAGAAGCTATTATGTAAAAGTCAATCCAAATGCTCCCAAACTAGGGGAAGCGACCTCTTCTAGTGGGCAGACACTCAAGTGATTCATTCGTGAGGAGAGGTTGAGGCGTGTTGTACTCTCATTCTTAACTTGTAAAGTCGTAAAGTCTAATTAGGGGCTTTGTCTTTAAATCGTGGGTGAGCCCAATCCTTTTCTAAAATTTTATAAAAAAGAAAAGAAAAAACTAGGCTGAAGAGCTTGTTGATATCAATTAAACAATTTACTTTAGGCCTACCACTATCAGATTGGTGTATAATTTAAACGAGCGAACTTCACTAACCAAAGACTCTATAGATAATGTAACTAATTAATTGAGCAACAGGCTTCGGCTAATGACATGTAATAAAATTTACCATGAATTACCTGCACTGTTGATCATGGCTGTGAATAAAAATGTAGCAAATTCTTCAAACCATGTACTATAATAAAAAATGACTGGGACAAATATATGGGTCCCTCGACATACGGCGTGCCTCTTCCAAACTTTGGTATCCACCGTGGAGTCTAAGTTGTCAACTAATTCATGAACTACTTTCCTTTGACTTTAGTTTTCGAGTAGGGAAGATAATGAAGACGGAAACTCTCTCCGGAGTCCAAATAAGTGAAAATGATTAGATACAACACCAATCTGAGTGAGAAGAGATTTCATGCAATCATTTGAGAGAACCCTCAAGATGAATTACATTATGTTATGGAAGATGGACGAACCATAAAGATTAAAGAATATGGGATTTTTACCCGGCAAAGTGGTGAAATTCAATTCATGGGCATACACTCTATACTATAAGAAGGTATATATAATATATAGAAACTAACGTCGTGATGGCGGGGGTAATGAGGCTGAGTGACAGCCTTAAATTTTATGGTTGATGGAGATTGCTCAAGCCCACAGACTAGCTGCTTAGCATATATATATATATATAGCATATCTATTAATTAATGAGATTATATATTTATTCGTGAAGATTCAATTCATTAAGCCATTGATTAAAAAAATGGGGACATAACTTTTGAGAGATAAACCCACTGTCAAATTGGCAAGCTGTCAAACCAAGCCCAAAATGAAGCGCCTGTTTTTTTAGTTGTCTATGACCCTAGGCCTCAACACTTTGTTTTTATTAGAGGGCTGGCATAAACAACCGAGAGTTGTAAGCGCAGTGTCACAGGAGAGCGTTTATGTAAATAACTCAGTACCTCTTTTATAAGACCGGCGTTATTCACAAAGAAGGAAAGACAGAGAGACATCCCACGCAACGCATGGCCTTGGGGCTCGGATCAACGGAGGAGTGACTAGTGAGGGAGAGCTCATGCAATGCAAGCATAGAATATCTTGCCTTTCCACCACTGTATTCTTTTCTTGAAATATTAAATAAATAGGTTAAAAGGCTCCCTTGCTAGTTACTCTCTCTTATTCTAATTATAAGGTCCAGTTAATCTTTTTTTAAATAATTCTAAAAAAATTAATTATATTACTTTAATATATTAAAATTTATCATTTTTTTAAACTATGTTATTTAATTTATAAACTAATATATAACATAATAAAACATGATATGATTATGTAATGTAATTAGCTTTCTTAAAATTCTTTAAAAAAAGTCAATTGGACTTTATAATTATAATCAGAAAGAGGGAGCACTAATCGACCTAGCTAGCTTCAATGCCCATCCATCATTCCAGTGACAACGAATACTCCCTCTGGTCCTAATTATAAAGCCTAATTGACTGTTTTTTGGAGAGCTAAGGAATCAAAATAAATTATTTAATCATATCATAGTTTGAGTTTTATTATATTATATATTAGTTTATAAGTCAAACAAAATAGTTGCAAAAAAAAAATAAATTTTAGTAGTTTAAAGTAATGTAATTAGTTTTATTATGTTTCCTTAAAAAAGTCAACTGAACACTAAGATCGGAGAACGGACTATGATGCTTATTACTAAGGCAGATGTGCACTTTCTTTCTTGTTCTTCTTCTTATTTTTTCAAAAAAATTGATAGTCAAAAGATATTTGAGAAGATTTTCTAATTCGAGTTATAATTTAAAAATGAATGACTGTTTTTAAATTTAATAATTTATTTATTTTTGACACTTTTAAATAAAGGAAAAATGACGGGAAAAATACTAAATATTGAAAACCCAAAAAGCCTATTAAATAAGGGAAATAATATACAAGTATTTTGGCACCAATATAAATTTTTTAAGTTTGGAAATAATTGAAACGGTAACATACATGATAGAACTTGTAATGTAAATGATAAATTTAATGCTGATGTGTTTTAACATAATTGATAAGGAAAATAACTGGAATGATAATGTAAATAGAAAGTTCAATGTTTGTGTGTTTTAATATAATCGATAAGGGAAACAATTAAAATAATAACATAAATGATAAAACTTATGATATTTAATCCCAACTTAAAAAACTGTGATTGGTACCATACTTCTTTATCCTTTTCTTTATTCAACGGACTTTTTAAGCTTTTTAACATTGAATTGGTTTTTTTTTTTCTATCATCTCTTCAATAAATAATCAACAAAGTATAAGGCCTTTATATATTTAAAGGGAGAATTATATTGAGGTCTTAAATAATAAAATTAATTTTTTAATAAATTCCAACTACCTCCTCAATTTATTAATATAACTTATTAACTTATAAATATTTAATAATAGCTCTTCATTTATTAATAGAAAATTTTCTAATATTAATTTCTTTTTTTTAAAACCTCAATATAATTCTCCTACGTATAAACCCACTGATCACGAATTCGGAATCGGTTCTTGCTCATTCTTTTTTCTCACGTCAAGGGCCATTGTTTCTCTGCATTATTGGCCTATGGCCTCTTTTGTTTTTTTTTTTTGGTTTGGCCCTTTTTGCACCAAAAGGGGGAAGACAAAGATCGAAAGAAAGAAACATAGCAGACAGAAAACTCTCACTAGACTCATCAGACTCATCCTCCCTCCCACTCCATTAACCATTCAGCCTCGGAACTGCGAAATCAGCATTGTTGTAGAGACCAAAAATGGTGGCCCGAAAGTTTCAAGTTCTCCACAACGACTCCGACTTCGATGTCGAGTACGATCCGGACCATGGCTTCGAAGTATGCCCGCGTTCCTCTCTAAATCACATCCTTTTTTCCCCTCTCATCTCTACTGCGCTGTAACACGTCTTCCTTATCTTCTGCAGTTTTTCAAAATCCAGCTCTTCTCCCTCACCTCTGTCCCTCCCGATGAGCAAAAGGTTTGAATCTACTTAATCTATTCTGTCTTATACTTGCTTGTACTTATGTGCGCAACAGTTGGCGAAATTTTGTGCTTTCTTTTGTTCATCGATAACTTCCAGTACAGATTTATGGCTGTGAAGATGATCGTCCCGTGGCAAGTGACTCCGATCTCATCACCATTTCCGAGAAACTGCGATTGGTCTCCATCGACGAACATGAACAGCAGGCAGAATCAAGAACTCAGAATACAGAATTGATGAAATCAGACGAGGAGTTGGCCAGACTCTTGCAGGTGCTTTCTCGCTCTCCTTCTCTGGGAGAACTTGGGATCTTTTCTTAGAGGTTTTGGCATTGGATGCAAATTTTGAAGTGCATATCATATTTATTTGAAACTCATTATCTTTCTCTTTTATCTATTTCTCTGCTTGTGTGTATAGGCGGAGGAAGAAGCACTGATGTTGCAGCTGTATCTTGCGAGCCAAGATAATGGACAATTTGGGAATAGAATACGTTCTTACGTTGATCAAGTCCAGATGGTAATTTCTTATGTTTGGTAGCTGAGAGAGATCAGAGATGAATACGCCACATTTTAGTTCATGAAGCTGCTTGTAAAAATAAAACTATACCATATTCCACGGAGTAGAATAATTTGGATTCCTTTTCTTAATGAATATTTGCAACTCTAAATCTCCAACGGTTCCATCCTTTTTTATGGTCTTATATCCTGATTTCTACAGTACGAGGATTCAGGACGCCAGGAAGCTGCTCGGAAAACCGTTCCTATGGAAGAACTTGAGGAGAAAGCGTTGGTTTCTTTGGCCAAGGTCAGTGAGTTTCTTTGTCTCTTTAAAAGGAGACATGACATATGAGCGTATTCATGGGGAGGACTACGGCAACTTGACGTCAATTCGTTTGATAGAGTTGCTTTTTAACTTGTCATTTTAAAATTTGAGTGCCAAATTGATTGGCAGTCGAAATTATTCTATGAAATCAAAAATATAAAAGCCCATTCAAGAAATCTTTTCCAGTTTGGAAACGAAGGTCTTCACTACTCAAGTCTGGTCATGGTTTACGTGTTTGTGAATCTTTTGAATTATTAATTGGTTTCAACCTTGTATTTGGCATCTAATGTAATGCTGGGCACCGCTACAAGGATGATTTACATGAATGCTGATAACGTATATTATGAAAGACCACAAAACAGCAGGATCATTACCAAATACTCCCTCCGGTCCTAATTATAAGACTTTGTTGACTTTTTTGAAGGGTTTAAGGATATTAGTTGAATTAGTTAATTGTTATAATATAACATAATCTTCCAAAATTACCTTCCGGTCATAATAACCACAAATAGATAAGAGAGTGTTGACCGGAATAGTTTGGGAAAAATTGGTTAAACATGAGAGATAATATGGATAGGGGTCTTATATTTAGTACCAAATTATATTTTCAACTAGGTTTTATAATTAGAATTGGAGGGAGTATAACGTAACTCTTTGGCCTTGTTTGGTACGAGATGGGCAGGGAGAGAGATTGGGATTGGGACAGGGATTTGGTCATTTGTATCGTTTGGTACGATGGATTGGGATTGGGTCAGGGATTATGAATACCACAAAGGAGGGATTCCTGTAAAGCCACCTTCCCCCTGTTTTGCATTTTTAAGCCTGGGATTACAAAATTCGTGGAAAAAAATATCCTTATTTATAATATATTTTTTTTCAAAATTACTTATAGATTAATTTAATTGTAGAAAAGTCTTTTTCTCATTTATGATTAATTAAAAACTTAATTAATTTTTATCAGTAGCTCCAATTATTACCATGTATTAAACGTTATTTTAAACTCTAATTCTTGTTCTAATCCCATTCCCAATCTCAATCCCTATCTCTATTCATCAAAATTCATTATCTCGTAGCAAACGGAGCCTTTAGGACCAGATATTAATTGCCTAGCCCCAATTGAAAATGAATATCTAAAATTCACATGCTGTTGAGTTCTTTTGGAAATTACTTTATTCTGGCTTTCTCAGGTACTCTCGGATATCTTTCATTTTAGTGTTGGTTCTGTTTTAGTATTGAGCTTGAGAGTTGAGATTTTATTTCCCGGGTTATGATCATTGTCATTTAGATCGGTTGAGGGAAAAGCAGAGAGGAAGGAGGAAGAGGGAGATAGTTTGAGAGAGGAAGGGAAGAAGGTTGGAAGGAGATAACTAACAATTCAATTTGGCATGAAAAAACAACATACAATTACTGACAAGTGACAAGGCTATTTATAGGGAGATCATAACAGTTAATTAAAATATATTAAGAAGTCAGAGAATAAAATAAAATAAGAAGACAGAATAAATTAAGTTCTGAAATGAAGTGAATGATGTAGAATTTTCTTCACCTAGATTAAGTCTTTTATCTGATTTATGTACCCTAATATTCTCTCATTATTCTCCATTGCATAGCTTGTTTAATGCTACTATATGGTGATTGGTAAATCTAATGACCATTTTTCAGGAAGGGAACTTCAATCCATCAAAATCTGAAAAAGATCATGCTTTTTTACTGCAGCTGCTTTTCTGGTTTAAACAATCCTTCAGGTATAGATCATTATTCGTTGCTTTTGCTGTTAACCCTTGATTTAGAATGAAGGGTAAATGATATCACTTTTGTAATCTGAATCTGATATTAGGGTTAGGATAGAAGGAATGAGGGATTTAGGAGAGAATGTAGAGGAGAATAGAGAGAATTAGAGGGAGGAGAGAAGAGAGAAACTGAATTGCCCGAGGCTGTTATTCTTCACTAATGTCAAAAGTCTGAGTTACATGAGTCATTCCCTTCTATTTATAGGGGTAGTGACTAATAGCTAACATCAAGGGAAATAACAGAACAAACTAACTAACTGATAAAACTAACAGATATGACAGCAAAAAAACAAATGCCATGCGCTGCTGCACTACTGCACTATTCACGCATTAATCCCTAATTATTAAATGCCTAATTCATATTACAACATTATATCAGAGACTCAGAAGAATGAGTTTGATGCTGAATGTTTTGTGAGCTATCATATATAATTGTAAAAGTACTTGTGTATCATCACTTTTTCACGGAAGATATCAGCCTCTTATTTCTGAGCCATTTTTGCTGAACTTAGCGTTTAATTATTTATTTTACAAATTATGAAAAGTTATGTTGCACATATACTTGAAATTTTTAGTATGGTCACATAAGTTTTTACTTTCTAAAATATGATTTATTTTTTCGCTAGAACTTGGGCACCTAGTAAACCGTATTCTCTTGGTTGGAATCGTCTTTTGTATGCTTTTTCTTCATATATTTTTTTCAATCTTTTTCCCTGTCATTTGTTTTGTATGCATTTGGGATAAGACTTGTTTTTTCTTCAGCTCCTCATCTTTTTTCTTTTTTTTTTGCTTTTTGAGTTTTTTCTAATAGACCAGAGAATTTTTTTGGCAATTTCCTGCATTAATAAGATTTTCTTTCTTTCAGCTTGTGCACTTTGTTAATCGTGATTCTCTGGGTTTGGCAAATGACTTTCTTTCTTTGGGATTTATTCCTGAAGGAGTTGATGTATACGCAGTTTCTAATGCTTTGAAAGCATCCTTTGCTGATCGGACCAGTCAATCACGAGATTTTCAGGTTCTTCCCTGTCCTTTTCCTGCTCCTTTTCTTCCTGAAAATGCAAAATGTATTTTGTTACTTTAGCCTCGTCATTTCACTTCTTTTAACCTTGTTGCCGATAAGATATACTAATGTAAGTATCGCATTTATTATTTTGGCACTAGAATTCTAGTAGTGGCAGGTATCCTGAACCCTACTGTACGTTTGGGGTGAAAAATGCTTTTTTTTGTTTTGGGTTCCTAAGCCTTTTAAAAATAGGTGGCCTAGTTCCCAAGGCTCCCACAAGCCCTAAAGTTACTTCTAAAATAAAAATTTTCAGATTTGTTTGTGGCAATGCTTCAGACAGGGACCATTTCTTTGGTAAATTTCCTCTAGTGGAATTCAAGTTTGGGAATTGTAGTACTCAATTTCTTAATGTTCATTGTTACCTGGGATTTCAGGCAATTATGAACCAGCTTTACAATGTTATGTATGAATTTAACTTCTCCCTGCCACCCGACTATGCTCTAGTGATAAGAGCATTGGGATCACTTGAGGGCACAGCAAAAGTTCTGGATCCTGATTTTAAAGTCATTGAGAGCGCATATCCATTTGTCATTGGGAGACTCATTGCAGACCCAAGTCCTGATATGAGAAGAATTTTGAGGCAACTTCTGATTTGTAACAATGGATCTATTAGGTGGAGTCGATTAGAGCGCTTGGTAGACATCTGTCTCTCTCTATATATTTTATCTCCTTCTCTATCTCTCTACATTGCACTATGTCAGCCAATGCTATTTTTGTGTGGGTTGGCTGGTCTCTTATATAGGCTTATAGAAATTTACATAATTGGAATATGTTTACTATTTGCTTCATCATGGTCTAATCATCTAATATTATGGACTACTCTTTTAAGTTATACATCTTGATGAATCCTTTTCTACTTGCCCTTGGATTTGGAAGTTTTACTGTTGCCTCTATGCTCCTTTGGTTTTCCTTGTGTACATGAGTAGCAATATCACTTAAATTGCATGGTTTATTCCACAATCATTTAACGGATTTACTTTTCTGCAACCAGTCCTCACTCCCTCCCCTCCCCTGCCAGAGCTTGCATGCTGGGGTTTGCGGTTGAGATGCTGCGTGGTTACTGGACTATGGTGGTTTTTTGTTAAGAGCTACTTATAGAACCTGTGCACAATGAGATAAATGTTACATGCTGCCTGGTTAAAGTCATGTGTTAGTCATGTTTTGGGGGGGATTGCAAATGTTGCACCCATTGATTGCTCCACTCAAGTTTAAATACTCTAGGATAAAATTTGAGATAGTTTTCATGTAGTTTTATGTAATCTTAGTCTAAAGTCTGTACATTTTCAATTTTCAGATAGCAGCAATATCCGAGCAGGCTTCTGAGTCAACTGAAGACCCTAGTTCTGAGAGAACTTCAAGTCCTTTGGGTTGGAAGTACTTTGACATGCATTCTGTTGTTGATGCCACTGAAGATCTTTTGTTGTTCCTTCTATCAGACAATGGTCTCAGAGTGCGTCTTTTCCTTCTTCGAGATATAATAGAAGCGGCTGATTTATTCCTGCAAGAAGAAATCATCGATCTTTTGCTAAAGGAGAGGCCTCAGGGACCAAGCAGGTTGCTATTTGAGGAGGTAATGTTGAAGTTTGTCCCACTGAACACACAAATCAATTGGTTTTTCTTTTATAACTACAACATTGCTTGGTGCTCTGCTCAAAATGACTTTTATAGTAGAATTCATTAAATAAAGGCTTCTGGCATAAGCTTTTAAAATGTTGGACTTAGTTTGAAATTGAATTTTAGTCCTAAAAGTAAGATCTTTTTTCATTCTTTCTCATATTTATCATTTTCCTCCTAACTAATGTGCATGCAGGAGCGTGTTGTTCTCAATAGGATTGGAAAAGGCTTTCAGTACTTTAATGACGTGATTAAGTTGGCGCCAGGTGAGTGGACAGCCATGCTTCTACGGATGGCAGTAAAACCTGATGTCCACAAATTTACCCTAGAAATTATTTCAGCCCTAGTTTATCATTTTAACCATAGAATGCAAGAAGCTTATTGGCTTTATTTATCAAAACTCCTCCACAAATTGAAGTAGAGGTACATGTAGGAATTAGAAGTGAGCAGGCTTGGTCTCAAAAATTCTCCTTCTCCTTCTTGTAGCTGCTTTTAAAGCTCATGAAGAAAATAAAACTCATAAATTAATCTTGGCATTTGAGCAAAATGGTTTAGAGAAGAACGTGAGTCTTTCGTATCTATTGGATTCTTTCTCTAAAGGGTGTGTTTGGCTCAATGCAAGGGAGAGGAGGGAAAGGGTTTTGTTTTACTTTGTTTGAATGAACAAAAAGAAAGACGAGAAGAGAGATTTTAATATTACTTTGTTTGTTATAGAAAGTGAGAGTAGGGAAAATACTTTTATATGGACAACTTTGCCCTATTTTATTTAAATTGTTTTTTACTTTTTAAAATATTTAATAAAGTATAATTGTAAATGACATTTATTACCTACAATTATGATTTTATAATTATTAAAATTAAATAATTATAATTCATACTTAATAGTTGCTATATGTATAATAACATATATATATCTAATTAATATAAATAATTATTATTCTATAATCCGTATATATACACAATAATGTTACTCACTACACTTTCCCTTCAAATTCCCCCAATTTTGAAAGAAAGGGTTAAAAAGAGAGAGTAGGGAAAATTTTAAAATTCCCCCTCCTAAAAGTTTTACCTATTCAAATAAGAAAAAGCTGAGCAAAATCCTTAAATTCACCTCTTATCCCCTCCTCTCACCCTAATATAATTTTTTCAGTTATATATATATTGTAATATTTTGAGGTATAGTTTTGTTAGAATTTGTTGATAGTTATTGGGGCCGAAAGAAGGGATAGATAGAGATGTTAAGTTTATTATTTATAAATGAAAGGAATCTAGAAGTGGTGCTGACGTTATTTTTTGTTGAAGGAGATTGTTCCCTAAAATAGAGTCCTGAATAGTGGTTGGTGTTTTTTTATATCTCTCATTGCTTGCCACTTGGCTGCCATTGCATTTGTTCCCGCCTTGGAAGGGCACCAAACGCCAACCAGACAAATTTAAGAATTTACAATAAGCCGATTACATATTTCTTAGGTTAACCAAATTTTATTCTACAGGCTTGATGCTATGTGAATTTCCTTCATTCCTCTGCCCTCTTAAGCAGCATTTTTCCTACGGTCTCATTGAGATTCGATTTATTCAGAGATGTGGGAGATAATTTACAAGTTGTCACGCCGCCATTTAGCTAGTTTCAATCGAATGACACGTATTTTGGTGCTTACAAACAGATTAAATCAAAATTTTAATTAGAGAATGCTTGAAAAAGTTTTACAATATTAACATAAAGATGCTGGTCCACAATAGCGTATGATAGTCGTGCACACAGAGACGGTCATGTATAATTAAAGTGTGGAGGACAGTTTTGTTGAGTGTCGGGAAAGGGAATCTTCAAGCCCCACGATTTTCTGTGAGGATAATAGAAACAAGGTTGACGTTCTCCACAACCAAGTTGACGCGATCCCACTTTATTATAAAACAATATTTTTCCTCAAAATAATGTTCGTCAGAAAACCCAAATGAATAGGCCGGTATTGATGCTTTCACGTACCTGTCTTGATATCTAGTTGTAGTTGCTAAATCGAGCAATCTGGTCTTATTGGTTGTTGCTGGCCTCCAAACTCGACAAAATTTTCATGTGAACCCAGTTTAGCACGTTATCAATGATCTGACTAGTTAAAATAGAGCAATTCAATCAACATTAATCTCAATTGACAATTCATGTATTTTATAATTTTATCTTTCTTAAAATAAATGAAACCCTTAATTAAGATTTCCTGAGTAATGTAAAAGTAAATTTTGTGAAATTTTTTAATTTTATTAACATGCTAGTAGATATTTAAGAGATGTCAAATCATCTCGTAAACTATTATATTTTTACTTATCAAACTATAAATGACGTGATAAATTATATTCATATAAGAATCTCTCCAACTTTAATATAATATTAGATTGTAGTGGTTTTTGAAAGAAGTTGGTAGCAAGCAACTACTAAAAACAACAAGTATCATTACGGATTGAAACTTGAAAAAATGATAATTAGTCAGTGTTTTTCAAAATGATACTTCTCAATCTTAAATATAAAATTTAGTTGACTTTTTTCAAAAAAATTAAGAAAGCTAATAAATCACTTTAAAGTATTTTTATTTTTATTTTTTAAATTAATTTGTTTGACTTATAAACTTATATATAACTTAATCCTCTAATCTTACTGTATATAGGGCAAAGAGAGAATAATGTTTTTAGTCCTATTTATAAGTCACCTCATTTAAAGTTTTGATGTGAATATACAATTTTACCCCTAACTACTTAGTATTGTGTTGACTTTGTTTTCATTTGATATTATGTATATTAAATAAGGGTGGATTTAGGAA
>JBAGKO010000015.1:831090-841340 GCA_037177275.1 Acacia concinna
GCTGCTGCACTACTGCACTATTCACGCATTAAATCCCTAATTATTAAATGCCTAATTCATATTACAACATTATATCAGTAAATCATACTTTACTCCTTTTGGTTTGGCTCAAGGTTAGTTTGTCCCTTGTGGTTTAAAGTGTGCCATTCAACCCTTGGGCTTTTGTAACAGTAGGATTTAACCACCCTGTAATTCTTAAACTCTAGATAAACTTGTCAATGTTGAAACAATGAACAGATTCATGGTAAAATATCTGTTTCATGAAAATGTTAACATTTTCATAGTAATTTGAGACTTCTGCAGGTTCCATTTTTATTGTTTTCTTGTACTCGTTGCATCTGATCATTCTTTTTCTTTTTGTTTTGGGGCGGATTATGCCCTCTTCCAACAGATGGGTTAATTCACCACCTTGCCATGACTGTGGCAATGAAAAAACTGTAGGCCAAGGCATGGGTAATGCTCTTCCTTCTGAGACTCGTTACGGGGCATTCAGGGTTGAACTTTATAGGTATGGCCATAAAATATATGACTTAAATTTTGGTCTGTGTGTGTTTTTCCCCCATATTTTCCTTGTACAATCTTCATGGCATGCAGAATTTACTAAATTTAAATGTCTGAATCATCTTGTAACATGTTGGATGAACTAATTGCGCACGCCCATTATGATTCAACTAATCTTCATATATATGTTCAACTTTTATTTTAAGAATCAGCTAAGCGGTTTCTACATATTTAAAACCATTTTAATTCTTCAGGATCAACAAGCTCTTTCTTGTAAATTAACTAGAAGTTTTACTTGTAATTGTGGTAATATTTTATTGCCATTCTGTGGTGACTTTTCTGATTATTTTTTTCCTCTTTTAAATGATGTGCTTGCTTTGATCTTGAGTATCAGTAGATTGATTTTAACTTATTCTAACTCGTTGAGGTGGTGGAGAGAGAGAGCTGAAAAAGATAGATAGCGTGCATTAAGTTCCTGATATCTTTCCTGTTTGAAATTTGAACGGTATTTGGCCTAAGTTTAATACTTGCAAAATTTATCTTGATATAAGCTCCTTCATGACATTTGTATGCAAGTTTGGGAGACCTAGTGATACTGATGAGTTTACAGCCGTTTAACTTGATTGACCATGTTACTTAAGTTCTGGTCTTCTGCTTATAAAGCTTTTCTTTAAGGTCCTGTTTGGGTTGGCTAATTGATGGGCTTAAGAATTATTGGGGCTGAGTTTATAATAGAAGGGCAGCTATGGCAAGGTCCAGCCCAGGTGTGATTCAGGAAACTAAAGGACAGCAAGGGCATCTTGGGAAAATGGATAGTGGAATGGCCTAACGAATTTTCTGACATGTCAGAGGGAAGGGAGTGTGTTATAGTGAGGGAAATACTAGAGCTAGGTAGACATTTTTGGTGTGTTAGCAGAGGAGAGGTGCCTGGTCTCTTAAAAACTGGGCCGTGAGGATTAATTTTCCTGTTACATTGCTGTTGTTGATTTTCCACAAAGCTCTCTGCTGGAAGGGAGTAAATAGTTGTATTCTCTAAATTCTATCAGATACTTGGCTATGATTCTACTTTCATTCTTAATCTGATTCCAGGTTCTATCACTAATGTTCTGCTTCCATTCTCTGCCTGACTGGCTTTATTCTTCCTTTGTTATCTTCATTTATTTTCACAATACAGATGTACCATCTGCTCCAAATTCACTCGTTTCCCTCGCTACAATGATCCAATAAAGGTATTCAACTTGTGATAAAATGATAGTTTTGTAATACGTTATTGGCAAAATTGCAAGACTAAGGGCTAATTGTGGCACGTGTAAATGGTTATACTCATTCTTTGTTTTTGCTTTTGAATTTGATTTGCAGTTAGTGGAGACAAGAGAGGGCCGTTGTGGGGAATGGGCTAATTGCTTTACCCTCTATTGCCGAGCTTTTGGCTATGATTCACGCCTGGTTTGTCCCCACCAATTTGTCTGTACAGCATGCATTTAAATATCAACTTTAAGTCTAACTTTGAAGAAGCTATCCTCATCTAGCTAGGGAATATGTATGTCAGTATATTTCCTGAGGAAGTTTTCCAATGCTGGTTTTAGTTTATCTCCAGGTTGTGGACTTTACGGATCATGTTTGGACAG
The DNA here is from genome assembly GCA_037177275.1 of Acacia concinna. Classification (NCBI taxonomy): domain Eukaryota; kingdom Viridiplantae; phylum Streptophyta; class Magnoliopsida; order Fabales; family Fabaceae; genus Acacia; species Acacia concinna. The sequence continues at coordinate 833,220 of JBAGKO010000015.1, forward strand.
AATGCTTCTCACAATTCCTGGGAAGGTAGAATTGACCCAAAAACTGCTGGCTTTTATATTCTGCTGGGCGTTACTTGTCTCTGAGGTCTTGTGATCTTACAGGTGGATGCATCTTGATCCATGCGAAGGAGTATATGACGAGCCATTATTATATGAAAAGGGGTATATTCACTTTTGTAGTGCATTCATAAATTCTTTTGGTATTAGTACAGATAATTTTTTGCCCTGCTCAGTGTTATGTCATTTTCTCATTTATGCCATAGGTGGAATAAGAAATTAAACTACTGTATTGCGGTGGCCCAAGATGGAGTTTATGATGTCACCAAACGGTACACAAGGAAGTGGCATGAGGTAGATTTTGTAACTCTTTTTGTTTGTTTTTTTTTTAAATTTACCTTATCAAAAATGATTTTGAAACATACATAATATTTCTAGAGTGTTTAACTATTGTTAGCATTTTTCCTATCCAATTGAAAACAGGTTCTATCTCGACGCACCAGTATCACAGAGCCTGCTTTGTCATCTGTACTCACTAATATAACAGAAGAATGTCGAAGAAACTTCACATCTCAACTACTTTCAATCATTGAAGCCCGTGATCTGGAGGAAAAACAATTTCTTGAAAGTTGTTTACATTCTGAAGATGATGTTTCAGTCTCATTACCTGGAAGGAGAAGTGGGGATGAGGAATGGCGTAAATCCAGAATGGAACTTGATTCTAACAAGAATTCCTCGCTAAATTCTTTTTCATGTCATGTTCGTTTGTGTGTAGATGAGCATGTGACAGAAATTTATAATGCATTCCGTCCCATCCTTTATCAATTTGTTGATGAACAACTAACAATATCTGAAGCTGTTGAAGTACTTAGGATTATGCAGGGAATATTCTTAAATCTTCAAGATTCACCCTTCAAAACAAGAAGGACCTCATCTGATTCTGCTCTAAATAATCCAATATTTCAAAAATTGTTTCCATCTTTTGATGATCTACTCGATGCTCTTTCACTGGAAAAGAAGATGAACACAGATGGAAGGGTTGAAATTTACTTGGCCGGTGACCCTGTTAGAACTTCTTTGGCATTGCCTGTTTTGCTGGATGCTCTGGGTGATATGATATCCAACCTTGAAAATTGTGAAAAGCTTAGTAGAGATTCCCTTGCATTGCCAATGCTAAAGTTGAACAGAATACACTCTGGTTTGGTTGTTGCCAGTGCAGAAGAGTTGCCTTTTGGGATTGTGAGTGTGTATACAGCCAGCTTAGTTTATGTTTCTTGTTTTTTTTTTCTTTTTTGTCCAATAGTTTATGTTTCTTGTTACTTGTATATTTTGGGAGATATAAATATAACTATCGTGTTTCAGGTAACATCAGCATTTGATGGCAACCGAGTGTCAAAATGGGAAGAACCAAATGGTGCTAGAGGTACAGTTGACCAAATGAAATAACTTATTTAATGTCGTAGACAATCTCACAAAAGCTTAAATTTAGTTTTGTGGAGCTTACTGACCAAGATAGTGCTTTAGTTTCTTAGGATTATCTGGACCAGGTTGGCCATGCTTTTCCGCTCTGCTAATAGCTTGCACTGTGTTTCATCAACCATCCTGCTATACTAAATACTGATCACCCCGAATTTTATATTCCCAACTAATTCTTTTCTGATGAATTTCTTTTTTATTGTAATTAGATAATACCTCTACTCCTTTTATACAACCAAAGTACATGTTGAATACAGGTTATATATGCCAGCATTAAGGCGTTATCCTACTTTGTCCCCAACCTTCTCTTCCGTTTCATGAGGTTGAAACTTCAAAGCTACAAATGTTACTCCGCATATTGTGGTACTAATAAATTATTTTTTGACTGATTTCCTAGGCTGTCGGATCGAGTATAGAACATTTGATAAGAAGAAGTATGAACTTGCAGCATATGAGTTGATGTCAGCCAATGATGCACCAGAAAGGGATCCAATGGATTGGTACGATCCTTAGAACATTTGATCAAATGATGTTTTACCCTTTTTTTCCCTTCTTTTTTGAATAATAGGCTACGGGAAAACCAAATGAGAAGGCTCTGAAAAGTAGAGAAAGAAGAGTGTCTATGTTGACATAAAGATGAGGAAGATTAAAAGCCTGAGCTATTTATAACAAACACTTGGTTAATAAATACTATCACCTACTGACTTCAACTATGGACAAATAAACGCAATCTAAATACATTCTACCTCCAGTTCCTAGTATAAGAGCTCCAAATAGAACTAGTTGGAGGTTGGATTTAGTCATAAATACTGTATCTCAACCCTTTTTTTTTATATATATTTATCATTTTTCCTCAAGCTAATTACCTAACAAACTTCAAAAAAATAAGCAAGGAAAATGAAGATTGTGAGTCAATCAACATACTCGTTGGCCTCACAATAGACATGATAAAACGTAATGTTCCTTTCCTTATCAAGGAGATTTCTAATATCCTCAATCTTATTAACCATAGGCAAGCTCGCAACATTATTCATGATAATCTTGTTTTCTGCTTCTGCCCAGTCACTAGGAACAACTCAGCCTCTGGGCTGCTTTTTTAGCTTTTTCATGAAACATCTAATATGGTTGTCCTGTGAGTCTCGTATTAGACACCTACAACTAGCCTTCCCCTTTTGATTTCCTGATCGGTCCACATCCAAAAATGGACCCAGTTGACCTTAGGATATCTATTGTCATCCACGTCTCAAGAATTTGAAGAAATCTTGTTTTCCAAATTAACCAGCAAGCTTGAGCAAAAATCCGGTTTCAACCAAGTTAAATTCTCATCTTGCTTGCATCATGTTTAGCGTTCCAAACAATTCATTTCTGCATGGAAAGCTAAAAGAATTCAATATTATAATTAGTTTTGACCAGTTTATCCCTTGCCTCTTGAGCTTTACTGTAATCCCGAATAGCATGCAAATGTAACAAATCGTTCCCTTTGTGGGAGAGTCACAAATTCGATCTTGCGTGGTGTGCAAGTGTGTAATAGTGATAATATTTGTGTGAGCTCTTCATTTGATCCCTATAAAAAAAAGAAAAAGAAAAAAGAATAGCATGGTAAGGTGTTTTTAGGACCCAATGATGTTTTAATTTACTTTCTCTTTTTAAATAAATTGGAATTGATGCTCTTGCAAGGACTCTTTTCTGTTGATCATTTTCTCTTCGAAAGCTGTGGCGACCCTTTCTTTGCTTTGGCAAGAATATTCCAGTGGTTGCGTCAGTCAAGGCAAGTGTTCTGTGTCGATGACCTTTTTTTGCATTTGTCCTCAGGGTCCTAGAAGGGAGCGATGATGATGGGAACCGCTGGCAAGTTCTGGATAAGCAAACCTCTCAGGTCTTCGAAGATCGTTTCCAGCGTAGAACATACACAATTTCCTCAGCGAGTTTGCCATCTAATGTTTTCAGGTATTAACCTTCGCATCTCTTGGCCCTGTTTTATATTTTTGGCTCTAGACTCACAAAGTATGGATTAGCAGGTTGAGGTTTCTGGCATCTAGGGACGTTCAATCAAATTCTCGGCTGCAAGTTGGTAGCATTGACCTTTATGCAAGAACAACGTGAAGTATAAAAAAGTTACCAGCTGAATTGGATGGTGTAATTTCCTTGTTCTTCCCCTAGGAGGAGCAATGCAGAAAAATTGTACGGCTAGTGGCTTAATTGTATCAATCTGATTTAATTGTATAGGATTTTATGGTATGAATTCAAAATTTACCTGCATACTGCTTTTGGCAAAAAATCAATAAATGCTTCATAAATTTTATAAATAGTCTCATTCCAACTATATATTATCTTACATTTCTGTGAATTAAATTAGTAAGTTGCTAATAACGCAGAATACTGATGCATAAATCCAAACTGTATGGTATCTCATGAATATAACTAAAAAAACAGAGCAGATGAATAAGGGAAAATTGTGATAAGATCCCACTTAAGGAAATATACAATCAAATAGTTCCATGAAATCGTGTATTTGTGATGAAGTCTTGTGGGACTTTTTGCAATTTATCTGTCCATAATGCTTTGAATGAAGAAAACCAATTTTGAATATGTGAAAGATATTTTCTCCTTCCTCTCACAGACCTCTTTTCCCATTCTCTTTCCTTGTCCTTCATTAGATCTGTTTTCCCTTTTTCTTCTATTTTCCATCAACATTGCTGCCTTATGAGAGTCAAAATGTGAAAGGCATCTAGAGAGTGTCGAAGTAGCAAGTGACATATCTCTCTCTACCTGCTGTTCACTTCACCTTCGACAGCCACCATGGGTTGCTAGAGCATTGAAGTTGTGAGAATGTGAAAGGCTTGTGGGTTGATAGAGCATCGCTTGGCCATCAAGTGCGAGAGCGTGAATGGTTTTGTTGATGGTGTGGGTTTGCCCTATCACCGCTATCACTCGCCATTGTGTATGGTGCTTGAAATTGTCGCTCACTTGTTGTTGCCGTCGATGTGGGTTTGCTTATTTCTTCCATGAACTTTATTAGTTTGTTCTTTAGCTGCAAAACCTTTTTACCAGGAAGAAACTTTCCCAGATTTGAAAAGCTATGCATATCATCATCATCCACAAATCCTTTTGAATAGTCTTGTGCATTTGCATATGAGTATTACGGTAAAAAGTTGCTTCTTTCTACCATGACTATATGTTTTTTCTTTTTTCAATTGAATGACACTTGTCGGTTTAGCATGTGATGATGTTTTAAAAGTGAATGGTCTATGTTGTAACAGAATCCTAATTTTTTTAAAAAAATTCATTGATAAGCTTAGACTTAAAGAGAGTTCTTGAAATTTCCATTTGTTGAGCGTTTGTTACAATCAAAGGTTATTGATCTATAAACAAGGATAATAACATCATATCATCCATGTAGTTTGGTCTGGATATTTTTGGAATACTTATTTTCGTGATGAATTTTAAAGCAAGGATTTCTTACTCTTAATAAAACAAAATAATTGGTCAGATATGTTTTGAGTGCTGCAGATTCCTTCTGTGAACTATCAAGGATGTGTGAATGGGTATTAAAGTGGTCACCTTTATTTGTATATATTTGGTTAGGCTTTACATATTGGAAAAGTGCATGCTCTATATTGGGGTTCATCTTGATCTATTTCTACATTGGAAGGGCAGAGGAATGAAGATAATGTAAAAACTTGTGATTTTGACACCTAGTGTGTGAAGAAGAAAAGGTGCTGTTAATAGGTGCACTGATAGTTGTCAATATATGTGATAAAGTTGTTAATGACAACTGTAGGTGGTAGTTAAATGTTGTAGTTGTGGTATATTGTTCTTTGGGAATGGGTTGCAGAAGTTTGATATATTTTTTTGGCTAATTTATGATCCCTTTTCATATTAGTAGTCTGAATTAATCATCATGTGATGAAGGTTGTCTTGTTAGAACATTTGATGTAAGAAAAAGGTGTCAATAGGGGCTCAATAGTTGTCAATACGAGGTAGCGATAGTTGTTAATGACAACTATATTTTGCAGGTTGACAGTGGTCATGGCTAGCATGTGTGGGAAGAATCTACTATGTTTTATTCATATTGGGGGGAGATTTGTATTTAGTGAAGGTGGTGATACAACATATGTTCGAGATACGGTGAGATCAAGAATAATTAAGGAATGTACAAGTCTCTGGAGATGTCTAAAGCTAGGGACTAATTCAACATAGATCTAGACCATATGATTTTTAGATTAGTCTGTGACAATGTATAGCTAATCATGTACATGAATCTGGAAATGTAAATGAAAGTTAGACATGGATATAATGTCATACTATATCTAACTCTCATGTCCATTACTTTATATTCTGATGTAAATTCAGTTGTTATACATTGCTCATGAACTTGTCAAAACAAGCATATAAAGTTGTCAGTAAACGCTCATAGAGTTGTCAATGCAATCCCCTGATTGTATTTATATATTGGGTTAAGGTGTAAAGTTGCACATGTGATATTTTCGAAGGAGCATCCAGCACCATGTGCTTTTTTGTGTGCGAAAGTACCGATATGGTTGCATATTTGGAGCAAAAGTCACACCCAGTGTTAAATAGAGATGACATTCATCGGAAGCATGACAAAAGCAAAAGTCACACCCAGTGAAGAAACAAAAGTAGCCCAAATTTAATATTGAACCAAATGATGAAGTACAAATTGGTAGAGTTCAGTTGATAACCAAAATATTTCAAACAACTAAAAGCATGACAAAAGCATTTACATCGAAAGCATTGTTACACCAAAAAGTATGACTAGAAAGCTTATACAAGAAGATAGACACGTGTAGACATCAAAAGCATTATGCCTCTAAAACCAGGAGTAAGTTATACACTAAAAGCACTATATAGTCGGCCTCTACCAAAAAAAAAGACACATGCGTACATGGCACTATATAGTAGTCTTCTTTGCTTTGTCTTTGTTCTTTTGAATTTGTCTTTGACTTTGTGTCAAGAGTTGTGAGGCTATGGCATATGGTAGTCCTCTCCATTGCAGACTTGAAGGTTGATATGGTAGACCTGAAGGTTGTGCCACAGTGCGTGGGTCGGGGTTGAATTGAATTAATCTTGTCCTAGTTGGTGCATTGGACTGACATCCCTTGTACAATCTCAAACATGTGCCATCCACACCAATCAATGGTCTACATCATTCTTTCCTCCCAACCTAAAAATGATTTACATTACATATCAACATAGGATACTGCTAAAACAAAATCAACATTATGGAAAAATAATCATCAAATCATTTACATTAGAAGTATTAAAGCATAAGTACATCCTTTTGGACACACATCTTCCGTGTTCCAATGCCTTTGTGCTCAACTCAACAAGTACATCTTAACTCGGGTTTGAAATCCTTAACTCATAACAATATGCCTTTAACTTGACAAATTTGTCCTTGAAGCTGCCTCCCATTTCCTCCACTATCTTCCTCTTCACCTTTTTTACATTTATGTATTCTTACATTGACTTTCAAATCCCTCTTAACTTCCTCTTTCATCTCACTTGTCTTGAATTGAGGAGCGTCTTGAACCTTATACTTGAAATGGTCTGCCAACTACATACTTATCACTCTTGGGTTCTTATATACATGTGCACACTTATGTTCATAATATAGTGACTTCACCTGCCACCCTACATTTAGTTCAAATATATATGCATAAAGGCTAAAAGGGCATCCATCTTCACATACAACACTAAAAGTCTTCTTATAACTTCGGACAATTTTAAGGTTAACACCACAGCTGATCACATACTTATCTGTATCCCTCTTAAGTTCTTCTTTGTCTGCATATGTCACTCCAACAACAAAAAAAGGCCTAGTGGTAAAGGCTTCAGCCTCATCAAGGGCAGTCAACTCTATGGGAGGTCCATCATTAATTTCACCACTCAATTCGTCCTCACTTTTACCTTCGCTTTCACTCCCATTCTCCAAATCCATCTCCTCATATTCAAACTCATCATACAACTTTCATTTGTATTAGATTTGCAACTTTGCCCCAAATGAGTAACATCATCAACAGCTTCATCCTCAAAAACTTCATCTAAACTAGCCCCTTTCCTTTTACCTTCTTCAATTACCTTATCATAACCATCTCTAACTACCTCTTTTATTTTACCTTCTTTAATTACCTTATCAGAACCATCTCTAACTGCCCCTCTTAAATCGTTTTGCTCTAGTTCAAAGAAATCAATATCATAATAACCATTATACAGTCCCCTTTCCTCAATCAAGCCTTCCACATTTCCTCTTATTGTATTCCTCCATTCACTCTATCTGTTTGATCCACTCTATTCTGACAATTTCCTCTTACTGTTTGTCCTTTCCCTATTCACTGAAACATGTAAAGTACTATCTATCATAGACTTACGCCCTTCTCGCAAACGAGACTTAGTATCAACCTGCCCTTGATTGTAAATTTATACTTGTTGAGTACATTTTTTACTGACCTTTCATGTTTATATTCGAAGTTATCTTCCTCGATTACCACTTTGTCCTTCCCCTTCGATTCCATTACTACTACAGACAACAAGAGACAAAGTAAATCAAGGGCCTCCATGGCATTTCACTGTAACAGCAAGAAAACAAAGAAGATGAATATTAATGAGACCCAATCGATGCTTACC
>JBAGKO010000015.1:841440-857211 GCA_037177275.1 Acacia concinna
ATCATAATATCTTATATTTATATTTCTAAGATAGATGTGATATAAGTAAATATTAAATTATTAACAATATTTAATAACTAAGGTTGAGATTTCATTTACTTAAAAATTTAATATTTTTCAAAAATATCAAAAACATTAATAAAAAAGTATATTTTTTAATTCACAGATAACTGAATTCTTAAAAATTATTTACCAAATTTTAAAGAAGAATTAACAAAAAATTTGACAAAAATGAAAATTGTAAATCGTACTTTACATGATGAAAAATTTCATTTCAACATAGAAGAAGAAAATATTATAAAGAATGGGAGAGACAAGGAGTGGGCACTGTTGGTAAAGATCGGAGATCAGAGAGGAAAGAGAATATGACTAATTAACGATGGAGAATGCGATAAGAGATACGGTTGAAGATGAGTGTGGAGAAGTGAGAGAGGTCAAGCGGTAATACAAAAAATAAGATGTGGGTACTTTGGTCTAAAAATTATTATAAACAAGGACAATTTTGTCCTAATATTTTTAATCCCTGTATTGCTTCGCCAATACCAGGGGTGAGGGTGGTTTTGCATCAATCCTACTTTCATGGGTTTCACAATCCCTATGGATTCTCTATCCCTTATACCAAACAATACAATTTATCCAATCCATAACCTTATCCCTACCTCCCAATGCCTCGTGCCAAATATGGCCTAAGGTTTTAGACAAACCTCGAGGTTTGCCTTTTAGAATGTCTACCTCAAGATTTCTCTTCCAAACCTCCATGTTTCACTTGCTCTACCTCCCTCATAGTCATTTTAGTTTCAATTTGGAACATTATAACCACCATTTGATCACATAATCTTCATCATTAAGGGCAATATGAACATTTCCCACCTAGAAGAAATTGTAAAAAAATTCCACAAGATTTCATTGCAAATATGAGATCTCAAGGGACCGTTTAATCATATATTTCCTTGGTTGAGACCTAATCACAATTTTCCCTAAGCAAAAAAATAAATTGCATAATCAAATCCACAGCACAGATATATGCGAGCAACAATTTTCAATCCTAATATGATGCATCCTCAACACTAACAACTACAGAAAATTGTGGGTCTGCAATCATAAATCCAACACAAACCAAATGTTTTGAAAAAAAAAACTAAAAAACAAAACAATAGTATTGAAATTCGAACAATGGCAGAAAGATATACAAATCGACCTATAAGAAATACTCACTTTCAGCTGTTGATTTGCTTCTACGCCCACGCCAAGGAAGAGAAACTTTCAGTGCACAAAAGAGGAGCATTGCGAGATATGATGACAAACCACAAGACTAGACTTGCGACAAGCCCACGTGCTACTGAGAGAGGGCAGATAGACAAAAGTTTCAGTCCAGGAGAAAGGATTGCCTTGAGCTTCGACGGCCAACCTAGAGACTAAACCTATGACCACCCCACATCCTATTGAGATATGGCAGAGAGACAATAGGAAGATGTGCGACGAGCTGATGAGCTGACGACGCACACACGATGGGAGTAGCGGAGGAGCGTTGCGGCTGAACCACGGTTACGTTGCAATGGAGATAGAGCTGTTGAGAATTCCTTTATTAGGGCTTTTGGAGAGAAGAGGCAAAGACAGGGAAGAGAAGACAGAGTTGCGATGTGAATGATGTAATGTAGAGAGGAAAGAGAGAGATTTGATATTCATTTCAAATACACTCTCTTTCATTAAAGGCATAAAGGACATTTGACATCTATAATTAATTGAAATAAAGCCTCATAAAATTTTATTGTAAATACGCAATTTCATATAATCGTTGGATCATATTTTTTGTTAGGCAGGACATAAACAATATTCTCCCTATAAAATAAAAGATTGTGAGGACAAGAGTTGGTGAAAACTGGAAAGTAACCGTAGAACCGGAGGCACCAACCAGACCAGCCTTGTCCACCAGCCAAACAAAGGAGATAGGATTAGCTAGAGAAGCGAAGAGACAAAACGGGCCAATTGGCTAAATTTTCCTCTGCTTGAACTTTCCCTGCTTAGTAGAAATTAGAATCACATCGGCTGTTGTTGGTGTTGGGGCTGACATTCGTCTCCACACAATCAATGGCCTCCTTATCCCTCTCATCGCCTCCTTCTCTATCTTCCTCACACCACACTGCCTCTACCCACCTTTTGCGCACACCTAATTCCATCAAACTCCGCACTTTCCCCCACAGAGCCGCCGTCTCCGTCAAAGCCCTCTCCGCTCCTGTCCTCACCCAGGATGAACTTAAGAAGCTCGCCGCCGATAAAGCCGTGGACTACGTCCGCAGCGGCATGGTCCTCGGACTCGGCACCGGCTCTACTGCTGCCTTCGTCGTTGCCAAGCTCGGCGAGCTACTTAAGTCCGGTCAATTGAAGGACATTGTCGGAGTCCCCACCTCTAAGCGCACCGAAGAGCAAGCCCGCTCTCTTGGCATCCCTCTTTCCGTCCTCGATGACAATCCCCGTCTTGATTTGGCCATCGACGGCGCCGATGAGGTTGACCCTGACCTTAATCTGGTCAAAGGCCGCGGTGGAGCTCTATTGAGAGAGAAAATGGTGGAGGCCGCCTCCGAAAACTTCGTCGTGGTCGTTGACGACACGAAATTGGTGACCGGTCTTGGTGGGAGTGGGCTGGCAATGCCGGTTGAGGTGGTTCAATTCTGTTGGAAGTACAACTTGATCAGGCTTCAAGAGTTGTTCGAGGAAGAAGGATGCGATGCGAAATTGAGATTAGATGCGGATGGAAAACCCTATGTGACCGATAATTCGAACTACATAGTTGATTTGTACTTCAAAACTCCGATTAGGGATGGGCTGGCTGCCGGTGCTGAAATATCGGCGTTGGAAGGCGTTGTGGAGCACGGACTGTTCTTGAATATGGCCACTTCTGTGATAATTGCTGGCAAGAGTGGAGTTGAAGTGAAGAACAAGTGATCGATTACGTCCCACACGTGGTGAAGACTCCATAAACTGCTCTGTATCTTGGATTTTTATTCGGTTATTCGGTTCTCGTTCCCTATTCACTGATGATTTCGAGCTTCTTGCAATCAATTGTCAGACGGGTGAAGTAGGTCCTTGTTTCAAATCTGGCTTTTCTTTTTTCGGTCTTGTACCTTATTGGATGTATTCTGATGAACCCCATGAGATCAATAAATATAACGTTGATGTAGGGGACAAGGCAAGTTCCCCTTTCCACTTTTACTTCTTCGCAAAGCCTTATCCGCAACAGTTAAGCTATGCACCTATAACTACTCAATGCCTGTGCTCTTATCCATGCATTGGAATATTGAAGTGCCCGATTATAAAGAACATATTCCCTACAGGCTTTCACACGGAACGGAGTAGAAAGAAGAGAAGCATGGCCAGAATGTGTTTTCGCGACTACTTAACAAATAGATAAAAGACGGCTGAGAATTGGTGAGCTTGATCAAAACAATATAAGCAGAAAAGCACACGTGAGGGAAACTGCGATCTGCCTTTGAGTTCTGAACAAACCAGCCGCATGATCCTCCATTTGAGACCATTTCCTTCTCTTCCTTTTTTAACTCTACGCTCCAAATGCTTCACTAGATTAGCGCCAAAAGCGTTTTCCAACGGAAGAGATAACTGGACAGCCACATTATTTGAATCATGTTGGGAATAGCTTCTGGACGCTGGGAAAAGGAATTATGAAATACAGTACAGATTTTAGAATGACCCTAATACTAACAACAGAAAAATCAAAGAGCAAAGCTAATATCTCTTGCCAAGTGATGCTGATATTTGATGAACAATCCAAATGAGGCTTCAGAAAATACTTATCGAGTAGTCGAAGTTGATGAAGATCCCTAGGGTAGAAGCTAGGTGTGTTGTGATCATGTTACCTTAACACGGACATGATAAAATCAATGCAAAGATCATTAGCATCAGTCGTAAAGCCCTCCTATGAGACAGTCTTCATGATAATGGGAAAAAAATAGGATGAACGACATCCTGGACAAGCTGCGCGTGAAAAGTGGAAGATGAAAAGCATGTCTGTTATATGTATGTGTACAGGCCAAACCGCCGAAGATCTCATCCCAGAGGGAAGAGTGAAGACCAAGAAATTGATGATGGGTCTTGGATCTCTTTTAGTCTAGGATTACAGAAATTAGGAAGAAGGAGACAATCTAAAACCAGAATATGAAATTCTAGCCATAAGACAAATTCAAATATATAGTAACTCGTTCATAATGCTTATACAACACATGACCTATATATATAAAGCCTAAACACACAACTAACAATGTAATTGTTCCACAATATTACATAACTAATTACATGCAAACTAACGCCTGTAAGTTAATTATATGCAAACTGATGGTGTCTCTTCCTCCTAAGTGACACATTTGATGACTCATCCTAACTTAACTACACTTGTGCCACGTGTTTGTTTCTCCTAGAGTACACTAGGAACTGGTCTAGTCTTCTATCATCCCCTCCCCCCTTTCAGCGGGAAAGAAGCCTTTTGCTCAAGGGCTGAAATGAGGAAATTGGTGAGCAATTGAGTCATATAACTCCCAACTATTTTCTTTATGTGATTTGCCCTTCCATTGGATCAGCAATTCAAGATCCTTAAAGCAAACAAAATTAATTTAATTAACCAAACGTGACTGCAACACCTGCTTTGGCTCTAACATATCTTCCCAATCGTCATTAATGGGTAAAGGTAGTAGTGTAGTAGATGTATATCCATGAGCTTTCTTGAGTAATGAGACATGAAAAACTGGATGCACACGAGCAGAGTCTGGTAGTTTCAATTCATATGCAACTGAACCAATTTTTTTTAGTACAGGATAAGGGCCATAGAAGCAAGGAGCAAGCTTTATCGTGCTAGAGACCGTTGTTTGTAAGGTTGAATTTTTAGTAAAACCCAATCTCCAACTTGGTAGTCCACTTCCCTTTTATGTGCATCAACATACTGTTTCATACAAATTTGAGCTTTACAAAGATAATCATATATGTTAGAAAGTACTGCATTATAAACCTCAAAGCAATATTAGTTGACCCTTGCTGTGTTAGTAAAATAGAAGGAGAGTCACACCCATAAACTATTTTAAAGGGAGTTGAGTCAGAAGCAGTGTGTAAACCAGTATTGTAGGATAGTTTAGCCCAATGTAGGAAATTACTCCAAGACTTAGGATGGTCTTGTGAGAAACAATGAAGGTAAGAGTCAAGACACATGTTAACCACTTCAGTTTGGCCATCTGTTTGTGGATGATATGGCTTGCTTATTCATAATTTAGTACCGCTAAGCTTGAATAATTCTTGCTAGAAAGCACTAAGGAAGATTGTATCTTTGTCAGAGATGATTGAATTAGGAAATCCATGGAGACACAATTTCCTCGCAAAAAACCGCTACTACAGATTTTTCTGTGAAATGTCTTGGAAGGCCAAGAAAGTAAGCATATTTGCTCAATCTATCAACTACCACCAAAATTGCCTCCCAATTGCTGGACTTAGGTAAGCCAAGGGAAATATCTTCCCAAATCTATTGTGGGACTTCCAAAGGTTGGAGAAGGCCAGTTAGAGCTTAGGGAAGATATTTATTGCGCTGACAAGTAAGGCATTTAATGATAAATTCCTTTACTTCATCCTTCATGTTTCTCCACAAATACTGTTGTTGTAGACATTTTAGTGTTTTTAACACCCCATCATGGCCTCCTAAAGGTGATGAGTAAGCCTTAGCAATGAGTGACTGAGAAAGATTAGAGTAGGTAGGAATAACCAATCTGTGATTTAAATATAAGCGCCTAGCTAATAAGGCATAGTGAGGTACTGAGGTACTGAAGAAGGATCTTTTTGAAGTGAAGATATGATCGAAGAGGAGTACTGATCATTTTGCAAGAGTTGAGGCAAATTGTCAAAAATGGAAGCATGTGGTATTGCCAATATGAATAATTTAGCAGAATGATGACACCTGGACAAGGCATATGCACCATTGTCTGTAGAACCAGCACAATAAAAGATGTTGAAATCAAAAGGCAATAATTTCATCATAAGGCGCTGCTGCTTTGGAGTAGTAAAACGTTGTTCTAGCAAATGTTTCAAGCTATTATGATTTGTATATATCTCGAATCTATGCCCCAAAAGGTAGTGTCTCCATTTCTGCAAAGCAGATACTAAGGCAAGCAATTCACGGTCATAAACAGACTTGCTTCTCTTTGATTGAAATAAACCTTTGCTGTAGAAAGTGATTGGATGACCTTTTGTTGTAAAATGGCCCCAATACCTGTGGATGAATCATCACACTCCACTATAAAAGGCTTTGAAAAATCAGGAAGCTGTAAAATAGGGACATTGATAAGCACTTCTTTCAGAAGAAGGAAAGCCCTTTTTGAAAGAGCAATCTAGTAGAAGGAATCTTTCTTTGTCATGTTAGTTAAAAGCTTAACTTCTTGGCCATAATTTCTGACAAATCGTTGATAATAACCCGTTAAGCCCAGAAAACCACGCAAATCTAAAAGAGTTTTAGGGAGTGGCCAATCAATATTTGCAATAGTTTTATCTGGATCAACTTTGAGACTATCCCCGGATATCACGTCCCAAAAAGGAGATTTTCATTTGAAAGAAATCACATTTCTTGTTATTTGCCAAGAAGTGGTATTGTTGCAATATATGTAGGACAATGTGAAGATGTTCAATGTGATCTTTTAGATTCTAACTATACACCAAAATGTCATCAAAGAATACTAAGATGAATTTACGAATAAAAGGGCAAAACATGTCATTCATGGCAGATTGAAAGGTGGCTGGGGCATTTGTAAGACCAAATGGCATAACGACATACTTATAATGGCTAGAATGAGTTCTGAAGGCAGTTTTGTGGATGTCCTTTAGAGAGATACAAATTTGATGGTATCCTGACCTTAGTTCAATTTTGGAAAAGTATTTGGCACCATATAACCCATCAATCAGTTCATCAACGTTGGAAATGGGGTACTTATCTGGGATGGTTAAATGGTTTAGCCTTATGTAGTCGATATAAAACCTCCAAGTATAATCCTTTTTAGGTACCACTAGAACTAGGCTAGCAAAAGGGCTGGTACTAGGATGTATGAAGCCTTTGAGGAGTAGTTCTGCCACTTGCTTCTCTATCTCATCCTTTTGGGAATGAGGGTAACAATAAGGACGAATATTAAGAGGAATTGCATCAGGATACAAGTGGATTGTATGACAGTGATTCCTAAAAGGAGGAATATGTTGTGGTTCCTAAAAAACATATGCATATTCTTGTAATAAGGCTTCCAACATCTTAATCTAATGAATTAGATTGTCAGTGCATTTAGATATATTGGTTGTAGAATGAGAAGGCTCTTGAGAGACATTGGTACTGTGAAAAGAAGGAGTATAATCTGGTTGGGGAGTACCTTGCAATCAATATCGCTTTCCATTTACCCAAAAGATCATGAACATTTGCTACCAATTTGATTCCACGGTATTTAAAGAAGCCAACCATTTAATCCCTAAAACCATATCAGTACTACCCAAAGTTAATGGGAAGAAGTCATCTTTTATGGTAAGATTCTATACTGTGACCTCCAAGGATATGCATAATGAATCACAAGCAACCAGAGATCCATCGCCAACTTGAACACTAAAAGGAGGAAGTTTTTATGTCTTTAATACCAGCAATTAATTTATTTGAGACAAAATTATGTGTAGACCCACTGTCAATAAGGATTAACACTGTTTTCGCATGACAAGTTCCCCTAACCTTCATTGTTGTTGCTGATGAGTTACCGAGCATGGCATGCAGCAATATTTTAGCAATATTTTCATTAAGAATATTGTCGTTTTCTTCTCTTAGAGTATCTTCAACCGGATCTTTCAGTGATTTCCATTAATTTCAAGGAAGTTGACTTGCAACGATGACTAAGAGAGAACTTGTCACCACAACAAAAACATAAACCTCTTCTCATCTGTTTCTCTTATTTGGTTAGAGTCATTGATGGCGAGTTTTCAGGATAATTAGAGGATCTTGAAATTAAGAGTGGTTTGTTATAATTGGTAATCGCTGGAAGAGTGTTCTAAGCGGTATTTCTATACGGACGTGTATAATAATTATTATTATTATTATCACGCCAATTACTTCCATAATCATTGTTTTGTGAAAATTGCCCACACTGATTGTAGCGTTGTGATCTTTGTGATGAAAGCTTTAATCCAAACTCCAACACCAGGCTTGCAGCCTTATAAACTGTGCAGGACTTCTGCATCTTAGCATCAAATCGTATGTCCTCTTTCAAGCCATGTATAAAAATGGCTAACAAACAATGTTTAAGCCATCCTTGTACTCTTAAAGATCTTCTGATGAATTCCTTGTGATATTCTTCCACATAATCAGTTTGCTTAATATCGCAAAGGTAAATATCAAGACTTTAGAACTCTACAGGGCCAAAATTCATTTGAAAATTATGTACCAATTCATCCCAATAACAAATTGTATGCGAGGATGATACCCAAGTAAACACATCTAATGCATCTCCCTCTAAACTCATGGCAGCCACTTCAACTGTGAGATCCTCAGGTGTTTGATAATAGCAGAAATATTTATCCGCCTTCATGATCCAACCTCTGGGATCACTGCCTTCAAATTTTGGGAAATCATCCTTCGTTTGAGACTTCCTACTCGAGTTCTAATTCCACTAAGGCTTATCGTGGGTGTTGTCTTTTGTCTCCTTAGAATTATTGCATGTATTCTTTCCCCTATCAATCATAATTGTAGTTTGCTTCTATTACTTCATCCCCTTTACATCAGCATCCAAACTTTGAAGTTTTATTGATAATAAAGGATAATTGTTGAGACACGTCATCAAGATTTAAAGATGATGCTAGTTCATCTTTTGGGTCTATTTTAGAATTTTGAGAAGGTATAGCAGAATTTGGATTCTACTATTTCTTATACGTACTGCCTATTTAATCACAAGGCCCAAAGATGATTGCTTTGATAGCAAAATGATGGGTCTTGGATCTCTTTTAGTCTAGGATTACAGAAATTAGGAAGAAAGAGACAATCCAAAACCATAATCTGGAATTCTAGCAATAAGACAAATTCAAATATATAATAATTCACTCATAATGCTTATACAAACACACAACCTGTATATATAAAGCTTAAACACATAACTGACAATATAATTGCTGGACAATATTAAATAATTAATTACATGCAAACTGAGATCTGTAAGTTAATTACATGCAAACTAACATATGTAAGACATATGTCTCTTCCTCCTAAGTGACACATTTAATGACTCATCCTAACTTAACTACACTTGTGCCACGTGTTTGTTTCTCCTAGAGTACACTAGGAACTGATATGGTCTTCTATCAATTGATCAAAAGTAAAACGTTGCAATGTTGTACTTAAATAAAAAGGGCTTCAGTTGTGTATGAAATTGTTAGAGGCCATAGCCTATATCCATAAGATGAAAATAATGAGTGCTTGCCGTGACTGCCCTTGAGTCCTAGTCCCATTTTTACACCTCAGATACCAAAAAAAAGGATAGTTGTAAATTCTCGATTTTAAATAACAGTGTCGTCATCACAAGCAAGTATGAGGAAGAAAACAACATCATTTAAATTTAGCATCGAGAACCCAATTAATGAAGGGGCAGTTATTTCATAAACTCTGGTAATACAAAATGTGGTTGTTCAGCACCTGGGTGAGGCAATGGTGGAATGGAGAGCTCCGTCGAATTATATTCAACAATCCCAGTAAGGGTGGCAAGTGGCTTTATGAGCAAAAGCTTTTCTGGTCAAGCCCTAGTCATTGATGTTATGACAGCAAAATCACCCAATTTATAAGAAATCCCACACCGACCTCATTAAATAATGCAGTATTTAACAACACAAATCTAAGGAGACCAAAAACTAAAATATGGACCACAAACCATAAGGCTTGGTCCTCAATACACACACACACTTGTAAAAGTATATGTCGTCGTGTGTGTGTTTTAATCCAGGAAGTTGGTTAGCTAATAATCACTGAATCTCTGGGTCTCTGTTAGCAAAAGCAGGTAAGAAGAAATGGAGAAGGCGAGCAAATGGATAAGAATCCATCTAATGGGGAAAAAGGAAGAGAAATATAAGGTGGAGAGGTCATGCATAGAGAACAACATTATCAAGAGTCCTAAAATGAAGCGCGGATAGATCTTTGGAAGAAAGTCAAGTGCCAGAATAAAAGGAAACATGTACATGTAGATCTTGTTAGAGGATATTATGTAAAGTGTGTAAAGTTGTTATACTTTAGATAGTCAGTTGTAACCACCTAAAGTTATGTAAGCTTGATTAGGAAAGCCAAGGTCATTTTGTATATAGACTTCTGTAATCTCATACTCACTGAATATACAATTCATCATTTCTCTCTCATACTTTACTTTCTCTCTGTTTTATCACATGGTATCAAAGCTTCAGGTTCTTCCATGGCTTCTCCATCGTCGATGCCACTTCTTTCATCTTCTGAACCTAAGTCAGATGTTGTTACCTTCAACCATTCCATTTCTATCAAACTTGATGACACTAATTTTCTCATCTGGCAACAAGTTCTCAATGCTGTCAAAAGATATGTGCTTGAATCATTTCTCGATTCTTCGATTCCACCTCCTAAACAGTTTGATATGGATGGTGATCAACACATTGGAGTTACTCCAACATTCTATTAGTGAATGTGTCAGGACCAACTGCTTATGTCATGGCTTTTATCGTTGGTGTTAGATTCCGTCTTGACTTGTACTGTCGGCTGTGACATAACAGCTCAAATTTGGGACCATCTCACGTTTACTTTGCTTCTCAAACTAGGGCAAAAGTTAAGCAACTGAAGACTTCTCTGAAGAACACGAAGAAAGAGAATTCCTCGATGAGTGATTTCCTTCTCAAAATTAAGGCAAACATTGATGCCTTAGCAACTATTGGCTCACCAATTTTAGTCTCAAATTAGATCGAATTTATTTTTGATAGTTTCTCTTAAGATTATGATCCATTTATCACTTCTATTTTCACTCAATTGGAGCCTTACATCGTTGCTAAAATTGAAGTACTTCTCATGGCGTAAGAAGCTCGTATTGAGAAGAATCATCGGTTAGTTCTGATAACCTCTGCAGCCTCTCCAGTTGTCACCAATCTTGCTATCGCGCACCTATTTCTTCTCATGGTGGTCACAATCGTGGTCACCGTGGTGGCCATAACTCTGGTCGTGGGAGCTCGTCTTCCTCCTCTGCTCGACCTAAAGTCATATGTCAGTTGTGTGGCAAGACTGGCCATGTTGTTTCTTCTTGCTGGTACATGTTCGATGATTCTTTTTAAGGCCTTTATATTCATGATTTAGCTTCTTCTTCATCTCCTGCTGCCTTTAATCTGTCTACTCTTCTTGATACATCTGATACAGTTTTGGATCCGTCGTGGTACTTTGATTCTACTGCGACGAGTCATCTCACTCATGATGTGTCCAATCTAGCTGAATCCACTGGTTATGCTAGAAAGGATCAAGTTCATGTTGGCAACGGTGCAGGTTTGCTTGTTACTCATATTGGCACTTCTTTTATTCATCACACTTCTCACCCTCTTAGGCTTTCTTATGTCCTTTATGTGCCTTAAATTGTTAAAAACTTGATTTCTGTTTATAAACTTTGTCATGATAATCATGTCATGATTGAATGTGATGAAAGGCAGTACTGCGTCAAGGATCTAACCACTAAGCGTGTGCTTGACTCGAAGAATGGCATGTACCCTGCATTGGATCTCAAATTTAAGACTAATCCTACTACTTGCTTTTATGTTGGATTTTCTGATGATATTAGTCATACAGCCTTATTACTTGATTCATGTAATTCATTTCAATTGTGGCATAACCAGTTAGGTCATTCGTCTTCTGCTGTTGTTTCTGCTGTCATGAAGTCCTGTAATCTTTCATATAATAAAATGGATGTTGTTGATTTCTGTAAAGCATGTGCTCTGGGTAAATATCATAAACAGTTGTTTCCAAGGTCTACAGCTTCATATTCTTCTGCATTTGAGCTAATTTACTCTGACATATAGGGACCAGCACCAGTGCAAACTAAAGAAGGTTATCGTTACTATGTTTATTTTACTGATGCCTATACAAGGCACACTTGGATTTTTCCCTTGAAGGCTAAGTCTGAGGCCTTTTCTACCTTTGTTCAGTTTCATGCATATGTTTCTACTCAGTTTGATGCCTCTATCAAATTATTTCAGTATGATTGTAATGGTGAATACTCAAAATTTACTAAGTTTTTGACTAATCATGGCACTCTTCATAGACAGAGCTATCCACATGTGCATGAGCAAAATGGATTGGCTAAGCGTAAGCATCGCCATATTACTGAGGTTGGCTTAACTCTTCTTGCTCAAGCTTCTCTTCGCTTTCGATTCTAGTATGATGCATTTTATATGGTTGTTGGTCTTATTAATGTTTTACCTATACATGTCCTACATCATAAGACTCTATTTGAATTGTTGTTTCAAAGGCCACCTGATTATAGCAGGATTTGTGCCTTTGGTTGTTCCTGTTTTCCTTTATTAAGGCCCTATAACCTGCATAAATTTGATTACAAGTCTGTTGAATGTGTTTTTCTTGGTCCTAGTCCAATGCATAAAGGCTATAAATGCTTATCATCCACTAGTCGTGTTTACATTGTTAGGGATGTCATTTTTAATGAGTCCTCTTTTCCTTATACATATATGTTTCCTACCTCCACCACATGTTCTCCTATCACCTCTAGTTCTCCAACTCTTGCCTCTCCCCCTATCCTAAACTCCTGTCCTCTAATCTCTCATTCCTCTTCCTCTTCCCTGCCTTCTCCTCCTACTTGCTCTCCTTCCCTATCGTCTCCTTTATCTCTCTCCTCTGTTTCCGCACCTAACTCTGTGTCTCACCCTGATCCTTTTCCTTCTTCTCTACCACCATCTCATCCTATGGTTACTCAATCTAAAATAGGCATTCTTAAACCTAAAGTCTTTATTGCTACTGTTTAGTCTAAACCAAATAGTGTTGATGAAGCACTTCACTCTCTTCATTGGCTACAAGCAATGAAAGAAGAATTTAATGCTTTGCAAAAGAATGGCACTTGGACATTGGTTCCTCTGCTACAAGGGCAACATGCAATTGGTTGTACATGGGTCTTTAGGACTAAAATTAATCCTATTTCTTCCACTCATAAGTACAAGGCAAGGTTGGTTGCTAAAGGATTTCATCAACAAGAAGAATTTGATTTTCATGAAACCTTCAGTCATGTTATTCGGCCTATTACTATTTGTGTTGTTTTAAGTATTGCATTATCTCAGCATTGGAACATTCATCAAATTGATGTCAATAATGCATTTTTAAATGGTTATCTCAAGGAGGAAGTCTACATGGTGCAACCTCCTGGTTTTGAAAGCTGTGATAATTCATTGGTTTGTAAGTTACACAAGGTACTTTATGGTCTTAAGCAAGCTCCAAAGGCCTAGTTTGAAAGACTCGGTGGAGCTCTCGTAAAACATGGTTTTTATGCTAGTAGGTGTGATCCTTCCTTGTTCATTCATGCATCTTCTACTGGACTTATGTTTGTTTTGGTTTATGTGGATGATATAATCATTATTGGTGCATCTTCCTCTGCCATTTAGCATCTTATTGCAGCTCTTAACTTTGAATTTTCTCTCAAAGAGTTCAACGTCTTTCTAATGGTGCTATGCAGTTAAGTCAGACTAAATATCTCAAGGATATTTTGTCTCGTGCACATATGGTGAATGCAAAGTGTGTTTCTACTCCTATGACTTTTGGTCTTAAGTCATACAAGGATGGCATTGATCTTATGCCTCATCCTCAATTGTATAGATCTATTATTGGTACATTACAATAAGCTACCATTACTCGTCCAGAACTCAGTTTTGTTGTTAATAAGGTCTGTCAATTTATGCACTATCCTCTTCTGTCTCACTGGAAAGCTATTAAACGTTTTTTGAGATATATTGCTGGTACCTTGGATCATGGTATTGTATTGTACCCTTGTCTTAATAGATCGATCACTACCTTTTGTGATGTTAACTATAATGACAGACGCAGTACTACTGGCTTCTGCATTTACTTTGGTTCTAACCTCATAGCCTGGTCATCTAAGAAGCAAGTCATAGTGGCAAAATCCAGTACTGAATCTGAATATAGAAGTATGGCATCAACAGGGTCTAAAGTATTGTCGTTAAAGTTTCTTCTTAAAGAACTTCATGTTGTTCATGCTGGTCCTACTCGAATTTTGTGTGACAATCTAAGTACAATCATGCTCACAGCTAATCCCATCTTACATGCTCGAACCAAACATATTGAGCTTGATCTTCATTTTGTTAGAGAGAAAGCCATTAACAAAGAGTTCTTAGTGCAGCATATTCCTAGTCATGATCAAGTTGTAGATGGCATGACCAAGGCCTTATCTCATAATTTGTTCTCTGACTTCAAACAACATTGCCAACAAGGATAGCTCATTTTGAGGGCGAATGTTAGAGTATACTATGTAAAGTGTGTAAAGTTGTTATACTTTAGATGGTCAGTTGTAACCACCTAAAGTTATGTAAGCCTAACATTCATTATGTATATAGACTTCTATAATCTCACTGAATATACAATTCATCATTTCTCTCTCATACTTTACTTTCTCTCTGTTTTATCATAGATCTTTTGCTTCTTTTGATTCAAGTCACTCTGCTAACCTCCAAATCCAATCGCTTCTGCGTACTAAGCCCCCATACAGTTTTTCAACTACTCTATAGCCAGAGGCTCCTAGAGACCTTCAAAGTTAAAGTCAAAGCGCCACTACCATCAAGATTCAGGCCGTTTTTCGCTCCTATTTGGTAATATCCTTTTCTTCATCTTCCTCGGTCACATTTCAGTTTAATGGCCCCTCCACTCCTTTGAATTCTGAAACTTCAACACTATAAGGCTAGGAAAGCGTTGCAAGCTTTGAAGGGACTAGTGAAGATACAGGCACTAGTAAGAGGCCATCTTGTAAGGAAACAAACAAGTGCTACATTGCGAGGCATGCATGCCTTGATGCCTATTCAAGTAAGAGCCAGAATCAATTCACAGACTTCAGGCAGAGCAGGAAGCTAACCTGCTCCTCACAAAACAATCATCCCGACATTCACGAATTCCTCAGGATAATCATCTCCAAGGAGAATCTAAAGTAGGTCTTTGTCAGTTATCAAATGTTCCCCACGTGTATAGTAATTTTTGCTAAAAGATATGCTCTAGATGATTGTTCTAGTTACGAAACCTAAATTTATAGCATATAACTATCACGTGGTCACTTGTCTTCACAGGACTCACAGGATATGGACCCAAAAGACATTATGGAAATCAAATAAAGCATAAGTGGCCCTCTAGATTCTTCAAATACAAAGCATGTTGCCATGTCATTCTATTCAAAGCAAAAATATTGATGCAAGGATAATTCCTTTACCGTAGAACAAAGCAGCTCGGGTAACAATTTATCAAGTAGCTAGCGCCATTCAATGTCAGGGAAACCCAATGACATCAACTTGGCTTCTCTCCTTGTCCCTTCCCCTCCTTGGCCCTCCGATCAAATATCTAATGGTATAGATTTATAAAATATAAATATGGATTTGATCCAATGGTCAAGTAGGGCCAAGGAGAGCCAATGACAAGGAGAGAAGCCAAGAGCCAAAGACATCACCATGACAGAATCTTTGAGAGGCAACGCAGTGAACCAAAACAACGACCCGTACAAGGTA
>JBAGKO010000015.1:861560-874398 GCA_037177275.1 Acacia concinna
CTTAAAAAATTGACATAAAGGACATATGGACTGTCATTTTAGTATATTTGATTAACTAACAGTCAAAATTAACAAAGTTAATGGCCAGGAGCAAAATTACTTCTTCTAGAAACTTTTTTGTAGAGCCGGTAAAACGGGTTGGGCCTACGCCGAAATAGGCGAGCCGGCCCATTTAGAAACGGGCTAAACGAGTGTTGGAGCCACTGGCCCATTTAACTTTTTTCTTTTTTTAATTATTCTTACAATTTAAACTCATTTATTTGAGTCAAATACTCTTATCCCCTTATCTTTAATGTTGTGTTTAACAACTTTCTCATAATTTTTATGTGACATTATTATTTTCATATTATATTTATTTCATCTACTATTATTAAATTTAAAAGAGAGAAATTTACATATTTTGTGATATGAGGGGTGAAAAAAGTGAAGGTGAAAATGAAAAATGGTTACATAATACAAATGTATAAAAGAAATAAAGTGTAATATGAGTAGGTGAAAGAAAAATGAAGTGGAAATAAAAAAGAATGATAAATATTTAAAAAAAGAAAGAAAGAATTTTAGAGCTCAGGCTGGCAGGCGGTTGGTAGGCTCGAGCTAGATAAATGCCAACTCGCTAGTTGGGGTGGGCCAGCCCGCAGCCTACAGGCTGGCCCAAATTCCCAGTCATACACTCAATGAAGTCATTGAATAGGACTTGTAAATAATATATCTAAAGATTTGATTGTTAATAGAGCATAATAGAGTCATGCAATTCATATAACCAACCTCACCGAGTAGGATAAGACTTGTTGTATTAGAACCAATCAAGGTACAAAAAACCGGACTGGACAACAAACTACTCATAACATGGGTTCAAGGTTCAAAGAGTTCAACTAAGTCAGACCGAGGGTTGAACCAGCCATATTAAAATATTATAATTTAATTGACAATGATAAAATAACACTATATATGCATGGAAATTAAAGAAATATATAAGCATAATTTATAATAATAAAATAGGTGACAATATATTCATATATTTTTTAAATTTCATAAATAAATGGGTAGTATTCTTTTTTTTTCCTTTTTTTGTCTTTTTTTAATAAAAATTGGGTCAACCGCTTCGACCGGCCGGTTTTCCCAGTTCAACTGGCTCGACCAGGGCGTTGACCAAGTCAATCCGTTGACTGGTTTTTTATTAGACCGGACTGGACACCGGGAACTGGCCAGTCCGATCCAGTTTTTTGTTCATTGAAACCAAATGATAATTATTCAAAACAATTTTACGAGGAAACCCACTCTTGATGATCTTTAACATACAAATGCACGCCTTTTGCACAACTTTAGGCACTAGAATTGTGGAAATGATAGTTATTTAGTTTCAACAATGCACAACATATAGATGCAATTTGCAAGAGAAAGTGCAGACAAAATAACAGAATGATGAAAAGATGAAAACGTACAATGCACCAGAATACGTTGTTGGCAGTGGAGCCACTATAGACCTGTTAATTTTGTTGATTAGTGCCTGTATATCCTGCTCAATGAAATTGAAAAATATTTTGAAACCTCCATAAAGAAAAATTTGCACAAAGGATAGAAAGAACAATGAAAGCAGGAACTTTAAGTCTTTTAGAGATAAAAAAGCAAGTAACCCAATGCATGTTAACAATTAAGAAGATAAGCTAAATAGCTGATGAATTTCCCTAAATGACTAAAGGTCATTTTTTTCCCCTTCAACTATTTGCTCAAAAAGCATCTGGTATCCTAAACTCTAAAATGGCGCAATGTCAGCCTTTTAATGTCTCACAACAGGGAAATGTTGACCTTGTCATTTAAAAACATTAACTTCGACTGTTAAACCACTTTATTTGACCAAAATGGCATCCAAAAAAGAAACAAAGTCAAGGGACCAAGATAAATTTAAACAAAAATTGAAAAGAATAAGTCGTTTTAACATAGCCAAGGAGATGAGAAAAGGCAAACTTACAAATGCTTTAAATGCTGCCTTATGAGCTGCCATTTCATATATACAGCATCCTAAACAATAAAAGATACGAAATAATAAATAAATGTTTAGCCAGATAACAAAGCACTTATACTGGACTGAAAATCATAACACAAGAATACTTACCCAAGGACCAAATATCTGATTTAGAACCATAAGGAATATCAGCCAAGAGCTCAGGGCACATGTAACTAGGAGTTCCAACAACCTAAGTTACAAGACCAATAGACAACTACTCTTATTTGTTTTCTTTTACGATGACAAGAGGCCAAAATTTAGTTATAAATTGGAACATCAATCCAAATTATAGATCGCATGTTTCTTACAGAGGAAGCAAGATCATCTGAAGTCAATATTTTGGCAAGTCCAAAATCACCTGGTTCACCATCAACCACTTGCAAGTAAATTTCAACCCTCAACTGGCATATTTAATGAAAAACAACAGAATAGCTTACCAAGGCGTATGTCTTGGTCTTTTGTCAAAAATATGTTTGAACACTGAAAGAATCATGTAATTTTCTCACTAGCATGGGTTAAGAAAATTTAAGTCGAAACAGAAATACCACTGTTAAGTACAAAGAGAAACATGCTGCTAACCTTGACATCACGATGAAGAATATGGTTCAGGTGTAAGTAGTTGAGGGCCATAAGAAGTTGGACGAGCCACTTACAAAGTTTCTACAGATAAAGGACCCATAGATGTGAAGTGCAAAAAACAAGATGTCACCAAATGTACTCAGACAAAAACCCATTCAGAGAATATGATTACATATCACAACACTCTAATGTCTGCTAGGACAAAAGAAACAGTCATACCTCCTCAGGAAAAAAAACCCCATTAGCCTTCTTTATAGCTTCTGCCCTGTTTCAAATCAATAATGTATTCTATTAAAAGATAATGCTACAATTTATGGCAGAGAAGTTATGTAAACTAAAGGTATTTTAGAAAGAAACTTACATATCTCCGCCCTCACAATAACCTATAATAATGCACACATAGCACCCCTAAGAGGAAGGCGCAATATTGGCAGACATAAAGCAATTACGATTAGTTTTATGTGATTGGAAATCAGAAACAAGAGTGTCATAATAGAAGAAAACGACTAAACCATTCATTAAGGCATGGACGAGAACTTTTATTGTGTTGGCAACATTACAGCAAGTGATAACAACAAATGAACAATACTATAGTCAGAGGTGGTGTCAGATAAGGCCCAGAGTAAAACTTCCTAAACAATATTATTATTGATATAATGACCTTTTTTTTCCAATACAAGCTTATTAGGGTAAGCTTTTCTACTTATTAACAAAGGAGACGAAAGTATTACCTTTTCTACCCAGGAATCTTTATACTCGACAATAAATGGATTTCTTAATTTAGAGATTAACTCCATCTATACAGGACAAAAAGAAATGTCAGCGAGATCCCATATCATAAGTCATAACAATTTCAGTACAAAGTTTCACAGCAAACATCCAAGTTAATAGAAATGCTAGTTGGTGCAACTGCTCTATAGGTCTGCTATTAAATGATATTCATCTAGAGTCTGGAGCGCATGCAAAATACACCACAAACTAGCATCACAAAACAAGAAAAGATGGCAAGGATCAATCAAACAGAAGATGACCTGGAAACGTTCAGTTAGTTCACTTGTTGATACACTATTAAGCACTAACCTCCTGATGTGCAGATCTACGAGACCGCTCAGTTTGGCGAGCAAGGCGAATTTTCTTGAGCACATATCTATATGATTCAAAGACAATGTTACAAAAGCATTTCCAAGATTCAGCTACAAATTGTATAGTTGAATGGTCATTATTAAGTATTGAGAAGAAAGTGGAGCGAGTTTTATTCCATTCTCACTTCTTTTTCTCATGCTTATGCCGCACAAGAAGGGCGGAGCCAAAAGCACCTTTTCCAATTTGCTCCAGTACTTCATACTGCTCCATATGATCAAAAATAAATTTTTCATCCACTGTGTAAAGTCCAAATCCAGAATAATGTCAGCAAAAAAAGATTAAATTCCCTAGAATGAATCTGGAATAATGGAGAGAAATTGAAGGCAATACAAAAACATCTTGCAGAGCTTCAAATTATATGAACATCCTTGTCAAAATATAAGGTCCCTAAATTTTTTTTAATTCCGGTCAAGTTGGTTATTTCGCCAGTTTTCCTCCATTTCTCCCTCTTCATACACACGACAACCAAAGAGAAATAAGAATTAAATTTTGTCTTCGTCAGTTTTATTCCTCCAAATTTCTCATCCACAATTTTCTTTCTTCCTTCAACTTGTTCCCAAACAACGGGTAAGTGCTAAGTATCTAAGAAGGAAGCCTATACCATATACAATATTTGCTAAACAATTGGGTATGCGCATATGTAAATCTTCGACATATAAAAATAAAAGTGAAAGGCGATATCATTGTAATTTTTCACCATAAAGAAATTCGCAACAGTACTCTCTGACCAAAAATAATATTTGAATTGGAATAAGAAACGACAGAAGCAACTTAATGTGTAATCATGAAGCTAGTTTAACCAATCTTTTAACAATCAAGTATCCAGTAAAATAAGATTACGCGCCATTCACTCCTACTTGTTTGTTTATGAAAGTTGAGGAATCGAGTTTAATTACTTCGGTTATAAATTCCACACTTCAGGTACAAGATGATTTCAATGCATCATTTTGCTAGTAAAAAGGGACCAATATACTCCAAAGAGGAAATAAACAGTTATTGTAGAGGATGTCGGTAGAACACGGTTCGAGGAGCTGCCAATTAGAGGAATTAATGGACGACTAAGATCAAGAGGCGTGATTTGCGTTTCCTTCACTATATTTTCTGGAAACAACCTGACGCCGTCAAAACTCCCAAAAGGTATAGTAATAAGTGAAGAATCAAGTTGTGGCAAAGTCAAACACAAAAGGAATGAGTAAATTCGAAGCAGAAAAAGAACCGCAGCTGTGAAAAATTGAGGCACAGAAAATGGAGGAAAATGAGCAAGCAGAGAATAAAGTAAAATAACAGCAAGCGCGGGGGGGAATCACCTTAGTATGAGGAAATAAGCAGATCGAAGGGATTTAAAATGCAATGGAGAAAGAGGGATGTGAGTGAGCAGAGTTGGACTTGAGGAGAGGAAGAGCAGGAGTCTGTTGCAGAGGGGAGAAGAGGGGCAGATATAGTTGCAGAAGCTCTCTCGCCATTCCCGTGCGGAGTAAGAAGATGACAAAGGAAGGAGGAAGAGTTTTAGATTGCAGTTAATTAAAGGAAGCGAGAGATGAGAGCAGGAGAGAGACAGTGCGTGCGTGTGTGTGTGTGAGCAGTGAGAGTCACATAACCCGCGCCAGACTCTCGCATAACATGTTAATGTTTTCATGCCAACAACCAACTCCTCATTGCTGTGCTTAGTTTAGTTTAAGCTTGCTTTTCTCGTTGTATAGATTATAGATTAGCTCAATCGCTGTCGTGATTTTTTTCTCTTTTTCCTGTTATTTTTTTAATACTCCAACTCCTGGTGTGGGTATTTAAAAAAGAGAAGGAAATGAATAATAGAGTGGCTGGCTGGCGTGGGTATGGTAAGGGCAGTGTTTACAGACTATAAAATAAGTATGTGAGAGAAATTTTATAAAGGTTTAAATAAATTTAAATTTTAAATCTAAATCTGAGAATTTCACTAACGGACCCTTAATTAATAAATAGTTAGGGGAGAGGAGAGGGCATAACTAAAAAGTAATTAAGCAGAGAAGAAAATAGAAAAAATGAAGGTTATATTTTATATTTAAAAAGGGAGGCGGGGAGAATGAGAGGAGGAAAAGTAGGGTTGCACACAAGTAAGTGCTTGAATGAAATATACTCCCTCAGACTTTAATTTATAAACTCTAGGTAGAAATTTAATTTAATTTTAAATATAAAACTCTTATTCATATTATTTCTTATATTCAATTAATTTTTTTAAACTACTCCTATCAATATTTTTTTTTATTTTAATTATTAGGGCTGAAGGGTAATGTTAAAAGATCATGTAATATTAGAATAATTAATTAATTCAACTAATATCTTTAATCCCTTTAAAAAAATCAATATAATCTAATAATTAAGATCGGAAGGAAAGAATATGTGTGTGTGTGTATATATATACTACTCCTAGTTGAGTAGTAGATATACGATGAATTATTGATTATTAGGAAATAGGAGTAAAATGAAATGCAATATTGTTAACGGCGTTGTTGAGGACTGTAGTTGTTCAACGCTGACTTTTCCCACACTTGACGTGCAACACACATTCACCTCCATCCATCTATTAGCGGATCCAACGTGTACAAAAACTTGGATCATCCTATGATTTTAATTATAAGATTTTGTTAATTTTTAAAAAAATTAGTTATAAATATTAAAACTTATCTTTTTTTAAACTATTTTATTTGATTTATAAATTAATATGTAATATAATATAATCCAATATATAATATGATTAAATAACTTATTTTATTTCATTAACTTAAAAAGAAGAAGAAGAAGCTAAATAGACCTTACAATTAAAATAAAAAAGAGTATTAATTACCTCACGTCACGTTATTATTAGATAGTAATATACGAGTGTCTACTAGAGTATATTATAAGACCCTGCCATGGACATAATTATACATACTCCGTATTATTCTACTTCTCAGCCCATATATATATATGAGACTGAGCGAGGTTCAAAATTATTTTACCAGTCACCTTCCAGACATAAAATCAGAAGGAAAACTGTTTTAAAACAAAAAATCTAAGGCGGAGGCATCAAATGAGCCCTGAACTCTGAAGGATTGAATTGGAGCATTATGATGGTTGATGGGGCGCCTTTTCCCCAACTCTCCTCCCACGAAGCCTTTGCAATAAACAGCTCTAGAGGCTTAAAAGTTTATGCGATTGGTACATGAACCCTGAAATCAGGTTTCATAAATATTTTTTTAATTAGTATAAGACTTTTTTCATATATTTACTTTATAAAAATAAAATAATCCCCCAAACAGCTTATAAAGTTGATATAATTAGTATGTGAAATAAGCACTGTGTTAATATTGCTTGGAACCAAAAACAAAATTATTTGGTGAATGCTTTCCAAAAAGCAAAAAATTTACATCTAAAAAATTATTAAAATAATTTCAACGACATCTAACAAGTGAAGGATAAACCCATATTATGTTTTTATCTATTTAAAACTTATTATATGTATACTCAGAATTGGGAGTGGGCTAGACACCAACGAAATTCAAAGGATTAGTCCAAAGTCGTAGTAATTTTCTCTCAAGCCCAATAGAAGCTTCAGCCCATAAGACCCCGATCGCAACGGCCTTAAGGACGTGCAAATCCCAGAACAGGTCTAAGCCTATGGGCCAGGAATTTCGGGGAAGATCAACCAAATATGCATATGTTGTAACTAACCCTTATATTCTAGGGACGGGGATAGATACATGACGAGAGAATATTAGTTATATATGTAGATATACTTATACGTAAAATACACATTGCATTGCTCACAACTACTCATATACTCCAAATTTCCAAAAATCATTATATTCACAGTTACATGTTCAATCAAATTGCTTCAATATCTCGTGCTTGATCTATTTTCTCTCTTATATGAATTGTCTTGTTATTGGTGACTGAAATTCATTTTTCAACTATCATACAACGGAATTTTGCTCAAACATTATCTAAGACATTTTTATAACTACATTTATTCTTTTAAACCTTAGTGATTTTCCCAAAAATTTATCATGTGGGGAAAATTTCATGCATGATATATAAATATTATCTTTTATCAAAACATAAAGGTTAAGGTGTAAATTTGTTCTGAAAGTTTATACTGAACAACAATATTATTCTAAAGGTTTTTCCATATTAAATTTCATTTGAAAACTTTTAAAATATAATAATGTTTCCTTTCTTGTTAAAAAGTTAACTATCAATATCAATTTTTTAACAGTTTTTTAACAATAAAGGACAATATTGTTAATTTTTCATTGAATTTCACTTATTTATGAAGAGTTGCACATTTATTCATAGGAAGATTGCACTACTTGTTCTTGGAGCAAAAGATATTGGGAGAATTCCATTTAAATACCACATAAATTTGTAAAACCCAAAAAGGTCTGTTAACATTTCAAAAAGACACCAAGGTACCATAGACCAAATTTGGCTTTATTTTTTTTATTTTTTTGAAGTGAAAAGTGATCCGGAAACTAATGAATTTCATCACTCTTATGGGTAATCCCATTACTCTTATAGCGAAAAAATCCCCTCTCTCCTTTGTTTTCCAAATTTGCTGAAGTGAAAAGTGATCCGGAAACTAACGAATTTCATTACTCTTATTGGTAATCTCATTATTCTTATAACAAAAATCCCCTCTCTCCTGTGTCACAGGCACATTCCTCTCTCCTCTATCACTATGTGTCAGTGTCAGTGTTAGATGAATAGTGACAAATGAATACTAAAGAGGGAGAGAGAAAAACATAGATTAAAAAATTATGGGTAATCTCATTACTCTTATGGATAATTCTATTACTCTTATAGTGAAATCATGTTACTGTTCACATCCAAAAATTTAAAAACTCAATTTGGTCCCATGTTTTTTTGAAATGTTAACAGACCTTTTTGGGTTTTGCAAATTCATGTGGTATTTAAATGGAATTCTCCCAAAGATATTATTGTCTTCTTATCTAAAATACTTATTTTTATTTTAGTCCTTAACTTTAATCGTATACTAAAATCTTAAAAATATTTTTATTATTGTTTGAAATTAATTTAAGGGACAATTCTAGAAAAATACCTTCCCGAATTCAAAAACTCCAAAAAGGATGTTAACATTTCAAAAAGACACTTAGGTACATGGACCAAATTGAGTTTTTTAAATTCGCTGACGTAAATAGTAGTGATTTTCACAAGATGAGTAATGATCTTCACAAGAAAAATAATAGATTTTGTTAGTCCGTGTTGATCACTCTCTTTCCCTCTCAAAATTCGCTAACGTGAACAATAGTGAATTTTCACTATTTGAATAATGGTTTTCGCAAGAAAAGTAATTATTTTCACTACTTCGTGCTGATTACTTTCTCCCCCCTTGTTGGCACTGTTAATCTGATATTGACACTAACACTATTCATTTGACAGAGGAGATAGGGGAATATACTCGTGACGTGACAGTGTGGATTTTCGTTATTTGAATAATGGTTTTCACAAAAAAAGTAATGGTTTTCGCTACTTCGTGCTGGTCATTGTTCATATCAGCGAATTTGAAAAAACCCAATTTGGTCCATGGTACCTTAGTGTCTTTTTGAAATGTTAACATCCCTTTTAGAATTTTTGAATTTGGGGAGGTATTTTTCTAGAATTCTCCCTTAATTTAATCTCTTGTTCTTTTAAGGGAGAATTCCAGAAAAATACATTGGAAATAGGGAAAAGACAATTCAGTACATCGAAATCGGAAAATCTCAAATCAGTCTTTTTGTACTTTTTTGGGTAATTATGAAAATGCCACTGAATTTTTCACAACACGAATTTTGTAATTCACAACACGAATATCTAAATTAACAACGCCAGATACTACGTATTTACATTATGAGTTGTTTGTGCTGATGTTGTGAATTACGAAACTCGTGTTGTGAAAAATTTAATGGCATTTTCATAATTACCTAAAAAAAATATAAAACAGACTTATTTAAAATTTTATGATTTCACTGTACTGAATTAGAATTTCTCTATTTCACTTGTCTTTTTTTAAAATTAAAAAAGGATCAACTGGCCCCGCAAGCTATCAGTGACAGTCGGGTCCGCCTCAGATATGAAGTAATGATTCATATTGGAGGGAGGGAGGGATGGATGGAGACGGGGCATGAAGGGAGGACAGAAAAATTGCTCCATCCTCAGCAGAGAAGCACGTGTCTCACTTGTTATCCAGTATCCACCGCTACTTCCATACTCTGTTAAACGATTAGCCCTGACTGTTGGCCAAAAACAAAAAACAAAACAATAGAAGAGTAGACCTCATTTTGTGAATGGTTTAGATAAGGATGAAAAGTACTGTAATGAACAAGACATTAGCAAATAAACAAAACAATAGAAGAGTAGAACTCATTTTGTGAATGGTTTAGATAAGGATGAAAAGCACTGTAATGAACAAGACATTAGCAAATTTTATTGCAAAGCGTATATATACTCATATTACTACTTTTTATTTATTACATGTGGCCGAAATTAAATTTGGATTGGGTGTCACAAATGGCACTAATCATACCACACGGTTTAGAGGCTGTTAGTTATATACTACTACTACTTAATACTTCTTCCAGTGTCAAACATACTCATTTGATTTTTTTAAGAATTTTTAAAAAAGTAATTATATTATTTTAAAATATTTAAATTTATCATTTTTTATAAACTATTTAATCTAATTTATAAACCGACATATAATATAATAAGGGTTAAGAGTCAAAAATATTCATGAGGTTTTGCCCAATGTTCATCCAGCACTTTATGTTTTTTCAGAGTTCAAAAATGCCTATGAGTTTTACAAATAGGTTCAAAAATGCGCATAGACTTTACAAATAGTTCAAAAATTCCAATTCCATTATTAATACTAAATGGCCATTATGGGTTAAAGATAAAAAATACTCATGTGTTTTTATCTAAAATCCATGTAGCACCATATGTTTTATTTAAGGGTTAAAAATACCCATATGTTTTTTTTTTTATGTCAATATCCAAAGATAAAGGGAATGATTTGACTGTGAGACTTGCAGTGTATGTGAGTCAGTTCATTGTAGATCTGAGTAGATAAAGGTGGGTGTAGAGATTTTAGAGAGCAAGAGTGAGAGCAGTGAGTTCGATATGTTTTTGCTATATTTCCCAATACAATTGAGTAAGAGCAAGCGTGGTCTCTCTTTGACCGTTGCCCAGATCATAGAGTGAATCTGGTCTTACTTTCAAGGGAGATGGTTCCTAGATCCATGGAGATAAGGCCTGCCACTTTGATTAGATGACGCTCAACCGTTATCTTGTCATGATCTCTCCCTTTACATTATGAAGGGCTCGAGTCCCTAATTCTTGAATAAGAAGTTTTTTTGGTCTTATTGAGGTAGTCAATTGTATCAAGGTAGACTAACTGCTATAACTTACTTTGAACTTGCTGAGCTAAATAGTCTTGTTAGGCTTGCCTGAATGATCAGGCATGTAAGACTATTCAGTGGACTCACCTTGCCAATTTTGTTACCAAAAAAACATTGGTATTTTTTATCCTTAAATCAAGCATATAATACTAGATAAACTTTGAGTAAAATACATTAGTATTTTTTACCTAAAAATTAGGCCATATAACACCATTAATTACTTGTAATTGAATGGCATTTTTGAACCCATTTGTAAAGCTCATAACCATTTTTGAACCCTCCAAAAAAATATGACGCTAGGTGAATTTTGGGCAAAACCTTATAGTTATTTTTTACCCTTAACCATATAATAATAGACTACATATAATATAATTAAGTATATTTTTATTTTAATTAATTTTTTTAAAAAAAAATCAACTAAATTTTATATTTAGCAGTACTCGTATATATATAGTACCGAACAAATATAAAAGGCATGGTTCAATCGTCATCACCCAACTCTCCCACCTCTCACACCAAACTCTAACAGCGATCTTTCCCCTAAATTCCTTACGTTTTTGGTACCTGCAAACCAAAACCTTCACTTCTCTTCACCTTTTTTTCAGTGATAATGATCGTATTGGGGCTTGGGAGGTTAACATTTCACCGATTTAAATTACACGCTTTTCTTCTCGCTGGTTTTTTTTTGTGGCCCCGGTGGAGATTTTCAGGTTTTGAATAAGGCCCATGGGTTATTGAAGCTGGGCTATGGTTGTTCTGTCAATGGATGGGCCTGACACAGTTGACTTCTGCTTCAAAAGTCTGAGATGATGGGACCTCCGCTTGCACGTGCGGTGCAAGGGTTAAGAACTTCTGAGTTCTGACGCACTAATGAATTTCTTTCTCTGCTTTTTACCCCATGTCCGAAAACACATTTTTAATTGCATACGAATATTTAATATTCACTATTTTTTTTTGTCTAATCAGGGATAAAAATGTGAGAAAATTCTAAAAAAGGAGAATTGAAATGATAAAATGACAATTCAGTACCACAAAATTTGAAAATCTAAGTTCAGTGAATTAGTAAATCTTGAAATTTTGTGAAATTATATAAATGTTCATGGATTTTCACAATAAGAATATCTCCATTTATAATAAAAATTTCAATTCACAGCAACAAAGATATTTAAGTAATATGTATTTAAACCGTGAGTTACTTGCTCTCTAACTTGTTGTAGAGCCGGTAATATGGGCCGGACACCGGATTCGGGCTAACCCGCCATGGGCTGAGATCATATGGGCTCACGTTTGGCCAACTCAACTCATAACCGCCTAGTTGGCGGGTTGGGCGGGCCAACCCGTTTTTTCTCTTATTTTTCAAACTTCTTTTTTTTAAAAAAAAAAAAAAAGAAGTGTTAATTTTTTTTTATCTTATAGAACCAAACTAAAAAA
This sequence comes from Acacia concinna, assembly GCA_037177275.1. Lineage (NCBI taxonomy): Eukaryota > Viridiplantae > Streptophyta > Magnoliopsida > Fabales > Fabaceae > Acacia > Acacia concinna. Next base: position 874,128 of record JBAGKO010000015.1, read on the forward strand.
AATAAAAAGCTAATAACAACTAATAAATAATAAAGCAACTTCTTGGAAATTTGGAATGGGCCGACTTCCACTTACAAATTACAAGATACAAATTAAATTTCAAAATTCAAACCTATAAATGAATTTGAAGCATGCATAAAAGTTAGGATTTTGAGCTCACTTTTGGACTCTTGAGTCTTGACATTTTATAGATATTTTTCAAAAATAAAAAAGATCATATGGGCCAACCCGTCGCGGGTTGGGACCATATGGGTTCGAGCCTAAAAAACCC
>JBAGKO010000015.1:874498-901323 GCA_037177275.1 Acacia concinna
GATATATTTGATTCTGAATTTACTAAATCTTTTGGATCCATGATATGTTATTATGCAGATATGTGAATACAGCCTTCGATAAATCCAGAAGTGAGGAGGAGCATCGCTTATATAGGCAAACAAACTTGTAAAAGACAAACCACACTTACTGCTTTTCTAGACAGCTGGACAGGTAATGACTCAAAAGTAACAGTACAGACTTGTTGTGACACATTTTAACAAAGTACCTTTTGAAAAAAAGAAGAAGAAGAAAACTGCTTTTAATAAAGTAAAAGGTAGAGCAAAAATAAAAAAGAAGTGCTGACTGTTGATCTTTTTGTCTTATATGAGTAGTTAGAGAATTGCCAATACTTTAGCAACTGAGTCTATAGGCTTGTGATCATTATTAGGTGACAAGTTGTCGTGGTTTGAAGAAAGCAAGTCAGAGACATATTGAAGTGAGTAGGTTTCCGGAAAAGAGTCTGAAGGCTTCATAATATGGGCTTCTTGAGTTTGTATTCAGTAAGGTGGAAAAGCTTGAGAAGAGCCTCTTGGGATTGAGAGAGTCGTCTAGCTCATTTGAGATTGTTCGTCATAGGGATCTTGTGAGTCTTAGAAAATGAGGTATATATAGTCTAGGATTTGAGAGGGTTATGTGGGTTTTGGTGTGAGAGGGATTTTGAATCCAATAGATATTATAGGAGAAGTAAGGCTTTGCTTTTGCTAAATTACTGTCATTAGAGTTACATGGCTACCTCCTTGTCATGGTTAGATTAAAAGTTAATGTAGATGGTGTAGTAACTCCAACTAATAACAAGACACGACGTGGTGGAGTTATTAGAGATCATAATGAACATTGGGTTGCAAGATTTAAGTATTCTCTTGGGATATGTAGTGCTTTTGAAGCAGAAAAATGAACTATTTTTAAGCGGCTTTCAACTTGCATGGGACATAGGATTCAAGGAAGTTATTCTTGAGTCAGATGCACAAAAAAATGTTATTGACTTGTGAAACAAAAATGGTAGCAGACTGTGTTTAACGACGTACTAATGGGAGGTGAGGCTACAACATACACAAGAGAACAAAACCGTCTTGCCAATGCCCCAGCAAAAAAGGATTATCTAGTTCATTATTAGACTCGTGCTCGTTCCACCTACAGACCTTAATAGATGACGAGTGTTTGAGACTTAATCCTTTTAGATTAATTAATGTAATGCTTTTTGGTTTATGGCCCTCTCATGTATCCAATAAAAGGTAAGAAACAGAGACGGAAGACCCTGAGCCAGTTCACTACATTTTGGCCATTACGCATACAAAGAACATTGCAAGAAATGAGGCAGGTAGCTTCATTGCATGTAATAAAAGCAGAGCTCAAAGAACAAGCTTATAAGGGAACAGTTGTAAAAGAATGATCCAATACAAATATTCTTGTGTAGTGCACGACAAAGGAAACAAGGCAGAAGATATGAACCGACCAAGACTGTTATAACATATGAATTGTGTTTTATCTGCCAAATACAAAATTCAAGCCAAGGACGAGAGAAATTGTGAAACTATGAAGATAATCCTTATGAATAAATTTTGGCTAATGTCGTCTCTTATTGTTAAAAACATCAGAAGGCCAAGGATAATGGTTGGAAGCATTCCCTTGCCCCGTTGAACTACTAACAAGTTATTGCGTCTCTTATATTATCAGAAAAATATCCTGAAATAATCAAATTCACAAATCAGTTTCCTTACTACGCTTCTTTAACAAATGACTACATATTTTGGTAGGAATTCCAGATTTGAGATTTTCATGTTTTGAAAGTAGAACTTAAATTTTTCCACTATAATCTGTCACGAGCCATTCATCAGTGTTACTAACTTGAGGAACAAAATTTATTAGAAATCTTGGCACTTCAGTCGGATTCAAATGCTTCATAAATATTAATATCACTTTATTAACTAGGCAGCAAGATCTCATTTTGAAGGCTAAGCTCATTTTGATACCCATACCCACCCAAAGATATGTGAGTTTCAATCATTCTGCTTCAATGGTATAGGCTGAACTAGAGCTGGTAATATAGACCGGGCCATCAGGTTTGGGTTAACCCGTCACAGGTTGACACTATATGGATTCGAGCCTAAAAAACCCGTATAAATATGGGCTTACATTTAGCCAATCCAACTCATAACCGCTGAGTTGGCAAGTTTAGTAGGTAAGCCTGTTTTTCTCATCTATTTTTTAAACTTCTTTTTTTTTAAAAAATATGTTTAATATTTTCCCTACAAAATCAAACCATAAAAAAAAAAGCTTATAACGACTAACAAATAACAAGTTCACTTCTTAAAAATCTAGAATAAGTTGATTTCCACTTACAAGTTACAAGATACAAATTAAATTTCAAAGTTTTAGGTTTAAACCTATAAATAAATTTGAAACTTGTATAAAAGTTAGGATATTGAAATTTTTTTTGAACTCTTGGGTTTTAACATTTTGCAGATATTTTTTAAAAAAGATCATATAGACCAACCCATAAACCCGTCAGGCCAACCAACCATAGTTTAGAACCATATAGATTCGAGCCTAAAAGACTGCATTATAACAGTTCCACTTTCCCCAAACCCAAACCGGTCCATTTGTTAGGTTGGGCAGGTTCGACCCACAATTAAAATCCGTATTAACGGCTCTAGCTTGTTGTAAAAATTTAGGGATATTTACATAATTTCATAAAATTTCAAAATTCAAAAATTTTAAATTCCTATTGAATGACTGAACTAAGATGTTTAGATTTTCCAGTATTAAATTGTTTTTCAACATTTTGACTGTGTTTTTACATTTTCCCTTAAAATTTCTTTAAATCATGACTATTGGGTTTTTGAAGTCCCTAAGTGTTTCAAAATAAAATGATAGTGTAGGAGTAATAATGAAGTGTACGTTTAGGTTGAGATGCATTCGTTGAAGAGTATTCTATTATGTCTGAGTAATGGGTATCTACAAAACAGTATACTCTATACATAACACAATACAGTACATATAGAGAGGGAAGCGCGCGTGGTAGAAAACATGCACATTTTATGTTTATTATCAAAATGTGTTCGTCATCTATTTTTTTATAATTAAATTGAATTTGAATAGTGCAGTTCAGTTCAGTTCAGGTTTAATTTAATTTAACTGTTACATTCTTTTTTAATTATATTCAGGAATTAAAAATAAATATAATCGTATCAGAATGAATTTATGTGTGCATGCATGCGGGAATGCATGATGGGTGGCAGGTGCGTGCGTGGATTTTAGAGAGAGCAGAGTGTGGGGCCTAAAGGAGCGATGCTACGATTAAAATTGAAAACGGACAAAAGTGGGACCCATCTTCCCCTACAAGTCCAAATCCAAACACAAGCATTTGGCTGTGACTGTGAGCCTTCCTCTCCGCGCTGTCACTTCGTCGCTACATGGCAGCTGTCTCCCCCGTCCTACGTATTCAAATTCAACTCCTCTCACCCCCTCCCTTCATCTCTTCATTTTCCATTATTCTTAATTTTGCTTTTTCTGAAACAATTATTTTAAAATAAGAAATGAGATAACTCATTAAATATTATATTAATTAATTTTTTAAATTTTACCCCTATTAGAATGTTGTTAGAAAATTTAATGAGCAAGAAAAATTAGAAAAGAGTGTTACAAGCACAAAACTAAATAATAGGTATTAATCATCTTGTAAATTATTTATATTTTAAGCTAATACGGGTATATTTTTGGAATTATATAGAATATAATATTTACATTATACAGTGGACTTGATATAGAGTTGGGAATTAGGGAATTAGGGCTGTCCTGTTTTTTAGCCCTGCTTAAGAAAAACATCTATTTTTTAAAGCTCAACCCTTCAACATAATGGTCAGGGCCAGAAGCTTTTTGAGTATTTTTTCAATTAAATAAAATTATAACAATTAAAATTATAATTTAACACATAAATTTTGTCAATATTAAGATGTAAATGATATGCATTATATAACAGACAAACAAACACATGGCATAATCAAAGGAACGCAATTGTCCATAGATTACAAATACAAATAACTCGCACAAAACATAAAAAGCTAAACATTAAGCAACATGAGTATGATGCCTATTATTTTCATCTATCACTATCATAAAAATTATTAAATTATTATGTATGTGTGACTGAATAGATAAATAATTCTAACAAATACAAAATACATATACATATATAAATCATCATTATATTATGACTTATGCATCCAATTGCGAGTACAAGTAAGAGCTTGAACATTACATAGAAGAATGGAATTTCAATATTTTGTTAAATAGATAAAACAAAATTTTTTACTTAAGTCCAACACCCTACAAGACTAATGCTTCTAAACCCAACTCCATTTTCAAATCTTAAAATAGAAGCCTGACCTATTTTCAGCTCTAGCTTTGTAAGAGAAGCGTCTGTAATAGTATATACTCTCTTCAATCCTAATTATATGGGCATGTTAACTTTTTTGGAGAATCCTAAAAAAATCTTAAAATAGTTAATTACATTACTTTAATACATTAAAATTTATTATTTTTCTTTAAATTATATCATTTGACTTGTAAATTAATATATAATGTAATAAAACACAATATATATAATATGATTAAGTAATGTAATTAACTTTTTTAAAATTTTTAAAAAAAGTCAACAGCTCTTATAATTAAGACTGGAGGAATATTATGAAGGGATCGAAAGGGAGAAAGTAGTCACACTTGCCAACGCTAGGAGATTCTACCCTTCCGCCTTTGCCACCCCTCCCAAGTTCATCACTCTTTGACGTGTATATATACTTTTTCAATTCTTTTTTTGCCGCAATACACTCTTTCAATTCAATTCAATACTTAATAAAGGCACATTTACATTATTTGATTAGATTAAAAAAATATAGTTGAGTTAGTTTATATGACATGTACTTTTTAAAATACTATAGTCAATTTTTTTTTAAAAAAAATTCATTCTATTTTCTTCTCAATTATTATTGATGAAGTATAATAGAAGTAAAATTAAGAAAATATTAATAAAAATAAAAATTATGTCTTATATTTATTAATCAATATCATTTTTTTAAAATATATCTTATATCATGATATAGGAGAGAGTACATTTGTATAAATAAATTAGTGTGCACATATTAAAATGCTCTTAAAGTTTTAAAAAAACTTCTTCCCACATAAAATACACGGCCACCAACGTGGTCTCACCATTCATCATAAACCATAAGGTGAATATTATGTACTTATTCTTAGTCATTTGGTTTTATACTTTTAATTATGAGTTATAAAAAAAAATAGCTAGTATCTGTCACATCATTAAAATCTCAACAAAAACATACAAACTTTCCTTTCCATTTGTCATTATTGTGTTGTGAATTGTGATGTTATCTTCTTAATTAAAATGTGTATATATTTATTAAATTTTAACACAAAGTTAATGAAATTTAGTTGTTCCTGATTTAGAGGGAAATTAAAGAAGTTGCAATGACTTGTAAACGAGATCGATTAGATGAGTACAATACAGTCATTCACAGAATAATGGAACTGATAATTATTTAGTAACTAACGATGAATAATTTTAAGATAGCAAAATACGAAGCACGAGATGAACTCAGAATACATGCTGCGCTGCAGTTTAAATTAATGTGAACGAGAAGGAGCTATAAGTTCATGTATATTCGTATATAAAAAATGGAATTTTCAAAACCCCGCAAAAAGTGAAGGGAATTTTTCAACAAAGGCCAAAAAGAAAAAGAAAGAAGTGTGGCAGACCATAGACTTGCTTATTATCAGAAATAAAAGCTGAACTTCATTAGCTTCGAAAGACTGTAAAGGCTGCGCAAAAAGCAAAAAAATAAAGGGTACTCTGATCGATCTACATATTCCTTTCACTACATACCTAGCTAATTATATTGGTTCTCCTCTCCGTGTAAAGCATGGAATGTCCCACAGAATGTTTTCCCCACATCCTTCTTTTTCCTTTTCGTGCGCCATGTCGAATTTTATGGTTCGGGTCAATTAATTAACTCCCATTCGATCTCTCTCTCTCTCCGTTTTTTGTTTTGAGAATAAAGGGCACGTAGCAGTCACTAATGCATTGAGGCTAGGAGCAGTGGGATCCAACCAGTTACTTTCTACTTACTAGGAGCTTATTATATGCCACTAATAAACTACAATGTTACTTACTGCATGCACACCCACCATTCTCTCTTTAATTATAAAAAAGCTCCGTAACCTATATATACCCACAAAAACAAAAGTCAATTTAACCAGGAAGTATGTTATATAACCCGCTGGGATATAAAATTTTCCAGATTTCTATAACTTGATCTAGCTACATATATACCTATGAACTTTCTCAACTAATAAAATGTGCACATAACATATATATAAGCAGCATAACATGAGGGCGCGCGTGCATATGCATGTTGGTTATAATATATAATTGAATGAATTTCTTGAAGATAAAATATGCATGTATAATATAATATTATTACAGAACCACACGATTGTAAGTGAGAATAATAATAGATCTAGCTATATAAGGCTTACTAAAAAAATGATTGCATAGTGCCCTCCGATCCCTAAAATGAATTCATGATATTGTTGGAGGTTTTAAAGGTGCGTACGTACGTATGTACGTTACGTGTGTGCGCGTGGGGACTGGAGAGAGAAGGAGGGAGACCAGCTGGGAAATGGAAGAATGAATATATATGATTATGAGTGATGATGACCAATGAAGATGGTGAGGAGGTAGTCGCAGCGCCAAAGCTGGCTGAGGAAGGATTCATTGAGAATACAAAGAAGTGAGTTGATGGAAGTAGGGACAAGTTCTAGAATCCACGGACCTTTTCTTACTCAGATGCTTCGTCTTCCTGAAGTATTTGTTTATGTTCTCCCATTTCTCTTTGCATCTCTTGGCGCTTCTGTTGTATCCCATTTCCCTCATCCCTTCCGATATTCTCTCCCACAGAGGAACTCTACTGCTGCTGCTGCTCCCTCCTCCTCCTTCTCTCTCTTCGTTCGCAATGCTTCTCAGGTTTATCAGTGCCACCACTTCCTCTCTCGGCCATCTTCTTCCCACCTCTTCTTTCTCTCTCCTCATGCACTTATCTGACCTGCCTTTCTGCGTCAAACCTGTTTTTCCGAGCAGTTCGTTTGACTGGACAGTCACAGAATTAGGGTTCCTGGTAATCACTGCTGCTGGAGCGCAATCATTTGAAGAAGGATTAGGAACCTCGCTTGAACTATCAGGTTTTTTATCTGATGCTCCTTCTCTTGTACAATTAAGAGTCACGAGTGGCGGCGGCTCCGGATTGTTCTCCCCAGTATAATTACGACATGGATTAGGGTTTTGTGAGTTCGACGGGGAAGCAGCCACAGAATTTGGATTAGGATCGTCTGATGCCCTTTTGGTACATTGGCTCTGGTCTGAAATTTTCTTCAATAAATCAATAATGGCGGCTTGCCTTTGGCCCGCAACTGCCTGCTCTTTCGCCATCATTTCGAGCTCCCAGTTCATCCCATCCATCTCCTGTTTCTTCCAAGCCTCCTGTCTCGAGAATATCTCTTGGTCTCTTTTAAGCATGTCCTCCAGCAGCTTATTGTGCATCTGTTCTTGCTTTGCCATCATTTTGTTTACCATGTTCTCACAAAAACCCTTCAAAACCTCAAACTTCTCGTTCCTCTTTAGCTTCTTGCGCTTTGATGTTCCCGCCTTCTTCACGGTTTCGTCACAGTTTTTGGTCAATGATGCGTCGTTATTTGCTAAGCCATCTTCTAATGCGCGATCCATCTTCGTGTGTTGTTCCTCAGCAGGCTTTTCCGACAGCTGCTTACTCTCTTGAGACCCAACCTCAACCTCTACCCCAGCGATTTGATGTTCTTCTTGTTGTTGGTAAAGCTGTTCAAGCTCACTAATAAAGCGGTAACCGTTGTTCTTGGTGTAATGGATGTTGTTGAAGTAACTAGTTTCTTCTTCGAACTTCTCCTTGCACTTCTCTGCACTCCTTTTAAATCCAAGCTCTGCAAGCTTCCTGCAGTCCACCATTACGTATCAAATCCGATAACAATCATTGAAGCATTTATTCTAGAGTTCTGTTAATTTAATAGTGCCACATACAGTTTAGTTATACACCAAATTAAAACTCGTGATATATACAGAATGGTTTCCTTGTTTCATTCATTCATTCAGAAGATGATGATGATGATGATGACTCGTCGGCTCAGCTCCCTCGCTCGATATATCGCCTGCAACCTCGGCCCTCTTTTTTTTTTTTTCTCGGAGTGTGTGTTAGTGTATGAGCTCACTGAGGTGATCGAATTACACGCGTGTGCCAGGGTTTACTTCATGAAGGTAAACGCAAGAAAAACTCTAGCTATACGTCTCATTGATTTTCCGCTAACGAATTTTCCAGTGTAATGATCAGCTGGATGATGAATTGAAAGCTAGTCCAGAAGTTCAGTAGGAGTCAATTAATTAATTTGGTAACTGAAAAGTTGTAAAGGAGGGGTTATAGATACCTTGAAACATGTTCCCAAGTGAGTTCAGGGAACCAAGTGTCGAGGTCAGATCTGATCCTCAAAAGAGCAAGCACTTCATCGTCGGCCCAGGTGGAATCAATCAGCTCATGCTCGCCCAATCGTGGTTCTCTTTCATTAATCTCGAAGTTCATGCTAGTTTGCTGCTGCTCGTCTTTCTGGTGCAATGGGGACAGGAGATTTGGCGGCGGCGTCGGGAGGGGCAAGTGATGATGAGAAGGGTTGTAAGCATCGAAAGGAGGAAGGGATGGGTGAAGAGTAGGAAGTGAGTTTCTTGGGGCTATGAATTGGTGGAACTGCTCTGGCACTCTATCGAACATGTTTTTATGATTCTATCTCTGTGTGCGCCTCAGCCTGAGCGCTCTCTTCTCTAGTCTCTACCCCTTCAGCTCTCTGATCTGTTCTTACAGTAAATCGGGCTAAATGCAGACGGCAGTATTACAAATCAAAACCTCTCTCTCTCTCTCTCTCACACACACACACACACAAACACGCACATTTATCAAGGAATTTGTCCTTGCTTGTAACACAGAAAAGATAGCCCACCACACCCTTTTAGAAGAAAGTGAATTCACTACCCCCAAGAGATAATATTGTATAGAGCGTAAACGTGGTCATCGCCAAACAGCTCCGTCCAAGTCCAACCACGTTGCATTTAAAAAACGAATAAGTATATTAAGCAATTAACAAGCCATGTCCGCGTTTCCCAAATGAGACCGTACCAAAATTAACGGTGTTTGTCTTATCCAGTCAGGACAAGACAACAGGGTTGGGCGAGTTCAACTGAAGCAGACGCGCGTGGGGTGAGTGTGGGAGTGCGAGAGATGGCCGTAGAATGAATCCAATGGAGAGAGGGCGATGGTGTAATTAAGGGCACTTGAGATGGCAGGACACGTGAAAACTGAAAACGTGCAGAGGATGGGGCCGAATTATTTAAGGATGGGAATCTTCAGATGGTACAGTGGAATACAGTAGTATGGTACAGCCTCACCTCATCTCCTCCTCCGTCTTGCCCATTACCATTCCTTTTCTAAAAGACTATTAATGCCATCATGTAATGTGAATGTTTAAGGGAAATGATAATAACAAGACAGACAGTTGGGCTTTGCTGGACTGAAAGAAATGGTAGGGTATGGTTGTTAATGGTACAGCAAAATTACAAGTTTGAAGCAGCTTGCATTTAGTTTTGTGGAAAGAGATGTTTCATTGGCTATTAAGCGGCTTTTGTTATATGGACTCCAGAATCACAGCATTTTCGTACCTAGACCTTCCCATCTATATAGCTCAACCTCATCCCACACCTATATCTTCATTTCATTTATTTTTTCTTATCCCCCAATTAAAAGCTCCTCAAAACACCATTAAGAATTAGAGATCTACTGTAAAGGGCTAGTTACCCACGTTAATATAATGATTACCTAAAAGTGTCTCCATATGATTACTTCTAATAATAGAAAAATTGAAGGAAAAAAACAGCTTGTCAAAACACCATCAAACAATAATATAATGATTACTTTGTTAAGATATAAATTCAGATCATTATTATACTATTTTATTCAATTTATTACAATATACATTTTTGCATTGAACACCCTAAATATGCTGTTTGCTTTTGAATAATTTCTTGTTTAAAGATCATATTTTGAATTTGTGAAATATTTTTTCCCATTTTTAAAGGAAGCGCTGAAAATTAAAATTCCTCAACACAGATAGCACTCAAACTCTGCTAATACCAAAATACTAAGCCCCGATGGAAAAATGCTTTCCAAGAGCGGCCATTTTAGCCACATGTCCCTCCGGTGACAGTCGCTTGCATGCCTTCTTTGCCAAAGTGGTCCAAGCATTCAATGGAGGCCTCACGGCGAGAAAACAAGAGTTGCTCCCAAATATTTTATTCAAATTCTTCGATGGTGCATGGAAATGATGTCGGTAAAAGTGGTCCCCCGATGCGGTTGTCGTATAATGAATGTGGCGGCCTCTTATTAGGGTTGATGTTTAGATCTATCACTTGTATGTTTGTGTAAAAAATGGTGACCGATGTTTCAGATCCATCAGCATTGCTGGGCTGCTTTTGTTTTTGAAAAAAAATCTGACCCGTATAATTGTTCTATGATCATAAAAACAAATCAAACAAAAGCATTCATGAACACCACTTGGCTCGGCCGGTTTAACCAAACCAAAGGCCAGCTTTCCTTTCCTTCCCATTTGTTAAGGCTACTTTCTCCGGCAGGAAACCATCCCCCCTTGTGATGCTTACTGGTTTAATGTCTTGTGATATGCAACCTGAAACAACAGAAATATTCACATTTAAGAAAGCCTCGTACTAAATGTTATTGACAGAGGTGTGTTTAGGGAGTCGAATGTCCCTAGGGCCTATATCTCTCTGTTTGCCGTAGCGTCTTATTTAAAATAAATAAACCAACAAGTTTAAACTGTGTCACACGGTTCAGGACTCTACAATCAGCATCAGAGTTGAAATCAAAATTTGCTTTCACTTGTATGTTTGAGGAAATCCTATCGTTGAGGAACGTCATATTATTATTTGACAAGATTATATTATCCGTTGTCTTTGGGGAACCTGCTGTGTTACTGAGAATCCAAATTTAGACAGCATACATCATAACTCAATAATATGGTTAATCATATGAGACAGACACAAATTACAAAATAAATAACCACAGAATAAACCATATGAAGATCTTCTACAATCATGCATCTGAAAACATGAACATATGCAAGGCATTCAAATTGAGTACTCACAGATGTTGAAGTCTTCAGCAGCTCCCTTATGGCCATAGTCGCATAACAAGAAGAAGGAAGAGTAAAGCTTAATTTGAGGGCAATTCGGGCATCCTGCGAATTAGAGGAGCATATTGATGCATCTTGCAATAACTCTACTTCTTCACCAGGCGTCTCATCACTTGCAATCTCAAGCTTGATACCATCATCAGAACATTCTGATTGTCTAATGCGATCAAGGTTTTCTTCCTTTTCCCCGCTGGGGGCATTCACTAGTTTGGAATTGTCCATAGGCTGGGTCTTCCCCATTTTGTCCAAGTCTGTCTCTGCCAACGGTTTGCTACTGTCAGTGTAGGTAAGTAATTCCCTGCAGAAGCAGACATTCAAGAAATGAACTAGTCTGGAAACAGAGTGGGTAAAAAGAATGGACATTTGATGGAGGGTCAGATTATGTACCATTCAAAATTTATTGGTTTCTGAAAAACCCTCCTGTACGTTCCAGTCATGCTGGTAATTGAGAATTCCCTAACCCCAAGAAGATGAAATAAATAGAAGTGAGACAAGCAGCGGAAAAAATATTATTACAGTTGAGATATTTTGTATCTTACTTGACATTGTGGACAGAGTCTGTTAAACTGATTGCATCCTGACCGGTATAAGTAAGAGGCTATTAATGTATATAATAAGTATTCGTGGCAGATAAAGAATAATCCACACATCATTTTTTGTATTTTTTTTTTTTGGGGGGGGGGTTGTGTTTGGTTCCTTGTGCACCCGTGGTTCTTCAACAAAGTAGCAGGATCAATCGCACTTATTAATCTATTTATTCTAAAGTTCAGCACGACAAAATGTATGCATGCAGATTTGACTGCAAAAATTTTTATGTTAGTTTCAACATTGAACAATGCTTTGAAAATTGAGTTGATAGCATAGACATTTGTTGCCTACATATGAGTAGGCAACATGTAGATACCTTTTTTGCCAAATCATGATAAACTTGGGCAACATTATTAGTAGGATAAACTACCCGTGAACTGCAGAACCATCAATACAGAAATATCAGACTTCACTTGAATTAAATAACAAGAAACTCAAATTTGATTGAGGGTCTAAGATAACTGAAAACAGAAGTAGCTGCCCAGTATCATTGAACTGACTAACCCAGGCATCGGGAGGATGACATCATCAATAGTATAACATCCTGCCCTAAGGTCTTCAGCAGTTATAACCTGCCATGAAATGTCAATGCAACTGTCAACCTACCATGAGACACTTAAATACAACTCCTGAGTAAATTTCCTTCTCAATTAACTCATCAATTACATGGTGCAGGACTCAAACCATTTAAATCTTAAAAGTTGAGAAAAATTAGATCTTTAATCATACGAGGGGCATGGGTGGTATGCAGTGCACAAAGACCCACTCTGAGTAATATGAAGTACTCTAACGTATTTAAGAGGGTTCTTCCACTTTACTAACCTTGACATGGCTATTTTCTTCATGAGCATTCATTTCTTCATCTTCATTAGAGGAATCGTCTCCATTGTTAAAATTATCAGAACAGTCGGGACCGCCAAATCCAGTGCCATTTTCAGCATCATCTTTGCGATGTACCAAGTCTCCTAATACAACTTGTTCAATACCTGCAAAACAGTAAACCACAAATATTGGAAAATTTGAACCCGGGGATTTCAACTTTATGACATTGTTAAGTATAGAGTATATGCAGTTGTCACAGTTCACAACTTACCATATTTTTGCACCCTTGTACTTGCAGCGTTATTCCACAAATAGCTTTGGTAACTATGTACATACCTGAAAATGAAGCAATTTCTCATTCCTTGCATCTTTCATCTGCATTATTAAAGTATGTGTTTGTACACAGTGCATAGAAGAGTGCGTGTGTGAATGAACTGATTAAATAGCCCAATTTTGAAGCTTCCAGATGCATTTCTTCTTGAATTTAAATTACTTTCAGATTAAGATCACTTTACATTCATGATGACCATTCTATTTCAGTAGAAAAAAGATTCCAATTGTACAGTCAATTACACTAATATGCCTCCAAAATTGCTACCAAAATATTAATTTCCTTAAACTTTTGCATGCCATGGGTGCTGAAAACCCACAGGATAAGAAAAAAAATACCACACTCGTCAACTCTTTAGCACATAGCCACATACATTTGTGCCACTCTCCGTGCCAGAGAATTAAATCAATCAAATTTAACAAGTTACCAACAAAACAGGGTGTTTGAAAAGCAAATATAATCCAAGAACAAAGTTAAATATGAAAACTAAACTAGCACAAATTGAAGGAGCAACCTCTGAAAGAAACAAATTCAGAATTGATATTCAAATACAGAAAATTATCCGGAGATTAAATCTAGTGAGTAAAGCTACAACCAACAATGAAAATGGAAGAAAATAATATGGATAAAACAAAAAGAAACATAAAGGGAGCTATAGGATTTGGCACAACAGAGAACTCTCCTCACAACAGGCAAATTCTTGCTTCGTTCTCACTGATCCTCACTCCCCCTCTATATTCCTCACCTATGGCCAAACATCACTCTCTTACACTGTCACATTTCACACCTCACAAGCTATGTGAGGCATTGGAACATTAATTATGGGCCCATTAAGCTATAAGCTTGTTACCAATTTTATTATTGATCTTCACCATATAAGGGGCATTAACATTGGCATAGATATACAATTTATTTGTAACTGACACCAACCTCTCTATAACCATGAAGACATTACATTCAAGGATACCACGCGTTCAGTATCCAAAAAATTAAAAGATTGACTTATACGAAACAAGAAGATGCCACAAATTAATGGACAACAGAAATTCTCTGGTGTTCTTACATAAACACTCCAACATATATGAATATAAATAACAAAGTAATTTAAAATTTACTACTTCAAACATAATTTGATATAAATGGCTCACATCATTCTCAATGTCCGTGGTATGGATTTCAAAGCCTGCAAGTAATTTCCAGGAGCCTTCTTCAAACTTTGCAGCTGCAACAGATTCGGTGGAAAGCATATGATGATTAAAATTTGCAATAAGGCAAAAGTATAGTACAACAAACAAAATTACGTTTAGTCTGAATTAAAATTTAAGTGATCACATTCAGGTACCAATAGTCCACCAGAAATAAACTCAAGCAGGAGTAATTTTCACCAAAGCTCACCACAGCCCTTTCGGCAACCATATGTCGAGGCAACTGCCTCAGTGTCCCCTCAACATCGTTACTGTTCTTATAATACTCACGTGCCTTGGTTATTGCATTTCTTTGTATTCAAGAAACATTATGAAAAAACAGAGAAAATCGGTATGCTGGTGCTGTGTAACAGCACACAACAAAATAACTAAAGATATCATCCAGTATGAATTTGAAAAAAGAAAGAAAGAAAAGATAATTTTGATTCAATCAGTAAAGGATATCTCCATCTCGTGGATCAAGAATCATGTCTACAGCAAGCTTCCATTCCCCTCTAAGTAATGCGGCCCCAATAAGGTGAGTTGGAACAGAACCGCTGCCAAAACGCTGATCCCATTCAAATGTATGCGCATGAGTTTCATGATAAAGCAAAAATGAATAGTTTCTTAAAACAGATCTCATTGGTGAATAAAACTAAACATGCAGTTTACCTGCACTTTGCACCCAGGTCCAAATAGTAAGTTAAAAGAAGAGTGGAAAATAGAAAAATTTCAACAAATAATACTAAATAAACTTCAATCAATCATTTGACCAAGGGATCTTTCAAAACCCTGTCAAAGGCTGACCATTATGACAATGGACAATTTTTTTCCTGAATAGTAATTCAGTGAATTTAATCTCATATATTAGAACACTTAAAAGATTTGAATAAATAAAAAAACTGAGAAGACCATTATGCAGGTACTTATAATTTCCCTCAATTTTTAATTTTACATCTATGCATTTCTCTCTCTTAATTAAACCCTTACCTTTGCTCAGTTAGCGTGATTAACTCCTATACAGAGACTAAGGGTGCTAACAGAGTAAAGTTACAGGGGTTAAGGTTCTAATAGAGCAAGATTAAATAATTTAATTAAGAGAGAAAAACACATGGGCACCAAATTTAAAATTGTAAGCAACTGTAGGTTCCTACAAAATGGTTTTCCCAAAAAACTAATCCAAGAATAATGAAGCAAGAAAAGAGAGGGTGGCTGAAGAAGTACCTGTAGACCAAAATAGTTGATGAAGCCATGCTTTCCTAAGGCATCCGCAGATGCTTTTATGATATCTTCAGAGTCTGCAACTATTCCTCTGAGAACAAGCCAGAGGAATGATGCAAATATAACGGCTGATCAGTTATCTTAACCATTATAAAACACTAAGCATGAAAGATAATATTAAACACAATAAAAAAATGGATTTCACACTCAGAAAACAGACTCACCGTAATGTGATAGTAAATCGGTTCCCATATAACTGGCCCAGAAGAAGTCCTTCCTTAACATAGCTGGGCAACAAGTTATTTATAACAAAATCATGATTTCAAGAACTACCAAATAGGAACTTAAATACAAAAACGTTTATTCAGCTTACCAGAAGTCACCCACTTTGATGCCAATCAACCTCTCGTTAAGGGAAGCTAGTCGACTTGCCTGCTGCTTAAAAACAGTGACCTGGAAACAAAACATTAATTAAACCAACAGAGAATCCATCCATAAATGAACAATAAGATATGTTTTTGAATTTCCTTAAGACCACATGCATTACTGTCAGGACTTGCAGAAGATATGAGAATGAATAAAGATAAATTAAGAAATTATTCTCTAATGCAAAAATAGGCAAGAATCTGAGAATAAATTACCCTTTGAGTCGAAATAGCGCGTTTGTCTTTTGTACCAGCAAACCCAAATGATTTTGGCTGTCAGCAAAAATATCAATCAGTTAAGGTGAAAACCATTTAATGGAGATGGAAGCAGCAAGCAAGACTTAAGAAAAAAACAATGTTCCTAATAATTAGCACCAGCCAGTGAAGGACTAAAGAGTAAAGAAAGCAAAAGAAAAGATTGAAAGTGCACATCAAATGTATGCACTTCAATTCTTGTAAAAATGCAGGATCGATTACAAACATGTTCCATGTGTCATTTCTAAATGAAAAAGTCACATTAACCCAATAAATTATCAGCAAAGAAAACCCTTCAATTCTTGTGAGTTATGATAAAAAAATGCCAAAGGACTGTGTCACGGTACAAGCAATACTCACCTGTATGCCAAGCATCTTTCCAATCACCCCCAGAGCTTCCTGTGTATCTTTATTCTCTTTATAAAGATGAAACCTAGTGATCATATGGATAAAAACATTCAGCTTGCAGCCTTGAACATCTTGAAACAACATAATTGAATAGTGAAGGGGGGAAATGATTATGACCAAATATCAAAAGCAATGATGAATGACTACCAGTTTCATAATATCATAAACAAATTCGACAAATACTGTATAATGTCCCATACTAGCTGACATCTCTATCCTCCAGGAACGGTTATTGTCTTCTGCACAATACCATACAAGCACCCACCAAAAAGAACCTGTTGACTAAACTCAACTTTCTGTATAATAATTGAAAACCTCCTACTTAAATGGGCTGTAATAGATCGAAGCCCCACCACACCCACAGTGTTCAAGGACAAGTTGAGTAACTACACCAATAGGTATTGGAGTTTAAAACGTTAAAAAATGGGCATGCATGGATAATAAGAACCATTAGAAAGGTTAACACACGTAATTGTTCAGATAATTATGAGTTAACGCCTTGGCTCCTTGTACCACCTATCAGCCTTCTTTTTGGCCCCTATACACTCCAATACCAATTCTACAAGCCACCTGTTAGAACCTATCATATAGAAGTAAAAATAGGAGAATGGGGAAGAGAAGCAAGAGTAGAGGGAGGAGAAACTCTAGAGCCAGAATCCATAATTGTAGAAGGGAAAGAAAAGAGATGCTAGAACCAGAATCCAGTTCTAGAGAAATAAAGAGAGAATCTCTCAATAACAACTTCATTCATTCATCTATATCTTTAATAGAGTACACGTATGGTATTTATAGGCTAATTACACATAAAATTGAAAATCACTACCTTATCCTATCCATATAAAACTGACAATAACCACCATTAGACACTAGTAATATTTAACATGAGACACGTAATAAAACATAAAACACAAATAACTTCCTAAAATAAACTAGTAAAGGCTACTACTAGTTTCCTATCAATACCCTCTCCTGGGAAAACAGCATTGTCCTCAAGACGGTAGGAAGAAAATAAGGAGGCATTTTCGCATTTATGACCAGGAATAAATTTATCTCCACATCTGAAGCATAAACCCTTGTCCTTGTGTAATTGTCTTTTAGTTTCAGATATGGAAGATATTGATAGTCAGAAGAATTCTCACTCAATGTGTATATTTTAGTGGAGAGGACTACAATATAGGCTTGAGAGGAGAGGAGACATTAACGAGTATAATCAAGGGAAATCAGAAAATGCAATCAGAAAATAAGAAACATTCATAATCAAGAATTCCCAAAACCTTGATCCTAAAATCAAGAGATTACATATTTGATCACAAATTGATTGGAATCCCATAGATTATGGGATATGATTTCTTACACTTCCCCTCAAGTTGGAGAATAGATGTCAATTATTCCCAGCTTGCCTCAAAATCCTACAAATTTAGTTCTACCCAAAGGTTTGATCATGATGTCTACAATCTACTCTGCAGATCCAACGTGAGTCAAATTCATAATGCCGTCTTCAATCTTCTCTTTAATAAAATGTCTATCTATCTCAACATGCTTTGTTCAATCATGGTACACTGGATTCTTGACCATTGCAATACTTGCCTTGTTATCACACCACAATTACATCAGTCCCTCGTGTGGAAGCCCTAGCTCTTTCAATAATATGATAACCCAGAGTCCTTCACAAACACCAAGAGCTACTACTATTAGTTATGCTTCTGCACTACTTCTTGATACCACAGTTTGCTTCTTACTTCTCCAAGTTACCAGATTTCCCCACAAAAAAGTGCAATATCCTGTAATTGATATTCTAGTTTCTTCATCTTGAGCATGATCCACATCAGTGTAGAGTTCAATATTTTTTAAAGTTTCTTTCTTAAAGAAGATTCCTCATCCTGGATTAAGTTTCAAATAACTCAAGGTTTTGTACAGAGCATTCATATGCTCTCCTTGAGGATGATGCATGAACTGACTTACTATTCCAACAGCATAACTAATGTCAAGATGGGTATGGGTTAAGGATATTAATTTTCCCACCAGTCTTCTATATCGTTTTGAGTCCACTGGAACATCTTTAGGTTTTATCTCTAAGTGACATCCCTCTTCCATTGGAGTTGCCTTTGGTTGAGCACCCAACATTCCTGTTTCATGCAACAGATCTAGTGTGTACTTCTGTTGAGATACATTGATACTCTTTTTAGTTCTTACTACCTCCATACAATATCTTTCACCTGGAATTCAGTTAACAGATCTTGCTTTAACTGAGTAATAGACTCTTCATCATTTCCGGTGATAATTATATCATCAACATAGACAATTAGTATGGTGATATGTTTATCAACACGCTTGATGAATAATGTATCATCTGCTTGTCCTTGAGTGTACCCGAGACCTTTTACTACTTTGCTAAATCTATCAAATCATGCTCTAGGAGATTGATTTAATCCATACAATGACCTGTTAAGTTTGCATACAGCAATGTTAGGAGCTAAAACTCCATCTAGAACGGCATCTCCCCAGAAGATAGTAGGCACACTTCATTCCAATAATAAGGTTCTGGTCACTTCCAACAGATGACGCGTTTAACGCTCAACTACTCCATTTTGTTGAGGAATATAGGGACAAGATGTTCGATGATGAATTCCTTGCTGATCAAGAAACCTTTTAAAGGTTTGACTCAAATACTCCCTGGCATTATTACTTCAAAGCACTTGAATGGAAGTATTAAATTCGTTTTTCACAAAGGTATGAAAGCTTTGAAAAATTTTGGCTACCTCAGATTTTTCTCTCATCAAATAAATCCATGTAGTTCATGTATAATCGTCAATAAATGTAACAAACCATCAAGCATTAGTGAGAGTTTTAATCCTTGCAAGACCCCAAATATCACTATAGATTAGGGTGAATGGAGCAAAGGGTGTGTATGGCTGTTTGGGATAGGTGGATCGTGTTTGCTTTGCAAGTTGGCATGCTTCACAATGAAAAAGGACAATTTTTATTGAATAAACTAGGAAACACATGTTTCATATAATTAAAACTAGAGTGGCCTCATCAACAATGCCACAAAAGTACATCATTATTGTGAGAATTAGTGCTAACCAATGCCCTTCTGCTTTGAGTCTGCAAACTTATCCATCCAAATAGAACAATCCATCCCACTTTCTAGAACTCCCATTCGTTTTCCCTGATTTTAAATCCTAAAAAACACAAATCTCATCATCAAAAATCACTCGACAAACTTGTCCTTTAGTCAACTTGCTTCCTGATATTAGCATGTAAGTGCCAATACAAATAGGACATTATTTATTTCCAAATGATTTGACAACATAATTGTGCCAATGCCTTCAACCTTGGTGAAAACACCGTTAGCCACTTTTACTTTGAGATTTTCATGACAGATTTTAAGACTATGAAATGAAGACTTGTTACCCATCATATGATCTATAGCTCTTGAATCAACAATCCACATAGTCTCATTAGTTGTGATAGCATTAAGAGTCATAAGAGAATTACCTGATTGTACCAAATTAACACTAGGCACTGAATTTGTGGTATTCTACCTTGCAAGCATCTGGCGAAATGCCTGTAGTTCTTCTGAACTTAGAAAATCTGCCCAAGCATTCTTAGGTTCAATGGTGGTAAGATGACTCTGAGAGTTAGGTTTACTAGTTGAAGGCTTGCCATGTAGCTTCCAGCATTCATCTTTTAAGTGGCCTTACTTCTTGCAATAGTTGCACCACTTTGTAGGCTTATGTTCATTCTGTAGTCCGTTCACAGCAAGTGCAAAGCTTATAAGTTGACTTGATCCACTTTGAGTTAGAAGCTTTTGACTTTCTTTGAATTGAACATGATTAACTACATCGAAAAGGTAGGGTAGGGGTTTTTAAACCCATGATTCGACCCCCTATTTCTTCAAATGAATCATTGAGCCCTACTAAAAAATCATGTATCCTGCCTTCGTCTTTAAGCTTTTTGTATAACTGAACATCTTTATAGTGTCCCATTAGTGCACATTAAATAGATCCTGTTGTTGCCATAGTTTTTGCAGGGAATTATAGTAATCAGTTACTGTCATATTACCTTGCCTTAAGTCCCTGAGTTGGTGTTTTAGATCAATAGAGGCAGTGGTGTTATCCAATGATGAATAAGTTCTTTTAGCAGCATCCCATATTTCTTTTGCGGTCTGCTGTAACATCCCAAGTTTTATTTACCAAAATTTTTCAAGTATATGACAAAATAAGGGGATATAAAATAGTGGATTTTGGTGTAAGAAATATGGCAAAGTAAGTTTTGGCTAGTTTCTGAAAAGAGATAGGAAACAATTCTATTGTGCACCATTTTTTACTAGGCTAATGATGTCCAAAAATTGTGAAACTTTCCAGTGTAAAAGTAGACATGTCAAACTTTAATTTAATATGTCATTTGTGTGATTTGGATGTATATATTGGGAGTTTTATATTTTTGAAGTTTGGTTGGAAAAACTAGCGAAAATCTGAAACATTGTGTGAATGGAGCAAACACTGAATTGACATACATCCAGAAATGTTATGGTTGTATTTTTTTTCTAAAACTAAACTGGCCAAAGATCACATAGCCTTTGGAATCACCTCAATTGGACATCTACGTCATTACTTATGAATTTCCAAAGATTAAGGAAAATTCTGCAGACAGAAAAGGATTTATTGTAATTTCGTTTTTGCCATAAGTAAAATCTAATGGCCAAATTGTAATTAGTGGATCATTTAAGGATAGAAAGGGAAGACAAGATAGGATCTCAAGGGCAAGATGGGAAGCCAAAATGAAGAGCTAAGATCTAATCATATAAGGTAAAATCAAGTTTTACTCAATAAATATGAAGGCTGGGAGAAGTCAACAAAAAGGCTCATAATTCCTCAATGAAATAGAGCAAATTAAACATGTGTGAGAGGCATATATATGGGCATAATCTACACTCATTCTCGTCAGTTTGGGTAAACAAAAAGAAGAGCAAAGGAAGTAAAAAGGATTGGAGGAAAAGTCAAAAAAAGGGGCTAAGTTTTAAGGTCAATAAATTGAAGGGAGTTAGCATATATGTTGACCATTTCAATAAGCCTCATTAAGGGCATTGGCAGCCCTTGCTTTCAGTCAAACCAAGAGCAAAAGAGGGGAAGGCTGACGTGAAGGAATAGAAGAGAAGGAAAGGTGAAAAAAACAAACAAAGAAAGAATTCTAGCCACATGATAAAAATAAGAAGGAATAGAATAATGCTAGTCAACGGAGGTGGACTCAAGATTTTATCCAATGAAGTTAATAAGGTGATAAGATGCTCTTATTCCTTCCATTCCATTGTCAAACCGGCTGAAACAAGAGTAGAGAGAGGAAGGTACAAAAATGAAGGAAGAAAGCAAGAAGGAAACAGAAAGAGACAGAGGAAGTGTTACACCAAAATTCTCCTTGAAATCAACCTTATCTCATTAAACTCTCTTCATTAAAGTTGTTATCCACTACATGAGCTTCAATTCTATGGTTTTAGATTTTCAAGATGATGAGTTTGAAGTGACTAAAGTGGTGTGAGAACTTGAGGAAGCCAAGATAACTTAGTGCTTGGAGGAAAGGTAGCAATAGCTCAAGTTTAAGTTGAGTTTCATTAAGTTTTATTAAGTTTTCCCATATATGAGATTCTGCCCAGAACTGGAAAATAATTTCAAAGAATTAGTTTGATGGGTTTTTAACTAGTATATAGCCTAAAGACGCGATAGATGATTGTTGTCGATGAAGGCTTGGTTTTAAGAGATTCGTGTAATTTTGGGTAGTCATTTTCCAAAAGGGAAATGCTGCCAAAATTTATATAGAACCATTTTTACTGGGACAAGGATTTTTACCATAGAAATATTGTTCTCAATCAAGCCAAGACTAACATATGTGATGATTTTAATATTTGTAATGGTCCAAGTGATGTTGTTTTTGTTAGATTGATTTATTTTTGAACTTTGAAGTTTTGGGAAAACATTAAAGATTAGGAGAGGTGCTGCCCAAAATTCCATTGATCATATGGAATATAAATTAAATGTAAACAAAAGAATTAGGGTGTAAAAAGGGTGCATGGATGAATGGAACCTTGAAACAAAATTTTCTGAACTTCTTTCCTGTTTTGTCCAGACCCTATTTTGAGGTTTTAGGGTTTATTTTGGCTCATTTGATGCTTCCAATGAATTTAAAATGCAAATTGTGTGGGGTAAAGGTGAGGAAACAAGTTTGAAAGCATTGGGAAAGAAAATGTCATTTTTGGCAATATAATGTCAATTTCAGATCTGTGTTGGATCAGGGGGAAGAGTGGGATTTTGTTAATTTTGAGGCCATAAATGGATTCAACTCGCGAAATTGTATAAGGGTAGGCTGGGTCATGATTTTTGGAAACATAGAATTATGTCGAGAAAGATATTGGTGCCCCTAAGGACAATTTCATGATTGTGCGTTTTGGATAGACTCTAATTGTAAGAGTATGAGGATTGAATGAGTGTTAACTCATTTATTATGCATTTGGCATTTTAGGGCTTAACCTTTGCCCGAGAAGATCGAAAGACTGATTAGTCGAAGGACAAGCGAACCAGAAAGGGATCTCAGGTAGTAACTCTGTTTTTCATAATAAGTGTGATATGTTACATGTATTGTATGCCATGCATGAGATTGAGACACAAGGACGCCCGGGAGACAGTGTGACTCCTTGAGCCAAGTGTTAGACTAAGACGGGCTGACGCCCATGAGATGGTGTAATCATTTATAGTTCACCATGAGACTAAGATGGTGTGATCGGTTATGGTTCATCATTGGCTGTGACGGGCGTACACCCGTGAGGTTGAGGCGGGGATGCCTGTGAGATGGTATGACTGTTTACGATATGCCATGAGATATGAGACATACATTGCACTTAGCATTTTTCAGATGATGATGATGACTTGATAACTGTAATATGATGATGATGATGATGATGATGATGATGATGGAATGCCATGCATGTTTAGTTCGCATTTATTTATGATTGGCTGTCTGTTACTTCTGAGATTCTTTTGAATCTCATTTTTTCCCAAAATTTAGTTTTACTCATCTGGAGATGGAAGTTAGTGGGGCAAGGACATAGCGACCCGCTACTCAGGATCCAGACCCAATATGCAAGGAAGACTTTTGTTGTGGACTCGACTAGTTATATCTTGTCTTTGACATGGTTTAAATGTATATACTCTAATAATCTTGTGAGAAACCATGTATTCACTCAAATTTGTAATAAATACATCAGTACTGTTTTTGGGCTATTTTTTGCTCATTTTGAACTGTGCTTGTGCTCTCTGACAAATGTGGAATCAGAGGGGTTTGACATCTGCAAGAAGGTAACCTTCACTAATATCCAAGGTCATGGAATTCCATAACCAAGTCATTACTTGATTATTCTCAACAAACCATATATCGAAACTCGAATCTTCAAGATCTGGTTGAGGAGCTGTCCCATCGATGTATATTTCCCTTTTCTTACCATGTATATACCAGAGTACACTTTGAGACCACTGGAGGTAATTTCTACCATTTAATTTATGGTTGATTACCATAATTGAATTTTCTGGCACATCTGTATTTTCTCCAATTCTGGTTGGTACGGTAACAGTAGTGGAAGAAGATGAATTGGATGAAGAGGAAGGATTAGGGTTAGTACCAGACATAAGAGCTAATGGATTGGTTCCGGAGGTATTCAAATTTTTGGAGGCAGAATCGAGTAAAGGAGGAAATTCAGAGTGATTCATGTTTTTGGGCAAAAATCGTTGGAGACTCGCCAGAGGTGACAACACCACGTGCTTGTCAGATCGCCGTCAAACTTTAGGGTTTCGTTGATCGGCTCCTTTTGAGCACTTCTGGGTAGGCAATGTACTACCACGCCTCGTCCTCGTCCAGATTTGAATTCTAGCTGAACCTTTGACAGATGTCATCCTACTTATTAGAGGTGCAAGTATCAACCAAAGCATTTGAATTAGTCAATTATTAATTTTGTTATTTAATTATTCAGTTTTGTTTTGAATTGTTAGCAGAATAATAAGATATTTATTCAGTTAAGTTCCTTGAGTCTATTCAGGTCAGTTATGCATTTGAATTTCCAATAACTTAGGAAGGTTCTGTTAATTCAATTGTAATTCCTCTCCTATAAATATCTTAGAGGAAGGTTCTGTTAATTCAATTGTAATTCCTCTCCTATAAATATCTTAGAGGGAGGTTCTGTTAATTAAATTGTAATTCCTCTCCTATAAATATCTTAGTCATTCCAATACTAAGATATGAATGAATAAACATATTTCATGGTTTAGAGGTTCTTTTGGGCTTATTTATTCTTTTAGCAGTGAGATTCTTGTTGTGAGAGTGAGAAGAGAGTTACCCTTCCTTTTGTCTTAATAATCAAAGTTAAGTAAGAGTTTATCATTTGGCATCAAAGCCTCATTTTTTCAATCCAAATGGTAACCACTCGCTCTTCCAGAAACGATATTCTATTGTCTGGAGAACCCTACCGTTCGGCCGAAAACAACATCCCACTTAGTGGAGATCTGTTAGCCACCATTGGTGCGCGATTGGACACTATCAAGGAGTTATGGGAAAAGGTTACTGCTTTAGAGGCGCAAACATCTCGCCAGAACAGAAGTAGAGAGAGGACCGCCATTTTGCTGACAAGACAAGTTTCCATACTTCCGCACACCAAAATTGAATTTCCCAAATTAAGTGGAGGTGATCCTAGAGGCTAGCTTCTAAAAGCAGAGAAATATTTCCATTATTATGAAACACCCAAGGATGACAAGGCCGATGTGGCCGCGATATATCTTGGTGACGCATTGGACTTGTTCTCGTGGGTTAATTCACAGCGTACAATGCTCTATTGGGGTGAATTTGTAAAGATTCTGCAAGAACACTACAGACCACCTGAATATCAAAATCCTGATGAGCATCTTTGTAGCATCAAGCAAAATGGTTCGGTGCAGGAATATCGACAAGAATGGACAAGGCGGGTCGCTCGCGTTTTTAATTGGCTAGATCATTGCTTACTTGGCGTATTCATGAATGGCTTGAAGGAAGAGCTAAAGGCCGATGTTTGCATCCATAAGCCAAGATCAGTATACAGGGCATCAAGTTTGGCCCTCGAATTTGAGAATAAAACCTCTGTATCTCGTGGATCCAAACCCAACCCCAATTACCCACAAACCCGACCTGGTTCCAATTATACTTAGAATTATACAGCACGTGACAATAGAGACAATACCACACCCTCTTACGGGATTGTAAAGTCTGCACCGGCACTTGTGTCTTCTTCAACAGCATCGTTCTCCACTTCCACGAGAAATTCCTTAGCCGTCTCTCTGAGCAGCAGCGTAGGCATGATAAGGGTCTGTGTTTTCGTTGTACGGAGCCTTTCAAACTTGGGCATCGTTGTTCTGGCTCCTTTTCACTCATGGAGATTGATGATAATGGGGATCCAATTGAGGAGCAGCTCGAGCCTATAACAGAGACTGAATCAGAGGAATAGAATGCCACTAGGATCTCCTTTAACGCTATTCTTGGCCAACCTTCAATAGCAACAATGAAGCTAGAAGGTACTCTCAAATCCAAGGAGGTGGTACTGTTGGTCGATGGTGGGTCTACACATAACTTTGTCTCAGATACTTTAGTAGAACTGAGCTTGCTTACCAACTCTGTTTCAACAATCGGGGTCCAAATTGGTGACAGGAGAATTATTCGCTGTAATAAGGTTTGCAATGATTAAGAGATTCGCCTTCCAAGTTTCGCTATTAAACAAGACTTTTATCCTTTTACATTGGTTGGTACTGATTTAGTTCTTGGGATCAAGTGGCTTGCTTCTCTTAATACTATCCAGGCGAATTGGGATCAGATGTTCCTCATATTCTGGGTTAATGGAAAACGATACAAGTTGCAGGGAATTTCGCGGCCTGATAGTACTGTGGCCCTTAAATTGATGGTCTCATCAGACCTTAAGTTAGGCTTAGGTGGTTTTGGACCAATGAATTTGGATGCCCTACTGGTGGAATATATTTGTTTTTGAGGAACCGACTATCTTGCCTCCTTTCAGAGAACATAACCATGCCATTGACTTGTACCTGATGCTCTTCCACCCAACATACAGCCATATCGTTACCCTTATTCTCAGAAAAACGAAATTGAGCGACAGGTAAATGATCTCCTCAATAAGGGGTTTATTTGGCCTAGCTCAAGTCCGTTTGCAAGTCTAGTCC
>JBAGKO010000015.1:908846-934199 GCA_037177275.1 Acacia concinna
CCTGACTGTAGTGGATATAAATGAATTTGTGCAGGGCCTCAAAACTGTAGAAATTCTTCAAACTTGCTCTGACAGCTAAAATTCGCGAAACGTTGAAATGAAATGGAAGGAGGTATTTATAGCCAAAATCTCGCTACTTTGTAGCGGTTTTTTTAAGAACCGCTACACCAACCGCTACAAAATGTGAAGAGTTTGTAGCGGTTCTTAAAAACCGCTACAAGTGTCATGACTCTTGAACTTTCGTAGCGGTTTTAAACAAAAACCGCTACAAAGGATGTACATGTTTGTAGCGGTTCTTAAAAACCGCTACAAATGTCATGACTCTTCAACTTTCGTAGCGGTTCTAAACAAAAACCGCTACAAATTTATGATGGTTGAAATTTTGTAGCTGTTTTTTTTCAAAAACCGCTAGAAAATTACCGTAACAAATGTCGCGTCAGCCTCACGCCACTTGGCGCCACTATTTGTAGCGGTTTATTCCTTCAACCGCTACAAATATCCAACATGTAACAAATTTGTAGTGGTTTTGGGTAAAACCGCTACAAATGTTGAACTTTGTAGCGGTTTTTTGTAACCGTTACAAATGAAACACTACAAAATAGTTTTTTTTTGTAGTGATTTGTTTGCTCAAAACATAGCAAACCCAAATTTTTGCTCAAAATAGCCAAAAACTAAGTGCTAAAATACCATAATCACATTGTCATGCTAATTTTTCCTTTCCCCTCACACCGTTCATGCAACCCAGACATCATAACGACTATGCCACAACATATCTTCATAATTATATCATGAAACAGTAGCATACAATACAAGTCCAGAATCTAGTATCATAACATATACATCTAAATACAGTCATTCGGAAGCAATACATGAGACAACTAAACATGCTCATTCTCTCTCTTTTCCTTGCCTCATGAAGTTCCTTCACCTGCATTGTGGAGAGGGTAAGGTTTCTAGAGAAACCTCAATAGCAGAACCATAACTAATAACAATATAATACAATGCAATTCATGCACTATACGATGCTCGTAACTACTCATCTAATGCTCTCTCTCTCAGCACTTACCGTGTATAGGGAGCATGCACATGATTCTACTTCTATCACATTGTCAAGGCATACACATAGGGAGTCATATATCTCATACATCTCATACATGCTTGCTCAACCACAACATAGCAAAACAAGTCATAGCACATAGTAGACAAGCAAAGCAATTATAAGTTAAGGTTAGAAGTTCTATCTACCAATTACTGATGGATAATGTAAGTGTTTCCTTCCGCTTCTGGAGATACTGGAGGACTCCTCTGACATGCCTAATGCAAAGGCATCAATGTATGCTACTTCTACTAAATAGAGACCCTTTCCCCTTACATAAAGGGTCCATACTACACTCGTCCTTTAACCAATTTCAAAGACCAATCATACACAGATTTTGCCTTTAAATCCATTTATGACATCCATTTCATCAAAAACACACTCCTCCCTATCAAATCCTTCTTAGCCGAACACTCCCCCTTTTAAGGGGTTCTTAATGATTTCATCAGTTTGGTGTTCCACACGTGTTCTTTCAATCTTTTCTTAAGTAAAAACTGTCTTGAACATAATGGAACTATCAGACCAATGAAAATCAACCCATAACACTACCCTAGGAGGCTTGGTCGAAACACATGCATGCTACACAATTCAAGAACTCAACCTAAATCAAGCGCATACACTAATTTTTAACCTTTTTCCAATCCTTTTGAACATTAAACAACATCAATCCCTTCCTCTCCTAGCTTGGATGAAACTTGGACATCATTTCTACCCCTTGGAATGCTTCCAAAACCATAGAGAAGAGAAGGAAATTGAAAAGATATGTAGGCTAGAACATACCTTAATCGAATGATCAATTGGTGTAGCTTGATTCGCCTTTGAATTCTGAGAAGGAAGGTCAAGTTTCCAGACAGCCAGAGCTTCCCCAAGGGCTCTAAAATTTCATGTAAAATGGATGGGAAGGGCTCTCTTATTTATAGAGGGAAATCGGGACATGGGGGAATTATGGGAAAAGGTTAAAATGTCAACCTTTTCAACTCCTTAACCTCCTTATACCAAGTGTCCCTTTCACCACCTTCTTGGCCTTTCTTGGCTTGTCTCTTAGGCTAAAAGTAGCGCAGGTTTCAGCTAGGGTGGGAGATAACTACCAGTCCAGTATTTTGTAACAATTTTTTCTGTACTGCTTTAATTAATCTGAAAATTCTAAAAAATTAAATACTCATTGAAAAATTCTCAAATTTTGCCCAAAAATCTCTAAATATGCTAGGAGGCTACCGTAAAAATTTTAAGAGTTTTTTAACACCTGGAACTCCCAAAATTAATTTTTCTCTAAAGAAGTCCCTTATACCGGTGATAAACTGGTTTTAACAATTTTTAATAATTTCTCTGGACTTCTTCTTGACCTCCAATAAATCTCATAAATCCTATAAAATATTATATTAATTTTTTTAATCCCAATCCAAAACAATGAGATCTCTAAATATCTTATATAATTAACTTTTGACCAAAAACTCTGTCTGGCCAAAAATTAATAAAATAATAAAAAATTCACTAAAAATTCATATAGCATCTAAAAATCATTATGTTCTGGATGCTCTAAAACATTTTCTTAGATTTTATGGAAATTTTCTGGGCTTTCAGACCTATCCAAAATTCAACCTCTAACTTTACCAAATTTTTATGTTTTATACATAGGTCTTTCCTTGTATATCACTTCAAAGTCAAGAGATATCTCTCTCCTCTACAGACTAAG
The DNA here is from genome assembly GCA_037177275.1 of Acacia concinna. NCBI lineage: Eukaryota > Viridiplantae > Streptophyta > Magnoliopsida > Fabales > Fabaceae > Acacia > Acacia concinna. The sequence goes on from JBAGKO010000015.1 coordinate 911,636, forward strand.
GCCATCTGTCAATCCTAAATACCTCTTTTAGGCCTAAAAAAATATTAGGTTACAGCCTTCGATCTATCTCAAAATACTATATTTGGGCCTAAAATTTTTTTGGATGTTACATCGTTAAAGTACGGGTTGCCAGATTCTACGTCCTAGATGACAAACTCTACAAAAGATCTTACGTGGGACCACTCATGAGGTGTTTCGAACCGCAAGAGGTTGAGTTCATACTATGAGAGATCTATGAGGGAGAATGTGAAAACCACTCTCATGCAAGAAGCGTGGTCAGGAAAGTCCTTAGATCAGGATACTATGAGACAACTTTACAGAAGGATTTGGTCGCATTGGCTAAGACGTATGACATGTGTTAGAGATTTGGAAGCCTAACTCACCAACCGCAAGAAAGTCTCCACTAACTGGCTCCAGCCTAGCCTTTCATGAGATGGGGTATGTACATAGTACAATTTTTTAAAAATTTTATATTGTATATATAGATAAATAATTGTCTACTCTATAAAAACAAATCTTAAAATAAACTTTTTTTAATAAAGGACAATTTCATTAAGAAAATAAAATAAAGTGCACAAAAAAGGCTTAGGTTTGTTAAAATTAGTAGGGACAAATGCAAACTAACTCAGCAAAGCACCAAACTCGTTGTAAGTTATAAAGAAACATAAACGAAAATAAAAGAAATAGGCAACAACTAGAGTTGAGCTTGGAAGAAGGCAGAGGTAGAGCCGATGACGTGATTGCAACAGGTCAAGATGCACCACTCCTTAAATCTCTATACATTGCATACTCCGATGAGAGGAGAAGGTCATACTACGAACGCACTCATATCGCTGTTCCAAAAAGGTCATGCCATAACGAGGCATCAGTGGAGATGTCTTACGACTTTTACATCCTGATGGATGTAGGAAAAACTCTAGTACTAAAGACCAGAGATGGAAAACACAATATCGAAGCATTTGACGAGAGATGATCAGAAGCCAACCAGCTGCAACAAACCAAAAGAAAACAAAAAACAGACAATATGACAAGATGAAAGGAAACCAAACTAGCAAGATAGACAAAAAAAGGCAGCATTGCAAGAAGAACCCATAAGTGGCTACAGATGAACTTATAGGTTACTTCTAGTATTATGGGTATTGTGTGGAGCTTTAAGCTCCGGTGGAATCCCATTTACGCTTGTGAGGGAGACAACGTTGGTTCATAGTATGATAAGAGAACGCCATATAAATAAAAAGCAATTTCCATCGACCCCTTAAATAAGAAGAGAAAAACATATATAATTGTCGCTGATTCCTCCAACGAGGCAAGAAAGCATAGGGAGGCTCGTTCTTCTTGCAAACGCATAAGCGAGAAGGAAAAAGAGCATCCTTGCTGGGAGTAAGGAACTTGATTCGCTTAACTAGAGGCACTTGATAGTTATCGACAGCTCTTTTTCTAGAGATAGGATCGACGTTGTGATTTTGGGGAGTTGTAGAATTAGCAGGACCAGCTGAAGGATAGAGGGCGAAGGTAAAGCAAGAAAAAGGCTCTTATGAGTGGGCCAAAGGAGAAGCCCAAAGCCATACACCGATGTCAGAGCGAAAAGTATATAAAAGCCCTTTAGAAGAGATATGGCCTGAGCGGGGGCCTACATATTGAACAGAAATAGAAGTCTTATACACCAACCTTAAACATTGTCGGGCATACCAACCAAAACCACCGTAACTTGAACAAACAGATGAAGCACGCTCCAGCAAAAAGGAGAAGGACATGAGCTTACCAGATGGCAATTGAAGCTGGGGTAAACTAGTAAACCAGGATTGTGCCAAGAAAGCTATTTTTATAATGGAAACCTCCAAATTGAAATTGAGAGGAGAGATCGACATTTAAAAATGAACCAAAATGAGAGGCAATTAACATAGCCACCTCTTTGGTATGAAACTCAAGAGGCAAATCATAAGCTTGAATACAGGCATGAAAATACTAATAAGAAAGCTAAGTAATAGGCAGATCAGGAGACTAGGGATACACCGCCGAAGAAAGACCTTGAAGCAAACATAACCCGTGGTCTAAATGAAAGCACAATCATCGGCGTTAGAGAAATGAAGCACAGAGTAATATTCATATCGTTGAACAATAAAGGCTATGCCTTTCAACTCTTAGTGCAGAGAAATAAGTTATTGAAGCTTGCTAACATGAAGGAATTTTGACGAGAATATCCTGGAAAAAAGAAAGTGGGAGCGACAATATGATAACCGCTAAGCTGAGGAAGAAGGGAGTTCAAGATGTTGAGGCTTGGACATGATGACGGAAAAAGTTCTAGTAGAGAAGAACAGCAAGCACCAGATTTGAAAGCAAAGAAGAAAAAGCAGCAAAAAAGTCGAAACACCTGCTTCAGCCCTAGACTCTTTCATTAAAATCAACTAATTAACTAATTTCTTATCAAACAAACAAACAATTTTAAAATAAAGAGAAAATATTAATTAAATACAGTTGAAATAATAAAAAATGGGATGCATCTAGCTGCCTTCAATTTTCCTTTTTAATTATAGAAGGATGTCCTAAATTTTAATTACATAAAAAAAATTAATTAGGCCTCTTGGCCTTATTAATAATTTATTAAAAGTGTATGCCTAAATTTATATTTTTATATCTCAATTGTATTTATGTAGGATTCTGAATTTTAAAATATATGTGTCACATTAACTAACTTTCTTCATATAATTAAATTTTGTAAATATAACTTATATTAAGCAATCATAAGAGTATTTGACAAAGGTTTAAAAGTAGCCTAAAACTCACAAACTTTCAATTTACACGTTAAAAGAAACAAATATAAAATATAGAGAAAAAGGCAAATAAATACCTTTTAAACATGAAAAATCTCAAAAGATGACTTAAATTTGGTAAATGACAAATAAGAAGCTCTGATTAAAACTCAACCGATAATGACTAAAATAAAATGACTAAAATTCAACAGAGAATGAGTTAAAATGACTAAAACTGAGCAGATAATTACTAAAACAAAATGACTAAAACTCAACAGAGAATGACTTAAATTTGACCAATTTTCTGCCTCTTATTTATCATTTACCAAATTTAAGTCATCTTTCAAGATTTTTAATATTTATGGGGTATATATTTGTCTTTGTCCCTAAAATATAGTGCCCTTACTTTCATTTTATTTAATTTTTATTATATAAATTTCATTTTTCTAAAAAAAACTCATATAAACATTTTTTTAAAGTCATAATTTTTTTTTGACATCATCATCCAAAATCCAGTTTGGAGTTTTTGGCTGAACCTTTTTTCCTAGCTCAAGTATCTTCTTTAGAACTTAAAATTAAAACTCAAATAAATTTAGTAGGGCTTTAGACATATGTTTGGAAATCCTCAAATCATAGTTTTAGAAGTCTTTTTTCACATGTCAAAATAAAATTCTTTTTACATACTTATCTTATAACTATTAAAAGTTATTATCAAAAGTTAATTCAAACACGTGCACTTTGCCTTGATTAACACACTAAATTTTATAACACGCATGTGTACTCTATTGTTTGCCCGAAAGAATATATACAATAAACAAATTGAAAGTGGTTCCCCTCCTTGGAAAGATCCTTCCGTGGCACTTCATACAGAGGGGGAAAAAAAGGAAAAAAGAGGTGGGACCTCTTTCCTTTTGTAGTAAAATAGTGCAAAAGGTGCTGTGGAAACGTAAGGTAGGAATCCTTCCGGGCATACTCCCAAACAAATTTGCCCTAGGTCCTTGTACTCAATGGGCTGCAAATAATGGGCATTATTTCAGTCTCCCTAGACCTCGGGCCTCCTTGTATGGGTTGAACCGTTGGGCTTTTTTGATAAGATGCGTACCGCTTTTAGTCTAGGCTTCTAGCCGCGTTGTCCCTGGCTTTAGTTTCTGAGCGAATCAGAACTACGGGACAGATGTGTTTATGATTTATAGAGTCAATCGGACGATCCGAAACCTGACCACTCCCACAGACCCAGGACGGGAGAGACTGAATTATACAGTTCCAAGTTTGTATCTTTGATCTGATCAAGATGGTCACCAAAACAGAGGATATTCAGTTGAAGAGGCTCGAAAACCAGGTCGATAATGGAGGCGGAGGAGCCTGGGAGTACCTGAGCCTCGTTAGGAAACTCAAGCTTCGGCGTTCAGAAAAAGTGTTGAAGCATGGCATGTCCATATTGAACGACCCCGGAAAGCGATCCAGTCTTGGCCCCGATGGTCAGTATGATCTAGTTTTACTCTTTTTCCTATCCTGGTCTGTGTGATTTAGGTTCTCGTAGACCAATTTCATTTGCTATCGGTTCAGTTTTCATTCTGAAGTTGTTTGATTATGTGTTTGGATATTGTTTGTATATAATCACCCTGCATTCTTGATTTACTCTGTTGGAATGTAGAAATTGAGTTTCTGCTTTTTGTTTTTAGTGATTAATTGCAAGCCAAGAGAGTAAAAATAGTTTTACAGAAGTTATTTCTAGTAAAAAAAACATTGGTATATCTCCATGGAGAGTCATGGTGAAAGGATATTTCTATTCAAGAATTGTTCTTAAACTGACAAGTTATGTCTTATGTGGAAAGAGTTACATTCTACATATTGGATAATTGCTATTTCAGTCGGTTATCAGAAGAGAAAAACGAACTGTCTCTCAACAATACTGATTTTGCTTCCAACGTAACAAAAGTCAAAGGGACAAATCAGGAATCTCCTACAGCATTAAGATTCGTGCTAGATTGATTTTATGGCTGCGATAATAATGATATACCAAGAGCATTGAAGAATTTTTGTTGTTTTTTATGCTTCAGCAATTTAACTATCTTGTCCTCTTTTTTAACCTTTTTGTGAAGAGAAACTGGCTTAATCTGATTCTTTGACAACGCCCTCCAAATAGTTGCTTGAACATTCTTGAGAAATGAGCCGTCGTCACGTATACTAACTCAGAACTTGTGTCATTGCGTTGATCATGACAATTAATAGAGCAGCATATTACATTTTTTTATGGTAGATTAATTTAATGATTCCTTCACTCACAACCCTCATTTTATCAAATGTAACTTTTAGCAAATAAATAATTGCTCCTTGATGCAGAATGGACTTTGTATGAGCAGGTTGCCGTTGCAGCTATGGATTGCCAACATCTTGATGTTGCCAAGGTAGTGAAGGCTTTACCATAGTTTCAATTCGATTTGATATTTTTCTAAGTCATAATGTTTTCAACAAATTGTCAAATCCTGACCTTTTTATGTTTAGATGTAACTTTTGGTACAAATTTCCTCATTGTACAATGCTAGTTTAGTAATACATGCAAGGATGAATTCTAGAAATCTAGTTTCATATCTAATTCCAGTCCTGCCCTTTTTTCATTTCTATACTGGAGTTCTGCCAGTGTGTGTAAGATGGGTCTTATGAATTGTACAAGGAATTATAAAATTGGTTTAGGCCTTTTATGTTAATTTATCATAATTCTTGTATAAGTTTTTTTTTTATATAGTATATTGCTATACTTGTTGTAATATTATAATTTCTGAACCTGCAAAGCGGACTGTTGTCCAATGTTTACCTTTTCTCTGTTTTTGTCGCTCTGGAATATACTAATTCTTCTGGCATTATTTTACTACATGTATGATGAGGAAATATGTTAGAGATGTTTGTTATGCCTTTCAGTTGACAAAAAGTAACCGCCTTTTCAGGACTGTATAAAAGTTCTCCAGAAGAGATTCCCTGAGAGTAAACGGGTTGGTAAGTTGGAGTTATCTATGTAAATTATACATCTTTCTGTGTCTGGCTCTGTATGAAAAAGAGACACTTAAGATAAATAGTGCTACCTGGACAACCCTTACTTTCATCGTTACTATGGCAGACATCTCCTGTTTGATGTACCGAATAGATAATAGTAATACTTTGAAATATTTCAGAAGACTCTTTTTTTTTTTCAAATCATTTAAATTCTACTAAAATGTGTAGAAAAAGATTGAAGGGAAAAAAAGTTGCATGGAGCCAACGGAATATGCGAAGATAGATTAAAAGAATAAAAAGAAATGGCACAGAGCCTGAGAGATGCATTGTCTATAACTTATGCATAGTGTAATTTTCTGTAGATCTTATATTTTATATTGATGAATTGTTAGTTCTAATGGAAAACATTTATGTGGACCACCCTAACCCAGATGGAGCCACTTGAACAGATGTCAAAGCGAGAATAATATGACTCTTAATTGGACGTTGCTTGTGATCAAATGATTCCTACTAATTATTCAGCAAATTACCTATACTTATTTTTATTCTACCCATGGGTAGCCAGAAGGCTAAAAACTCCATGTTGGTGGAACAACATCATGATTTTATGAATTATAATATATACACATCGCCTATAGTGCATCAATTTGTGCTGACCTAGACGACTGCATATGACTGGAACTAGCCCCACTTGAAATTCTGCACTTCAGCAACCGAACTCCCCTCCTGTGCGTGATGTGAATTATGCATATCTACACTGTGCATCTAGACTTTCTTTTGGTCGTATAAGTTGTCCATACAAGTTTGTCTTTGAATGTGCTGGTATATGCTACCTCAAAAAATTAATGTCTTTTGATGCCTTGTTACTTTTGGTCAAAGTGCAGGCAGGCTGAATGCAATGTTACTTGAAGCAAAAGGATTGTGGGATGAGGCGGAAAAGGCCTACACAAGCTTTTTAGAGGATAATCCTCTCGATCAAGTAATTCACCTGACCTTCTAAGAAGATTAAATATACATAACTAAAGGGTTCAACCAGTTAGTTTTTGATTTTTCTGTGTTATAATACCTTTAAAAAAAGTGGCTTTTTATTGTTGGTTTGATGCATGGAAGATTTCACTTTCATCCTTAAATTTCTTTGGGAAAAGAAAACCTAAGCTCTGTTTTTTTTCTTTTTTTTTGTTGCATACAGGTCATCCATAAGAGGAGGGTGGCTATGGTTAAGGCACAAGGCAACATTTCTGGAGCTATTGAATGGCTTAACAAATATCTGGAAATGTGAGAGAAATGCTGATTTTTTTAAAAAAACTGAAATTGAGGGTAAAAAGGATAGTTTTTCTCCCAATATACATCCTAAAAAAATGACCTGAATTCTTTTCTCATTTTAACAGATTCATGGCAGATCATGATGCCTGGAGAGAACTTGCAGAATTATACGTCTACCTGCAAATGTAGGATTTGTGTTCTACTCACTCAAAAAGTGGCCTTGAAGGAGTCTTCCTTGTGCCTTGAAGGATTTGTGTTCTAATTTTTGCCTTATTGTCGTTAGGTACAAACAAGCAGCATTTTGCTATGAAGAATTAATTATATCCCAACCTACCATGCCGCTCTTCCACTTAGCCTATGCTGATGTAAGCAATTTTTTCACAAATATCGTTGTTTAATTTTAATTAAATTCTACTCCCTTTCTTTCTCCTCTGTTTTTTTTAAAAAAAGGGTACTGCATACCGAAGGTGAATGAGAGCAACAGTCCACCTTGTTTATTAAACTACAGCATAATCTTGACCTATGGTATTGATAGGTACTTTATACGCTTGGTGGATTAGAAAACCTCCAGACTGCTAAGAAATACTATGCATCTGCTATAGACTTGACAGGAGGCAAGAATACCAGGGCACTCTTTGGTATTTGCTTGGTGAGCTCCTGCTCCCTTTCTTATTTCTTTCTTTTCCCCTGAACATCACAATTATCCTACTTATAATTATAGTTAACATTCAGTTTGTAATTGATAGAATTCAGATTTTCTTTTACCAGTATTCAATTCCCGCCAAGAAAATATAAAGCTTTGTGATTAAATACTGTCTCACATGTATCTTGGATAACAAGGTGTGAGATACATGGTATTCTACTACATGGTAAGGCAATTGCAAGTTGTCATGAATGAACACATTTGATATTTTATAGAAGTTAACAGTGCTAGAAGTTGCTTTGATTTGATGTTTTATATATATATATATATATATATATATTTTGGATATGAGATATTGCTCAAAATAGTGTTTTTCTATGCCGTCTTATATCTTGGTTGCTATTAAGCATCTTAGGTAGTATGATCCTAAACATAAGCATTCTGAATGTTTTCTGACACCTAGGATACTTGGGCCAACTTGATACTTAGGAACTTGAGATTTCTAATTGTTCTCTTCAAAGCCTTTTATTTATATATGCTTGAATCATTTAGCTTGCTTTTGTTTTCCAGTGTACCTCTGCTATCGCTCAGCTTACAAAAGGGAAGAGCAAGGAAGACAAGGATAAATCGCAAGTACAATCTCTTGCGGCAAAGGTGTTGGAGAAGGATTATAAGCAGAGAGCTCCTGACAAGCTTCCTCAGGTTACAACCGCCTTGAAGGGTCTAACGCTGACTTCCTGATGCTTTCCTTTCCTTTCCCTTGAAAGCTCTTGTTCTTTGGCCTACCTTTTGATATTGACAGTGATTTTTATTATTTATTAGCAGCCTCATCAACTCATATTTGGAAGTACCTATCATCTGGTTTGTCCGTGTTAAAATGAAAAAAAAAAATTCAGTTCTTAATTAATGACACTTAAAATGTGGACCTTCATTGAAAGATGTGGAGGTCCGATTCTATTTACTTCTATGCCCTTCTAGTGTCGTGCGATCATGTTTCTTTTTGTTGATAATAATTTTTGACAGAGCACTGACTCATCAAGTATGGGCGAGTACTGTATGAAAGGGTCCTGCTCATAAGAATTATATCTTAGCTCATGATCGGTTCAGGGCCTCTGGTTCTGCGTGGCGGATTATCATATCTGAAGTCCCAAAGCCCCAAAACGTTTTTAATGTTGGACATACATCCAGGGATGGCAGGTTTCCTGGATAAATTGGCAGGGCAGCCTTTTGACTGCCAAACATGATAATGTAAGACAACAATTAGCGAATTTCGTGTCGGATATAATATGCTTCAAGTAATCTAGAATCCTAATACTGTGAAGGAGCCTTGGGATTCTTTCGATGGCATCCTCCATGTTGTGCCCGCGTTGACTTGCCAATACATGGTATGCTTATCATGGCATACAGTCATATGTGCGCTTGTTTTGTGAATGAGGGGCTTGGGCTTTTTTTTTAAAAAAAAATTCCGTTAGGAGTAACCGTGGCCTAGGCATTTGTCAGATAGGTGAGTTATCAAGAGTCCTGTTAATATGAAGGGGCCTTGGCTTTCCTTGGATGATATCCTCTGCTGACATGGCGACGTCGCGTTTTAGGAATGGAATGCCGGTGCAGAGGTGGTTGATTTAACGTTGGACAAGTTGGCAGAGTGCGAAGTGTAGCAAGCAGCCTGTGCCTGGAAAGAAAGAGTGGCGGATTGAAGTCCACATATAAAGAATAGATGACCAAGTTGGGATTAAATTGATCGGATTGGGAATGGAGGAGAGCCTCCAAAGGAATATAGAGAAGCAGAGGACAGAGAGTTGACGCGTTTCATCCTTATGGTCGTGGCTGGAGGGAAGAGGGAATTGTCGGAAACGCCAGCGTCATGCGGGTACATTAAATGCATTTAACGCTTTCACTCTTTGTAGTCATATTCCTTGAGACCGACATATTACCTTCCACTTTCAACAAGATTCCCCTACCCTACCTCTTCCCCGCTCCAATTCCTCACTCTTTCCCTTCCACAAACGAACTTATATTTTTGCCTTCAGGCCAAGCCCCATTCCTTTCAATTGCCCCTCGAAATCACAAGCATCTTCACATCTTGCAATGCATAATAGCTGACTGCACTACTAACACTAGGGTCATGAACTTCAAATGTAATAATCTGTTCAATGAATCTTCAATATAGAGAATGAAAGAATGATAATAGAAGAGTGTAGACATCAACAGCATACTTACCACAGGCCATGAATTTGATCGAGCAAGTTAGAAGGGAACACCTGCGGTTTTAGATGATAGATAGAAATCCATGATAGGTAGTTCTCAGCACCCAAAAATTTTTCAGTTGGCTTTGAAGGATAAAAAAGGATGTAACTATCATAGCCTGTGGTGACGACTAGTGCCCATACTAAAGGAATAGCTAATACAAGGGTTATATTTTTAACAAGACAGCATAACCGACCATGCATTTTTTTTCTTTTTTGGCACGGTTGTTACATATGCATTTCCTCCTCACTTTTGCAGAAGAAACGAAAGCTAATTCAACAAGCATGACTACATCTTCTTTCCACAATTTGCAATTCCACTAATCTATTCTGCCAACAAATTATAGTATGTAACATTATACACATTGGAGGCAAGTGTCTGTGCTGTAAGAGGAACTTACTACTAGCAGCATATTACTATTCATTTTGTCATAAATCTACTACAAAAAGAACAATCCAGTAAACTAAACGAAAATTCTGCACAACTTCTAATGACTCAGCAACTCAGCATAGTCAAGGATTCTTCTTCGCAAGGTTTGCAACTGAGGTATCAGTTGCATGGCCTAGAAAAATAATATCTCCATTGCTAGTCATTAGAACGTTTACACCTGTTGTATAATTCGGATCACAGAATTATACAACGTACATGAAAGTTTATCAGAGTTCTGAAAATATCATCATAGAACGGCAGACATCTGATATTGGTAGTCTTCAGTTGCATCAGAGGTTAACATGAGTTCATAGCATCTCATCAGGTTAGCCAGGAATTTTTCAGTGCAAGTTTGCCGTACCAGCCTTGTGTTATTGATTATAGAAGTTCTCAATGAATAAGAAATGGAAATAAATAGTATTGATTAAGAAAGAACAAAAGCATGTTTAACATATAATTAAGAGGACTCCGCATCGTATAACTGGAATAATGATCATTAAATTAACACTTGAAGAATAATATACAGCCGTTTGGGAAAAAAAATGTTTCTGATCTGTTCAACTAAGCTCAGATAATTGATTCGGTTTAAACAAAGTGTAATTCCAATTTAAACACATCGCTAATAAATCGCGACTCACTGAATAGTTTGTTAGTAATGAATGGATGATGAAATCCCGCATCTCTAGTCGTTCTTCCAGGCATGCAGAACAAGGGAGAATTCTAGACTCTGCAGTTTAGTCTCTGAAAATCTCTGAGAGAAAGACCACTGCAACATGTTTGTTTCAGAAACAGGTTGGCTAGCCCACAATTTATCAGCAGGAAGGCATGTTCTGAACAAAAACACAGCATTTCCAAGAGATGAACCGAATAGCCAATTGTGGACATCCCACAAAACTTCTACCGCCACACCGTCTACCAAAATAGTATGATTTCCACGAAACTTCCATCTCAGTCGCCTTACCTGCAACACAGTTTTTCCGTCTATGCGAATTATAAGACGCGGATCGCTCACACTGATAGTGTCACATTCGATCACCAGATCGTGAGGTTGACCATTGTCACAGAATAACGCTCTGGTACCAAAAACTTTCTTGCCAAAAATGTGTTCTCTCTTGGCTACACAAACTGCATTTGAAGGCAACGGTATGGCATTGGTCTTCTTGAAAGCTTCTTTCCTCAAATCACCGAGAAGGAGAACCATTTGTCGATCCACAACTATTCCTACATAAAATTTCTCCAATGGCTCGGGACCCGAAGCAAATTTAGCCGACGAGAGGTCCCAGTATACGTCAATTTTGCTGGAATAAGCTTCTAGACTCTTACAGCCTCTTCTCTTCGAGAATAGCCATGGTTTGACATCGACCTTACAAAGGCATTGATTTGAAGAATCATCGATCCCGACGCTGAGGCCCTGCCCCATCAAGTTCTTGCTCCACGTGATGGTAATCAGGCAAGACCGGCCCCGTATACGGCATTGATAAACACAAGCAACCAGATTCTGGGCAGTTTTACCGGAGACGGACGACGAAGAATCTGCAACTTGGACTCCATTTTCACCAAAGCAAGAAGGAAAATCCCTCATTTTCGAAAGAGGAAGTTCAATTTACTTTCCAAGCTTTCGTTCGGGCTTTTCGTCAAACAGATGGTGTACCTTTTACAGCCAGAACAAAGAATGGACAAAAGTACTGGCGAATAGACAGGAGTTGCAGATAAGCAAGAATCGAAGTTAAGACTCAAGATGGGCTCGTACCTTAATTAATCAGAGAAACAGTACGATGCATCAGACAAGGTATATATGCTTAGGAGGAGCTGATTAAAAACGGATGTGCGGGGCAAATACATTGCCGGAGAAACCCATGAGTATAAATTCAGGGAAGAGCATAGAGGGGGGCGCGTGAAGAAGAGAAGGTAAATAAACAAATTAGGAGAGAAAAATAGCGGAAGGAGAAGCAGACAAAAAGCAAACATCTGCCAGCGAATAAAAAATTCGAAAACGAAATAGGACACGACACAGTAAAGAGAAACGCCGAATTTGGAAGGAAAAAAAAAAAAAAAACAGAGAGAGAGAGAGAGGGCCAATGAGAATGTTATAAGGTCAGAGAAATCAATAAATGGTAACAAAGTCCTTCGACACTATTGTTCCATTACTTAAATGCCTTTAAACGGTAACGACAGCTCTTTAGGTGGTTAATAGTAGCCGTTTGGTTTAATTATTTAGAAGATTATTAAGCGTATGGTTGAGTTTATATAATATAAATCAGATTATAAAATATAATCCTGATTATATTATTTGATATAATGAGAATTATATTACTATGAGTGATTAATGGGGATGTAAGTATCGTATAATTAAATAAAAAAGACCCTATTGCCATTTATTTTTTTTATTTGATCAAAGTGTCTATCCATAAATATTTTTAAATATTAAATAATTACTATAATTAAATATTAAAAATATTAGTTAATTATATAATATTTTAAAAAATATTTCTCCAATATAAAATTTCTTTAAAAACATGCATTTCACCATTAAAAATATTAAAATATCCCATTAAATAATATTATCACAATTAAATATTAAAAAATTACCATAAACCCAACTTATATCCTCCATGATATTTCCACTATTAAATATTACAAAATTATTATAAACTTGACATATATATTGCAAAAATTGAAAGAATTATCATAAATCCAAAGTGTACATTACACATATGTAGATATGGGTAATTTTGTCTCTGACTATATTATTTTCATATATTCTTATGTGAGATGTAATCCAACCAAACGTATGTATATACATGATCTTTCTTTAATAATGAACCAAACAAATTCATAAAATCATCATTATATTACTTTGTATTACATTCTATTACATCACCTTCGATTCTGTGAACCAATTATATACCTAAGGTTAGTTGTTAACAACAGTCCCTAAGGTTATTAATGGCTGCCCTTGAGTTGTGAATAGTCGCCTTTGGGGATAGTTACCAACAACAGCTCCTGAGGTTGTTGGGGTTACTATTAACAACCTCAAGGGCTGTTGTTGACAATTAGGATATTTTGGTAATTGAACAAATCGAATTAATGATAGAAAAGTCTTAAGGACCTTGCTGCAATTTATTGATTTCACGAGACTTTTTTTATATAAATTTCTTTATTCAGGACCTCAATACAATTTTTTCTAAAAACAATAGAGATGAATAGAAGGTTTTGGGGGACAAAGACAGTGTGTGAGAAAATGGAAAAAAATGTTGCAAGTGTGAGGCGTGAATACTACTACTACTTTACATTGATGAAAGAAGGGAGAAAAAGCATCTTTGCTTTCCTTTTATCTCTCTCGTTCTCCTATTCTTTTCTCACTGTGCGGAGTGGACTTCCCTTAGCCTTTCATGGCAGGCCAGTAATGATATAATTCCAAGCAAAATCAAGATATTGTCGTGGGTGTACGTGTAACTGTGAATTTGTATTTATTCTCAGGATATGTTGGTTTTGGGTTTGGGGGTCTATGAATAGAATATAATTAATTAAATTCTGTGATTAAAAAGAGGGGGGAAAATTAAGATGAGAAATTGAGAAACGGTTGCTAGGAAATGGACATGGAACCCCACCAGCACCACTAGGGCGAGTGAATGCAAACACGATCTCAGGGACACAGATCCATACTCATCGTGGTTCATGCCTAACAAACTTATAGTCATTGTCATTTGTCATCAAATCAAACAAACTACTCGTATTTATTTTGGGTTTTTTTTTTTAATTTTTTCAATCAACAAAAAAACATCCTTGTTAGAGATTAGGCCGTAGGACGTGTAACATACAATAGGAGTATTTGCTTCCTCCGAGACCGAGTCGCCTAATCTTACGCCCCCTAGTGAGAAGGGCAGCAGAGAAGTCATTATCTACAGAATGGGCCCTGGATTTTATTCCCCATCCCAACATTTGTTTGACCTTCGCACAAATATTTGGCGTTCTCACTCCCACGTTTTCACTTTCATTCTTTTTCAAACAAAAAAAGAAATTGTGATTATTAACTAACAACATTACGATTCCTTTTACCCGAACTTAAATGGAAGCCTGCGAGTCAACTTTCTGTTCTTGAAAGCTTATTCGTATTTCATTGCAGCATCGATTTTCTGTTACTTTCTTCCTGTTTTATTTTTCTTTGGTAAGACGTATTTTCTTGATTCAACCCATATTGAACGTAACATTCTTGCGTTGCAGGTGAGAACTGAAGTAGACATTCGTGGGCTCTCTGGTTGGTTTTTCCATCAGCGGTAGGACAAGAGCATGTCATGTAGGGGCAATTTCTATTTATCAGTTATCACACACGAAGAGCCTGTTTGGCAAGAGCGTTCAGGCGCGTTTTTTGATTTTTCTATAGAAAAAAAAAGTAGTTTTTGATAAATGAGGTGTTTGGTAAAGGCTAGCTTATAGTAAAAAGTAATTTATGAAGAGAAGATAAATCTATCTCTTATAAGTCACTTTTTTTACTCTCAATCTAAACACAAGTAATTTTTACTATTCCTAATAAATTACTTTTTCTACCTTCAATCCAAATACAATTAACTTATAATAAGTTACTTATTTTTAAAAATTATTTATCATAAATTACTTATAAAAATAAGTCAATTTTCATAAACTACAGAACTAAAAAAAGGCAAATAAGACTGGGGTTGTGACTCGTGAGTTTTTTTTTTTTTGGTTAATGGTTGGGAGCAAAACTCAAATTGTGAGGTTGAAGGAAAAAGGGAAAGGAGAAGGATGTGCGGAGCACGCGCGATTTCGGACGCGTGGAAAAGTAGAATGTGTGGTCTTCACGTGTTGCTGTCCATCCCTTACTCGGCAATGCCATGCGTTTTCCCTCTTTCCTTTTCGTTTTTGGGCGAACGTTTTCCCGATTTTCAATTCCTCCTAAACCCTTTGTCCCAAAAAAAATAAATAAAAATAAATAATTCCTCCTAACCCCACTCAACTTTTTCTATTTTCACCTCTTTTTAATTAATTAATGTTATTATTAACTAACAGGGTCTGTAGGAAGATCTAATTCCCCACTAACTGCTAAATGGATGTTTAAATGCCTATAGAAAAATTTGTTCCCATTTAGTATCTAACACTGTCTGAGACAATTATTATTTCAACTAGAAGATATATGTGGCTCACAACAAGATAATGTTATCAATATATTAATACATTGTCTTCCCTATATTTCACCACATTTCAATTATTTTCTCCACTCTTAATTATAACAGCATGTTGACTTTTTAAAAAAATTATAAAAAAATTTTAAGAAAACTAATTATATTACTTTAAAACATTAAAATTTATCGTTTTTCTTCAAATTATATTGTTTGAAAATATGATTAAGGCTTTCTTAAAATTTTTCTAAGATTTTCTAAAAAAATCAATAGGCACTTATAATTATGACTGGAGGGAGTATTTTCTAGGTATATGTATCCTTTTATTTGAATATTGTCTAACATTAAATAAGGACTTCTCTCCTGATCAAAATTTGGATTGTATTTATTTTACCTTGAATCGTATAAACTATTTCCGCAAATAGAGATAAAACTCATTTAACATACTTATATCATAAATCAAAAAAACTATTCTAAAAAATTAATTCAAACGGATATTAAATCTTAAGTATGTCATATTATAAGAAATTATCCCCTCGCATTAAACCCAATCTTTTTGGATCTTTCTCACGTTCCTTTTTACTCAAGCTACTCTCATCAGATTGCTTACTAGTTATTATTACCACTGATATTTGGAAAAAAGGAAAGGGGAAAATCCCATTAAAAACATTTCAACTTCAATCACTATTCTCATGTTAATAATCTATTGCCACAACACATCTCAAGCTCAAATTTATTTATTTTATTTTTTGGTCAAATCTTGAAACTTAACCAACGCTGGAACTGCAACTGTACTCTAGCAACTAGCGATGTGGCGTATTCCATTAGGACTATTTCTGATATTTTATGAATAAATTTAAATTTCTCTTAAAAAATGGCCTTCGATAATTCGAAAAATTATTGTGAAGCTGAGCTGTAATGGAGGAAAACGAGAGCATGGAACTAATAATAAAAGGAGTAGTCGTAGTAGTATTATAGAATGTGGGGGCATGGGACCATCGTCACGTGTCAGTCTCACATACACGAGAACGAGGACGAGGCACATATTAAATACATTCTACCTTTTGTTGTTTGCGTTCCATAATTGGGCCGACGCAACGCAGTCAGGGAAACATATCATCACATATATTCACTGTGACTACAAACCGCAATCGGACTGAGAGACAACCAAGTAAAATAATGTTTTATGAATTTGAGTTATTTGATATTACTTTCGAATCCTATGTATGATATTTACTTAAATTTTTTAATAAAAATAAATAAGCTACTAAAACACATTTATATTACATATCAGTTTAAAAGTTAAACAAAATAATTTTAAGAAAAATTATATATTTAGATACTTTCAAATAATTTAATTTGTTTTATTATAATTTTTTTAAAAATAAACTAAATGTTATATTCATTTGATTAATCTACGAGTTGTTTCTTTAGTTTGTTGGAACAAATTAAAAAGCGCAAATGTCCTCAATACTCATCTCGATCGTTTCTGTGAAGCATCCTATGCGTTATGTCTACGTGTCTCCTCCTTGTTCTTCCTCTTCAAGCCTGTCCATTCATTTCCCCTAACTTAACTTCCTTTTACGCCAAAATGTCGTCTCTTCCTGGTTTATTTTTTAATTAATTCCACGCCTAAACACATGGCTGTTAGACAAGGCAATAAGAATTTAATGTCCATTTATATATATTATCCATGATTTTCAAGATAATCACGGAATAAATGGCAAATATGTACGCACAATAATAATGGACCATGGAGTCCTAATTAAGATGTGAATATATATATATATAGGTATTAAGATTACCAAAATTAAAAGAAACGGGGCCTTCAGAGATGAAGAGCCATTGACTTTCGATGAACGTGATAAAAAAAAAGGAACGTGGCTACCAAATTCAATGTACACACAGATAAACTAAAGCAAACAAATGAACGAATTGAAGATCTCTTTGTTCCATTAGTCTTACACGCATATATATAGCAACGTAACAACTCATACTCAGCTACTCACCTGCACTTTGGGTGTGCCAAAAAAGATTATATATAGACAACATAAGCCAGTATTCCATGGAATATGCCGACTGTTTTTAATTTCGTTTCCAATTTTATATTTGTCAATGACATCTTATATCCCAATAAAAGTTTCCAACATAATATTTTCTATTTATCAACGCAAACTGACGCACCAAACACCTGATCATTAAGATTAAGATATATGCGTGAGTATATACTATTTCTCACGCAATAAGTTCAAATTGGCCAGGTAATGTTCCTTTCCCTTCTTGTTCAGGTGTTATATGGTGCGCTATTGATATTCACTTTTTGCATATAATCTATAAGATGATACTCATACCAATTAGCTGGATCTGTTTTTTTTTTTTGGGAAGCTTTCTTTTCCCTGACAAAATTAGAATCGATATGTATGTAGAAGGGGAAAATTACAGATTGTTTTTGCGTGGAAAATGGAAAGGGAGTGTCATTGTCACAGTAGAGGAGAGAGTAAAGTGAAAAATGAGACAGTCGAGAAGAGACTGATGAAGAAGGGAAAGTGGGAATTGTGAATAATGGAGGAGCCTTTTCTTTTGGCAATTCGATATTTACTTTGCTCTTTTATATTGCCCACCGAAGTTGCAATTCGATGTTTCAGACGCAAAAAGAGGATAAAACGGTCAAAAGAAAAATTAATGCGCGATCAGTTTCCAGGTTTGTCCTCACATACTTTGCTTCAACCGCATTAAAGTAATCCTTTTGTTTCTTTTTTTTTTTTTGGTTTTTCTGCCAGCACATTAACGTAATCCACGATAGTGAAAGTGACCTTTATTTCTTCGTATTCCTTTTTTTTTTTTTCTTGGTACAGTATTTCTTCATATTCAATCAAGACATATTCCACTCGGCTTAGCCTAATGATTATCTCCATCATATCTAAGCAATTTTAAGGGAGGTTCTCTGATCCAATTCCTAACTTGGGCAGGCCCAAAAGAAGCCCTATATGCAGAGGCCCGGCTATATCCACAGCTTTATGGTTTGAAGGTGAAGGGAATGAAAAATAAAAAAGGAGCACCACAACTCCCATGGTTTAGATCTACAATTTTTTATAGGCTAAAATAATCTCCTCTACATTTTACTTTAATTATATGATCTCTTCTCTATTTTAAAAATATACATTTAAGTTCAAGTCGTTAACTCTGTGAAAATTTGAAAATTTTAATTCATATTTATATTAAAATAAATTTTATTTACTAATTTATCCCTTATTATTAATAATTTCTTAATTTTGACTAAGATTGTTTGAGTAATTTATGAATTTTTTTCTTAATTTGTTTTTTACTATTGTAAATAGTCATCTGTTAAATTTTTCTATATCTCAACGAAGACATATTTAATCTCATTAATACGAGCATAAAAAACTTAACTAGAAGTATAATTAATTCTTCAATACATGCATACTTAAATAAACATGTTTATAAAATTTGTGCTGAAAATTAATTTAAGAAATTAAAATTTAAAATGAAATTAAGTTATATAACAACTCAAATTTACATTATTAATACTATATGGTGAAGCAAAATATTCCTTTCAAACATGTTTTTAATCATGGTGTAATGAACAAAACAAAGAAATAAATATGTTTTTACTCATTTAAAAGAATAATAATACATAAGTTTTAATAAATACGATGAATTTTTTTTTAAAAAAAATTACTAATACAATGTCAATCAATGAATTTTATAATATATTAGAAATTATGACAATATTTATATTGGAATTATTTTTTGATTGTATAGAAAATTATTTTTAGACAAATATAAATGTTTATGCATTTTTTTAAAGAGGGGTATTTTGATCAATGCAAATGTTTAATAGTCAGGCTTAATGGTTAACTAACAATTGGGTGATGGAAGTAGAATGTCAAATATGTAAGGGAAGTTTCTGTAACATATATTTTTAATTTTAAAAGATATCTATATATGTTTCAAAATAAAAGAGAGTTTTGTGTAATTTAGGTGAAACAGATGAATGGCCAATATAGTTTACCCTTATTTATAATTTCATCTACTAAACTTGCTCTGACCCAAGCTTTGTTGGCGCAGTGGAGCTTCCCGATAGCCCAATCATTTTATTTTGGGAAAAAAGTCCCAAGTTAAAAAAATGTAAAAGATTATAAAAATTCAATTTTTCTTCCAAGTTTAACATATGGGTGTTTAAACTTAGGACTGAGATTAGGTAATCCCAGTCTCAGTTTGATCCTAATTCTGGGATCCTGAGACTGGGATTTTCTAGTTTGATTTTTTTTAAAATATTTATATTAAATTAATTTTTCATATTTTATTATTGAAAATAATCATTTAACAACTAATAAGGTAATAATAATTACATAAATTGATCTAGAGTTTGGAAATAATGTTTATTATCATTATTATTATTATTATTATCATTTCCATCTTCATTATTATTTGTATATAGTATACAGTATATAGTTAAGTTTAGTATCGGAATATATGCGGTTTAATTCCAACTAAAGATGTTATACACATATTTTGAGAAGATAATTTAATTAATAAGGGTAAGAATACACAAATAATAATATAATATAATTTATAAGATAAGAAATAAAATCGGGACTGAGATTAAACCATGATCACCAAGGGTGATCCAAGACCTTGCTTTGGATGGGGCAGGAAATTTCTGGGATTTTTCAAGTTGGGAGCACCAGGACCGATTTTCTTGAACACCCCTACTTTAATATGTACATATGTGAGTTGGCCTGTAAATATTTGGAACTTTTTTATATCTAACTTTTTTGTTAGGTTTAGGAATTTTTTGAACACCCCTACTTTAACATGTATATATGTGTTGGCATGTAAATATAAACTTTTGGAACTTGTTTATATTTAACTTTCTTGTTAGGGACCTATGGGTAATTTTGTCTTTTACGTCGTCTCCAAGAAAACTAAAGGCATGTTTGGTTGGTGGCTTTTCTAGTTAAAGTGAAGTTAAGTTAGGGTTGAAGATTAAAAAAATCTTATTTAGTTAGAAGGAGAGGAGTTGAGGGTGGGAAATTTTTTTTTTTCTAGCAGTGCTCCCTGCCCTCGATTCTTAAGCTTCATTATTTAAGGTTTTTTTTTATATGAGAGAAATTTGTATCTCAATCTGACTAAATTGTCCGTGCCTGTATTTTAATATTCCACAACTACTCATCTAACCTAATTACCCCTCTTTTTTAACCAAACAAATTTATAACCTTCCCAAACCTAACTTTAATAAACATTATTTAACCTTAGTTCTCTTGAACTAAACACACTCTACAAGTTATGAGTAGCATATATGAAACTGTGGGCACAGCAGAAACAAATAGTGCCAAGATTCACAGTCAAATGCATGTAGATTAGGCCTGGTTTTCTTGGCTATGATATTTGATTCAGTTGTTGTTAACAGACATGTTCCAATCAGCAAGATGCACTCTCAGATCACGGGAAATTACCTCGGGCTTAATTATGAGAATTGTAGCAAGCAGGCAAATTTGAAGGTTTCTATGAAGGTAGCATAACGTGCTTGTGTCAGGGCAATCTTTAATTATAAGCTTAAGAACTATTTGACTTTGTTTTAAAAAACTAAGAAAACTAATTAAATTAGTTTAAACTATTTATGTCTTTTTTATTTATTTATTTGATTTATTAACTGATATGTAATATAAGAAAATACAATATAATTAAATATTGGAGGGGTTAGATCTCTGAGAGTATAAGAAGAAAATATGTAAAAAGAAAAGTAGTGCACATTATCTTCAAGGCGTGAGCATCACTTTCCTTTAAACTTAATTCACCCCAACCTATATATATCTCATAGGGTGTAAGTTAGATTAATTGATGAATTTTCAACCGGATACAATAAAGACCCTTGAGTATGAATTACACTTCCACTATTCAATCAACACAACAATGAATTTGAGAAATTCTTATGTGAACCTGGTTCGCCACATCATTTGTGGTCTGACTAATTAAAGTATAACATCTCAATAAACACCAATTTTAGTTAGCTATTTGTGATTTTCATATTATTATTTTTCTCAAAATAAATGAATACATCAATTAAGATTTCATAAATAATAAAAAGGTGAATCTTGTGAAATATTTTAATTTTATTAATATGCCAGTTAACATTTAGAAGGTGTAAAATCATCCGTTGAGTTGTTGTGTTTTAATTTGTTAGATCACAAATGACGTGGTGAACCAAGTTCATACTAGAATTTCTCCAATGAATTTTTTAAAATAATAATTTGATTTTGTCTTTGTGTGCACTTAAGAACAAAGACAATGAGTTTGATCTCTTGTGTGATTTCTAATCTTATATCTTGTGTGTCTGTCACAAATGAAGTGATTGTGTTGGGTATTTATAGACCATGAAATGATGTCTTAAAATAATGTCTCTTGAAGCAACACCTCTTCAATTAAAAGTCATAATCATATATTACATTTATGAACCCCACATGTCCATTTATGAACCAACATAACTTAAATAACCAACAGTTATTTAAAATAACTCTTCTATAAAGACTTACACTTTTATAATACGTAGAATTATTTTAAAATCCAACACAATATTTTATCAAGAACTTTTGATCATTACCATTTATATGTGTTTCTAGGAACAAAAAAACAAGTAACTTTAAGTCTTATAACTTTCTACACAATCGTTCACATCAATTCTTTAATTTATAAGGATATAATTTTTCAATAAACACACCTCTTCATTTTAAAATATTCTAATAGATAATTCCATAATAGATCACCTTGCAGATGTGCTCATGATCAGACCCAAGATTACAATATTCACTATCATAGCCAGGGGAACTGGGCTGGTCTTCTGGGGAAGCAGTCCCAATTGGGTTTTGTGAAAAAGGGTCACCCCATGGGTCTTGTGCAAGAGGTCCACCCCATGGGTCAAACTCAGAGTCAAGGGTGGGCCAAATTCTAGCTGTCAGGAAAGGCTGTTTGGGAGGAGCTGGCATTGACTGAGCATCTCCGGTAAATGGTGGGTATCTGGTTCCTCCATTGATAAAAGTAGTTTGGAATTCGTGCAATCCAGGTGGCATCTGATCAGGGGA
>JBAGKO010000015.1:934299-945162 GCA_037177275.1 Acacia concinna
TGACTTTAATCCTAAGTTTCACATCCTATTGTCACTACATTCAACTCTTTCTTTCACATCCAATATCTTCAACCGCTCAAGATAGCAACACTAACTCAATCCATATCTCCTAATTTTCATTGCCACTAAAGCATGCTAGTTGTTATGAGTTTATCTTAATTAATGACAAATAAAATATTATAGTAGAAGTTTGTCTCAATTTATATGGAAAAATAAAAGAGGTAAAATTCATTTTCATATAATACTTGTTATAATTGGTCAATTTTAGAAAATATATTTTATTAGTCAACAGACAATTAATTTTCTTTATTTTTAGTTGCTCGAATAGCTGTTGTCACTAGACATTATTTCCTTTTCCTTACTAAGCCCTTATATCACGATGAGAATGAATTTTAAGGTCTTAAAACATAATGAATGACTATAAATGAGTGTGAAAGGTTATACATAAATTTTGAGGTATGGGCTTTAAAGGCTACTTAAAATCTATATTTTAAGTAGATCTTTTAATATGCTTCAGGCTTTATTATCAAGACTTTTAAGCTTAGGCCTAAAAAGAGTCAAAACACACTTTATTGCATGTCTAAGCCTATTTAGATAAAGTCTAGCTTGATCTAACCAATTTTCGTCCCTATTGAGCACTTGCATTATAGAATATTTAAATATTTCAGCAATTATCCAGATATATAAAGTTATTTTTAGAATCAATTTATATTTTTGTGCCTCCAATAATTAATTTATAGGACAAAACTTAGGTCAAGTAAGTCCCAAGTAGCCAATAATATTGTGCCAAGTGTATAATTTGCGCACACCATCACATAACATTTAACCTATCATTAAACCAATCGGTCATCTTCCCTTTTTTATTCACAGTGTTATTCTCTTTCCCCCAATCTTCTTCATCTTTTTAATTATGAATCCTTGCGATTATATATTGCCTAGTTTTTCCTTTTCGTTCATGATTTGGCAACAATATTCTTATGTTAAATTTTCAAAATCTGTACGCATTTTAGCTATTTATGAGTATTTATCTGTCACCTCTGTGGCATTATTCCAGACCGTGGGGCTAGGCTAAATCACCATGACAGTCATGCTCAACTTCGTTTTTCTGGCTCCTTACTACACTGTTTCAGACACCCCACTTTGAATCCATGCTGTGTTATTTTGTTCTCATCTTCTTTGAGCTCTAGAAATCGATCTCTCACTCCTATTAACCCAAATGTCTTTTAACACAATTTGCCAAACAATCTGCAAATTCCTTCTGCCGATAGTGACGGTAGCAATAGAGAGTTGGGCGCAAAGGTTGCGATAGTGGCAGTGAAATTGTGGCAACAATGGCACTTTCGAAATCGATGGTGCATCTTCATGGTCCTCTGCAATGACTGGGTATTCTAGGCATGTTTAGAGATTTACTAACGGTTAAGTGATTATGTGTGAAAGTAACAGTTGGCAGAATCTAATTGGTTTCTTGTACCTATTAGATAAAATATTTTTTAAATCCATCCAAAAGTATTTTTTCACTAACACTAGATTTTTTTAAATTAACTTTTTTATTTTTATTTATACATGTTGCGTGTTAGTAAAAAAATATTCCTTGATGCAGCTTTTTAAATACTGTATAAAAAAATTATTTTATAATATTGGATATTACTAAAAAAAAATATTTGAAGACACTGGATATAATTTATTTAAAAAAAAACTAAACAACCTTTACATTTTACAACAAAAACAATGTAGTTTTAGACAAATAGAGGTGCCAAAGTGAGGAACGGATAGAATCCAAACTCCATTTGATGCTCTCTGTAACTCACTAACGTCACCCATTGAAACCAAATATAACATCTTATACGATGATGCCATGACCTGGCACATATCTTATCTATGCTCCATCTTATATATACGTACGTACAAGTTAAAACGGCTGAATATTAACCAAGACTTCCAAAGCGTTTCAATGCCCTGTCAAAAGTCATACTCGTATTTTCGTTGCTCATTCAAAGCAAAAACTATATTTCTAGGCCCCAAAAAAAAAAAAAAAATTCTATCAAGACATCAAGGGATGAAGCAGAAATATAGTTCTAACAGACAGCTAATCGCACATGTACTGTATTTTGGGTTACAGAGACGGTGAAGTGTTTTAATTTGTGGGACCATACAAACATCCCTACTGATAAGTTTCGGAGTCAGGTTTCATGGTCAATCATTTTGTCAAGTCTACTTTCTTCACAGGGAACGTCATTCTCATTAGATTAATTTCAAGCATTTCCTGTTCGCATAAAATTTACAGCACCAATTTGGGATATGAGGCATTAAAAAACTCGAGTAAAGTGGAAAAGTGGGAACGTATCAACGTGGGTTACGCTCCTCAATTTGAATACTACTGTGCCTCCTACAGCACACATACCGACTAAACATTTGACTATGCCCTATGCCCATTTAACCTTTTCAATTTTTAAATGCATCATGAATTTGTAACGCGGCAAATGAAATACTGGGTCATACTAGATTATTGCACAAAAACTTGTGGACTTTGAAAAGGGAGCCTAATTCTGTTCTAAATTTGAACTTACTAAAAATTTGGCATCTGCTGTTGGTCCACCTGAACCGTTTCTTCAACATTTTATAATAGGATTTAGCAGCTTCATAATTGGTTCTTATTGATTTTCTAATCTGATTCTTATATTCACTCTAGGAGTACAGCCCGTATCCAGGGGAATTAAAAATTTTGGGGGAAAAAATAAAAGAGGAGAGCTCTTTAGAGAATGTAAGAAAATCACCTAGTCACAAGCATTGATTGATTATGATGACTTGGAAAGTGATAAATGCAAACCAGCTCATTAGCATAAAAGAGAAGGCATCATCAGAGCCTCGTCAAAGGCGCAAATTAAGGGAAGGAAAATTGGAACCAATGAACTGTATGGGCAATGGCAAGGCCTAGCAACTGGAGTTGATGATTGCGGTTGGAGTTGATGCAACCCTTGTGTTCTCATCATTATAAAGTTTCAAAAGCACTTCATTCACTTTTGCCCACATCTTATCTAAAAAAGAATATACGTCCTTTTGAAACCCAAAAGGAAAAATATATAAATACTCTACGCTCATATTTCTCAAGTATACTATAAAAGCCAAAAATTTATCAACTCCTTTCTTGGAATCATTATTCCACAAGGCCAAGGCAAGAACACACACCTCAATCCCTCCATCACATATGATTTGAGAGACAAGATGATCCAAGGTTGTTTCAGCCAACCCGGTTCACCATCAGGCATCTCTCAAGTGCCTCAGAATCTGGTAACCTGTATATACCAAACTCAACTATGCAATTCACCGACCTATCTCACCCTCAGCTGGTCCAGCTCGCTTTTCTCTCGTTCCTTGCTCATATGTTCTCCAGATATCTTCTCTATTACTGTTTCTCTCAACCCTTCAACGTTTTCACTCTTCAAGACACGGCCGGGATCAAAATCCATCTACCTCACTCAGACCGACCAACGTGCCCGAAAAATCAAGATCTACTGGGACTTTTCTCGAGCACATTACGGCCATAGCTCTGCTGAGCCAGAGTCAAGCTTCTACTTGGCAGTTGTCAGCGATGGCAAGCTCGAATTCTTTCTCGGTGATCTTTTTGACGATTTGACAAGGCGTTCAAACAGATTGGTCACAACCCGTCAGCCCCCTGAACCGGTTCTGCTGTCCAGGAGAGAACACGTGTTCGGAAGCAGGACTTACAAGTCGCGAGCTCAATTCTTGGGGTCCAAACACGACATAGAGATCGAATGTGACGAGGGTGTTCTCAGAGTGAAAGTGGATGGGCAGACTAGCTTGGTTGTAAAAAGGCTGTCCTGGAAATTCAGAGGGAATGAGAGAATATTGATCGATGGGATAGAAGTCGAGTTCTTTTGGGACATGTTCGGTTGGATGAATAGCAATAGCAGTAGCAACAGCCATGGTGTTTTCATGTTTCAGGTAGGAGACGGCGGCGTGTGGCCGGAAATGGTGGGTCTAGAGAAGAAGTTAATGAGGGAGAGCTTGTCGTTGAGGCAAACGACGATGACGTCGATGATATCGTTATCGCCGTCTCTGTCGAACTCTAGTGTGTTACAATGGATGAGGGATAGCAGCGACAGAGGGAGGAGCTCATGCTCTTCATCAACGAGGTCGTGTGGGAGAAATGGAGGATTCTCTCTGTTGTTGTATGCTTGGAATAGGGATTAGAATCTGAAATGGAAACAAAGAACACAGTTCATTGCAAGGCTTAATTATTTGAATTCAGGAGCAAATGTTTCTCCATTCTTTGCGTGCCTTTTCAAATTTTAATTGCTCTGTTCAGGAGTGTAATTTTTCTTTTGTTCATCTTCTTGTTCTTCTATACACCATGTTGCAAGTTTCTTTTCTCTAACACTTCATTCTAATTTTTTAATTTTATTCTCATCGTGATTTGTTCAATAAGAGTACAAAATGTACATGGTATCGGTCTTTGTTTGTGTAATGAGAGTTGAAAAATCATGTATAAAACACGAGTCATAAACCTACGCCTTCTAGAATGTGAACCTTTCGGGCATTTTAAAGTGAATATATAAATGAGACAACACTAGTAATTACTTTATTGATAACTAGTTTTACCTCTGTCATCATCTGATCGCGAAATAATTACTCGTTGGCTGGAAAAAAAAAATCTCAAAATAATTACTCAAATATATACTAAAAAGATTACTTAAGCTTTAGTTGTTTCGCAATCGATTATGAATCAAGTTGACACACCGTGATGATAAAGCGCGCCTTTGATAAAGAATTTTCTTTATTTTATTTTTTTAACTTTAAATATGCTCATGAGTCATGACCCTCCAGAGGAGTTGGCTGACCCGTGAGCTGTGATCACATTCACTGATGAGAAGAGAGTTTATTGAAGAGTGATGAGGAAGCAGCACAAAGGTCAGAAGACCGTTTACCTTGAAATTGAATACTATACTAGTACTTGTACTTCAAAGCAAAGCAACATTGCAATTCCATGTTGGAATCATTATGTGGCGTACGTAATCCAGATAGAAAGCTGCTCTCTTCTTTTCCTTTACAAATGGCCTTTGGGGTCTTTTCTCTTCTTTTATGTTCTTTCCACATTCATTTATTCAAAAAAGAAAAAGGAATGGCCTCTGGTCCCTGTCCCTGTCCCTGTCCCTGATTCTTTTTTCTTTTTTCCGGTTCTTTATTAATATTAAAGCAACCCAGATAAATTTTGAGTTGTAATTATCAAGTACGTGTAATTGCGCTGCCATTTTATAGCTAACAGGTTACCACGTACACAAACAACTCAAAAAATGAGTTTGAAATAAGCACATTATTTATGTAACTTCAAAGTTCACTGCCTTTTGCCTTAATTCTTGACGAACTAGCTAGAGGCCTATTGATTATTTTGTTGATGTCTTATATATGTGCAGTTGGTCAATTCACATCCAAATGGAAGCCAGCACCAAGTGAATATTCAGCCAACAGAGTTTCTGGAGTTGAAGTTGAAAATCTGGCCAATTGCTTCAAGTGCAGAAACATTCCAACTCTCAGCATGCTTCACAATCTGTCTCCAAAACAAAGGGTAAAAAAGAAGTTGCATGCATGCACCAGTTAGATATATGCAACATAGCTCCAAGTGCATAAAAAATCAATTTAAATGCATGTTGCAGCAAGATAATTAAGGTTGTAGAGTATTAATTTGTTCTAACTTTGAAAGTTTCGTCCAATTCATAAAGAGTGCTTCCATCAATACAAATCAGTGGTCTCCAAGGAAGCTTCAATTCAGTTCTGCATGTCAAACAAAGACGAATGCAAGGGTTTTACTAATTAATGATGCTAATTTAACTTGAATTGAGGGTATATAAGAATTACATTACGAAGTGCCTAAATAAAGAGACTTTAATGACAAGCTAACAAACATTTTAAAAGAAATCCGTTTGAGCACCTTAGTTTCCAGGCTGCCGCAATAAAATTCGTGTCAGAAGCAGCAACCTTTTCAATCTTTTGAAGTGTAATGGAAGCAGAGTCAAAGAAAGGAACAAGCAATTTCAAGTTGCGCCCATATAACTCCCTACCTGAGCCATATATATTGGTAATTAGTTACTGGCCAAATTTGCACTACTCTCAAGCTTATTTTTGAACCTACCCCGAAAGCTAATCGTTGGATCTTCAAAGATGCAATCTTCAGCGTATATAGAAGGCGTGAAATTTCCTATTAGTCACATGACAGAATCAGCTATGTCTGCTACTGCTAATGGAATCAATAAGCGGTATCAGCAAGTAACCGCACTTAATACTGAAATGAAATAAAGCAACAAGAGTGGTGTGACAGTTAACCTGTAACAAAATACGCATTCAGGTAATCAGTTTGAATGATGTTTAGAACATCATCCACACTTGAAACTGGGGATTCATCAGTTTGTTCCTCTGTGACACTGATTAGCAAAATGCAGAAAATGAGAGCAAGGCAAGAAGAAATAAAAAAGGAGTAGTTAATGGAAGGCACCTTCTTATTGGATAGGAAGGAGAGAAAAGGCGCAAAAGCTGAGTGACTGCAGTTACTGCTATTCTCAAAGGGGGAGGCGTTTGTGGGTTGACAAAAGCATAATTGGTTCTCTTAGTTGAGCAGCATTTGACGCCATGGATTCTCTGCAACTTAGGCATCGAATCAAAAATTGGAAACCAAAACGGACACATTAATTAATTTATAATTAATAACAAAAACCTCTCTGACTGTGATACCTGGGAGCATAAGCTTGTCACCGGAGGCCCTGCCCTCCATAACACTTTTGTGATTTCTTTCATTCTTTCCGCTTCTCTGTCATTGGTTTTGTGTGTTCTGAGTTTGTAACTCTATTTTGTATTTTCCCTTTTATTCAATTTCTCACGAGAAATCTCTGTGTGCTGTCCATATTGTGTGGTTATGGTCAGAGCCTAGTGGACAGTGGGACACCCCAAGAATGAATCCACCCAGTTAACAGATGTGTGGTTAAATTAAACAACATACATACCTACCATAAATCAAATATGTGGGACCTCAAGGAGTTGTTGGTAAATACCACTCAAACATGTACTTCATTGCATGTATTCAATAAGGAAAATACTAAAGCTTATTATATCTATTTTATCAAGTTCCAGTAACATCTAGTAATATGTGAAATTGAAGAATTTAATGCAATAGATATAATAAATTTGATGTAAATATAGTTCATTTAATAAAATATCAATTCGTCACCTCATGATACTTAAAAGGGTTAATATAACTGTTGGTTCTTTAAATTTAACCTAATTTTAATTTTAGTTCCTCAAGTTATATTAACTCTACTTAAAATGTAAATTATAATGCCTGGATGATAAAAGTAAAATGTGGGTAGAAGAATTAAAAAGATATTTGTTGTGCAATAAAACTGATACTCCCTCCTCTTATAATTATAAATTCTAGTTGATTTTTTTTTTAAAAAAAAGAAGCTTAAGAAAGCTAATTATAGTACTTAATTATAAATATAATTATTTTTTTTAAGATTATATAAAAAACAGGTAAGCTAGGTCCTTATAATTAGGACTGAAGAGAGTAACATTTTTTTGTCAAAGTAAAGCTAATATATATATATATCTTCGTTATTGATTTGAGGTATGTGGTTTTCTCTCAACACAAATTGTCTCTTTCAAGCTTTAAATTTGAGATTAGGCCTCATACTACTAGACCAATAATATGTTGGTGATGAATTTCCTTTTTATTTAAAGTGTATAAAACTTTATGGCATGCTTCTATTTATGGAATAATTTGTAAATATTAAATATTTTTTCCATCGATTATTAAAT
The DNA here is from genome assembly GCA_037177275.1 of Acacia concinna. Lineage (NCBI taxonomy): Eukaryota > Viridiplantae > Streptophyta > Magnoliopsida > Fabales > Fabaceae > Acacia > Acacia concinna. Next base: position 942,124 of record JBAGKO010000015.1, read on the forward strand.
AGTGCACTTAATAACTAAATAGATTAATGAATTAGTGAAAAAGGTTAAAAGAAAGAAATTATTTATGAGCGTTATCATTGATGTCCAGGTCCAAAAAAATCAATTAATACCAAATCCAGACCAGGTTCATTTTCGGCTCGTTCGATGGTTTGTGGCTTGTTGCCTTGTGGGTACGCTTCTAGACCTCGCCATACTCATATCAACTATCGACAGTGAAGACAGCGACCGTGTCACTCATCCATCGGTCTCTAATCTCTTTTATCACCTGCAAGCCAGTGAAGCCATCACCTATGGCCGATGCCAACGCCGCCGCCAGTCGCCCGATCAAAATTATCACGGGCGCCGACGACTTTGGCTGTCCTCTCAAAGATGCTTTAGTCTGCCATTTACGTTCCCTTAACATTGAAGTCGAAGATCTCGGTACTTCCTCTTACTACTCCATAGCAGCCGAGGTCGGCCGCCGAGTTTCCGACTCTTCGTCGTCTTCCTCCTCCCCTGAGATTCGCGGTCTTGTCGCCTGTGGCACCGGCGCCGGCGTCTCGATCTTCGCCAACAAGTTCCCTGGCGTCTTCGCCGCCACTTGCTTCAGTCCTGCTGACGCCCTGAATGCTCGATCCATCAATAATTCCAATGTTCTCGCTGTCTCCGGCAAGTCCACCTCCCCTGAATCGGCTGTTGAAATTCTGGATACCTGGCTCAAAACTCCTTTCAAATCTCCATGCCCTGCATCTGACGACAAGCCCTGGCCCGATGAAATTCAATCGTTTCTCGATAACGCTCTGGTGGAGATGCCCAAGATTGGGGAGGCATCTCCTGCGGTCGATACCTGCGCAGTTTGCTGTTTGGTGAAGAACCGAGAACTGAATCCGATTGATATAATTCCAGGTGGGTCGATGAAGATTCTGAGAGAAACCCCCACTTCGGCCTTTGTGAGGTTCAAGGCGGGGAGCGTGGAGCCGGCGCATCACCACACGTTTGGTCACGATTTGGTGGTGATCGAAGGCAAGAAAAGCGTGTGGAATTTGAGTAAGAAGGAGAGATACGATTTGACGGTTGGGGATTACTTGTTCACTCCGCCTGGGGATGTGCATAGAGTCAAGTACTACGAGGACACTGAATTTTTCATCAAGTGGGATGGCCATTGGGATATGTTCTTTGACGAGGATCTTGACACCGCTAGAAGCGCCATTGACAAGGAGGTCGCCGATAAGCCTCCTCAATTTTAATCAAAGTCACTGGCCTCTCATTATGCTTGGAGTCCTCCGATTGACAAGGAGTTTGCCGGTGAGCAACCACTACTCTAGTACGTTTTCTTCGGGCCGAGATGATGGTCGTCCTGGGCAGTTATCCTTTCCAAGGATGTTGTGAGTATCACACTACTCGTTTTGGTGTGTTTTTTTTTTTTTTGAAAGTGTGGTTTCTTCTCCTCTTTGTAATCTAAATAATAAGAGTTTGTGTTCTGCCAGGGGCCAATAGTTAGATAGTTCCGTTCCATTCAATTTGACCCTTGTCTTTAACCAGAATTTGTCAAATAAAAAATGTTGCGAAAGAAAAAAGAAAAGCTACTCCTACTTGCTATCGGATATTTAGCATATTGATCTAGAGTTATCAAGCTGCCAGGGGCACTAATATATTTGGGAACTGCGGAGTTGAAGAAGATAGAAATCTCATGGTTCATTGCTGCCACCACGAAAAACATTTGACAATCTGATATTCTACGACGCGCCTTAGTGGCCATTATTTAACTTTAAGCAACTACCTGAGTAAATTTAATAACTCATCGTCGTAAGCATTGCTAGTTGCACAGATCGAACAGTTGCCCCATGACTTAATCAAATTTTATAATTATTCATTTGATTCAATCTTACATTTCTCACGAGGATTGCACGAAGGAACAGCCTAATACACATCAATGTAATTCCTAATGAAGTGTAATTTTGTGTGGTTTGTGTAAGAATGATACTCTCTCAAACAAGACTCAATTCGTCAGTGGTATTTGCAGTTTGAAGGAGGTCTTGAAACTCGGTAGCAATCTTCTTTCGTGATGCCAGTAGCTCTTCCCCTGCATTGCATATGTACGCTGAAGCTTGCCTGCCAGACAACGTTGCACCTTCCATGCTATCTATGTAGTCCTGCCCATATTATCTCTCTTAGCCTCTCCAGTATTTAATGTGCCCATACAACTAATAACTACACCAATGAACTATTATGCCAATGTAACTTAAATCTCAGAACTGCTCTGAAACTTCTAGAAACTGGAGAACAATTAAAAGTTTGACAAAAGCTCAAATGAATTAGGTACAAAAGTCGGCATAATAGTGGTTTATTCCTTGAGTTAGAAAATGGATGAGCATAAGCTGAGTAAAAAGGTCAGCCAGGAAATTCTTTCTCCAATCAATGGAGCCAGTTCAATATAATAAATCGTATTAAGAAATCCAGGCACCTGGTAAGGAATTTAAACATGATCGAATAACTTTGTATGATCCATAAATTTCGGATTAAAATATTTTGGCATCTTCTATCATGGTTGTCATATGTGCTACAAATTAAAGAAAATCCAGGGTGATTAAAACTAACCTGCTTAGTATATGAGCCAGCAAGGAAGAAATTCTTCACTGGCGTCTTCTGATCGGGTCTAAATGGATCTTTACCAGGTCCTTCACGGTACAGAGATTGCCCAATCTTAACCACAGATGACCACATCACTTCTAAACCTTGAGATGATGGGAACAGTTCCAAAACCTGATAAAGTTTTTGTAAAACAGAACAGTGAGAAATAAATGACGCTTAACCATAGAAAATGCTGAGCTGATGCAATCCCAAATGTACAAGTGACAACATTGAAGGACATCCAGATTTAACAAAGCAACTCAAAGTCAAACCACACAAGAAACGCCGTGTATCAGAACCACGGTAACAGCCCCTTGCGTGACAACATATTGGTGTCAATATAATAACACATCTTTAAGGTGATTGTCGTAGTTGAAGGGAAGAGGGTGGGTGGGGGGGTGGGATGGTATAGTTTCTAGGTTCAGAGAT
>JBAGKO010000015.1:995064-1020921 GCA_037177275.1 Acacia concinna
TGTTAGTAGATTGAGTTCTTTTTATAAATGATTCCATTGAACAACTGCAGGTTTTAGAAACTTTGGCAGCTTTAGATCGGGCAATTCATTCCCCACATGCCACTACTCAGGTAAATTATTAATATTATTTATTATTCTAAAGTGAAATGTGCTAGAATTGCAATGCTAGTGTTTAGTTGAACTCAGTTCACCCACACACTAGCTAGGTGGACAATGTGTTAATTCATATATAGGTAAACTACTTGAATGAACAGTCTTGTTGGTTGGCATTCTGTTGCTTAAATTAAAGAGAGGAAAATGTAAATATAGATATTACTTATTAACCCTAATGTAATTGTTGGAAATATAAATCTAGCGCAATTTAGGGTTTTCTACAAATAGGTGAAACTTTTGGGATAAGTGGTGAGGAGTTCAATTTCAGTGCTAACAGTAGTGAGTTTATGCAGTTTTGGGGCGTTAAAAATATAAAGCTAAGCCATTTTTGGGCTTTGTCTAATAGCTTAATTGTTTGTTTGGATTTTCTGGGACATTTGAGAAGTTATATTGATGCCTTAATGTAACTTGCCTATATTTTTTTATGATTGGTATCAAGTAAGAGCTGATTCTCACCTATTAATTTGAGAGCAAGTGTGAATAATTTCTGGAGTTATATTAGCATGAACGGTGTCTTGCTACAAAAGAGCAAGATTTCCACTATTGTTGTGATGAATCTCTGGCTAAATGCCTAGTTATTTTTGCCATTCATATCATCTTAAGTAGAAAATTATGAAGTGTACAATACCTAAGTTGAATAACAGTTAAATTCTGGGCACAATGACGGTGCAAGAAGATTGAAGTTGGGCTTTAATGTAGAGGATAAGAAATAAAGTACAAGAGTGACTAATGTCTGAATATTTTCCGATGATTGTATTCAAGATTTTGCATGGCATTTATATACGTAGGAGGAGACCAACGTAGGTAAGAAAATAAATGTGGGAAAACAATATTACAAAACTTTTAGATATTGATAAATCCCTTTATCCATGCCGTAATAATAATAGTTAAATCATAAATAATGAAATGAAATGTAATTTTTTGCTGTCAATCTTCACCATTATAGCACTGTTCCATTTGGATTCCTGGCAAATAAAATTATAGGTGTCAATTTACTCCTTGTACACGAATTATGGGAAACGCATTATGTGCATTATTGCCTATCAGTGGTGTTGCATAAAGTGAAGCATCAAAATGAACTAACCTTACCAAGCCTCTTTTCTATTTGATCAACGAGGAGTCCTAGTTAGCTCATTTCACTATCTTAAGGGGTTGTTGTCTTTAAGGCTTACCCTTTGTATTCATGTTTGTAATGTTTAGTATATATAATACGAAGAGGGCTTCCACTGTGTGTGTAAATACAAGTGAGCAAGCCTTCCTATTCACCACATGTGTTTTGTTTGACCACAAATGTCAACAACTGTGATATGATCTGATGATGGACAGCATAGTACAACTGTCATGTGTCAATTGTATTTACAGTTTCTCAAGATATCATGTGTGATTTTTCCAAGTAAATTGTATTTGTTGCTTATTTTTATTAAAAAATTCGTTCTGGTATGTCTGCAATTGAAGCTGATAGAGGTCCATGGCAATTAACTCTGTAGGAGGTCTCTACCCTTGTCCCGAAGTTCACAAGGGAGTCATCTAGCCAATACAGCGACTTTAATATCCTCTCTTCCTTGAATTCTCAGGTAGGTTGACCAAATTTAATCTTGGTTGGCAGCACATGTGAAGTTTGACTTGAAACTGGTCAATTGACTACAGGTTTGAGTGTCAGCTGAAAATTTTTCTTGATGCTCCTCTTTTCATGGCTGTAGGCTTGTGATCTGAAAGGCCCCTGCTAAAACATATTATTCCCTGCTTATTATCATTACTTTTATTTCTGTATCTTTGATTTCCTGTTGCTGTTGTGAATTATGCTTTTCATTGGTAACTATAATCTTCAGTTTTTTCCTTAGCATTATTTTGTCTCTCTGGGAATTTATAGGTCATTTTCTCTAACCCAGTATTATTTTCCTTTTGGCAGCTATTTGAGAGCTCTGCTCTAATGAATATATCTGCAGTGAAGTCACTTCTCTCTGCATTGTGCCAGCTTTCTCATCAGTGCATGTCCTGTACGTCAAGTGGCTTGGCACCAGCCAGTCAAAAAATTGGAAGCATCAGTTTTTCTGTGGAGAGAATGATATCCATCCTTGTAAATAATGTTCACAGTATGCACCTTACGCAACCACAACATGCCAATCATTCTATATTTACTTTGTTAAGTTTAAGAGTGAAAATATCATCGTCATAAGATTTTCTTCTCATTGTAGGAGTGGAGCCATTTTGGGATCAAGTTGTTAGTCACTTTCTTGAGGTTTTATTTTCCCCAATCTTTCCTCTTTGACATGTGCAATTTTAGTTTCATATTGATTCTTGGTCTTGCTAATATGATTTATTTTTGCAGCTTGCTGATCATTCTAATCAACACTTGAGGAACATGGCACTTGATGCACTGGATAGATCTATATCTGCAGTCTTAGATTCAGATCAATTTCTAGATTACAAACAATTTAAGTTGCCTAAAATTTCTCAAGAAGTAAGAACTTCTACCATTTTGGTGACTGGGAAATCAATTTCCAACAAGAAAATAAGATTTGATGTGTGTATGCATCTGTAGATTGAAGCGAGCACCTCAGAGTTGAGGTCACTTGAATGTTCCGTCATATCTGCATTAAAGGTTCTTTATTTTTCTACTCAAAGTGTCGATGTTCGTGTTGGATCTTTGAAGATTCTTCTTCATGTTTTAGAGGTAATGTTGCTGCAGTTTGATCAAGTTTTGCTGTCATTTATAGTTTTGTTATTCGCATCTTCTTTTCATTATGTTATTTTTCTTTCAGAGACACGGAGAAAAACTTCATTTCAGTTGGCCTAATATACTTGAAATGTTAAGGTTGGTCTTGTTACTATTCCTCTACTGCATCAGTACGTATTTCTAACTCTGTGTTCATGCCTTACCCTAAGGTCTGTAGCTGATGTGCCGGAGAAGGATCTTGTCACTCTTGGTTTCCAGGTCAGCAATGATGTTGCTGATTTATCCCTTGTTATACTCTTACAAAAGTGGCACTGAAGTTCTCATTAATATTTTCATCTATTGCTGTCTTGCCTTTTGTTTTGTTATTCATTCATCAAATTCTAAAATTTCAGTCTTTGATCCTATCACACATATTTTCAGTCTCAATGCATGCTGACTTTCATTTTTGTGATTTATAGTGTGACTCTAAAGTTTGTTAGATTTCCTATGCTTTGAGTTGTATAAAGGTGTCATCTATGCTAATTTTCATCCCTCCCACTTATTATTTCCTTTGTAGAACCTTCAAGTGATAATGAATGATGGACTGTCCACGATACCTGCAGACTGCCTTCACGTGTAAGATCCCAGTTTTTCATATTTGTTTATTCTTCATTGCATTTACAATTATACATGTGCCTGGCAAGTTTACTAACCCTCTTGGCATTTAATTCTTTGGGGGATGTCATAGAGATGTTTTTCAAGCATTAACGATACAATTGGTACAAAAGAATGAAAGGGGAATGTGATGAAAATAAAATAATGTGAATTGAATGAAATGAAATTGACACTTGTGCCACAAGTTAACAATAGTGATTAGGGCATTACGGACCGTGCATGGTAATTTGTTTCCTCTCTTCCTCTTCTGATTCATTCTTCCAGATATCAGACATGCCCGAAATGTTGAGCAAACTCATCAATAATGTGAATAGAAACCCATAGTTCTTTCTTAGATTAGAGATTTTCCATCTTCAATTCTGATGGTGGAATTACTTTGCTTTCAGAGGATGCTTTTATGAATCAGTTTTACAACTTGCTGATTATGCATATCTAGTGAATTCCTGGGCTACTAAAATACATACATGCATACATAGTTGTGCTCCTTCTGTTGGCTTATGCGCGTAGTTATATAAATTGCAGATGTGTAGATGTGACTGGCACATATAGTGCTCAAAAGACAGAGTTAAACATAAGCCTGACTGCAATTGGCCTCCTATGGACTATGACTGATTTCATTGCCAAGGGCCTTAATAAATCTTTGGAAGAAAAGGAAGCAGGTTCAACTTTAATTGTTTATCTATCAATTTGCTGACAGTTATTAATCTGAACCTGCACTATATTTTCACTATGCTGCTGTCTTGAGGAATTTCAGGTGTTGGTTCTATAGCGAAGCAGATAGACAGTGAAAAGATGGAAGAAGAGACACATGATGTTTCCAAGGACATCAGAGACCACACTACCTATTTGTATGATGTTGATTGTGAGAAGCTTTTGTTCTCAGTTTTCTCATTACTTCAAAACCTTGGGGCTGATGAGAGACCAGAGGTATTATGAATTTAATTAGCAATTAGCTTCATTGTGGCTATAAATGTTGTGTTGCTTAAAGTTCTGTATTTCAGGTCAGGAACTCTGCTGTTAGAACACTTTTTCAAACTTTAGGAACTCATGGGCAAAAGCTTTCAAAAGGAATGTGGGAAAATTGTCTTTGGAATTATATATTCCCAACATTGGAGCGTGCTTCTCACATGGTAAGCTGAAACCATTAACAATTGAGAATTTATAGTTTGCTTCAATCATAAAGCGGCATCAAAATTTTTGATCACATCTAGGCTGCCACTTCTTCAAAAGATGAACGACAAGGGAAAGAACTTGGAACTCGAGGGGGAAAGGCAGTTCATATGCTCATACATCATAGGTATATGAAGTTGATCGATCTTGTTTCCATATAGTTTATCTATGTCCTTGTTGTTACCTTCTGTTAAGAAAGTAAGGGAGACTGAAACATATGGAGTGGCCCAAGTGAAAAGACAAATGTGTAAAAATAATACTTTCATAAATTCCTTAAAATTTGCTCTCAAACTGAAGCTTGTACAAGTATTATTGTATCTCAGTAAATGGAAAATAATTATATTGAAGGTAATAATGATATCATAATCATTATCTTAAATGCTACTGCGTATTGCCCTTGGCTTTTGTACAAGCTATAATTATTTAGTTGCTTCATATCATATTTGTTACTTGTGTATAGCACTCTTGCAGCTTTGCCTTGTGCACTACTAAAACTATGGAAATGTCCAGAAAAAAATTCAACTTTAATGGTACAAATCTTCACAAAACCAAATGAAACATTTGAAGAGGCCAATCGTGATCATAAAGAGAACTTATGGAGTTGTTGACAGTTGTTGAGCTTGTTTGTATTTCTATTATGCAAATTGAAAGGGACGACTGCTGGTTAGACCAAAGATCACTGATTATAATAGTTGCTATGATGGCGTGAATGTTCTGGGGACTGAGCTTATCTATGAATTTTTGGTCTAACCTCGTACTTGTCAGATACTGGTGGCTCGAGATACATCTAAACATAGACCTGAATAATGACAATTTGCCTCTATAGATACAATTTGAATTGAAACAATTAGAGCCTGTAATCTGGACTTTTGAGGACAAAGGGGAACTTGCCAATGTAGGCTCTGGCTCTCGTTGGTATGAAGCCGGAAAAACTATAATCTACTGCTAGCCTGCTAGAATAAACCATGTTTTGTACAGCGGAGATTAGATACAATTTGACTTTTGACTCGACAATTGCAGATTTGACTTGAAACAATATGATATGTATAGAACAATGCCGCGTGACCTCTAAGATCATAAGATTTATTGTAAAACTGTTGATGGTGGGTGGTAAAATGGCACTAATACCATGTTATGAAGATCTCTAGAACTCTTTTCTATTACTCAAAATCTGCCTTACAAAATGAGAGCAAGCCACATTCTTATATCATTTCCCTAATGATGCCCAGGTTCATTACTGCGAAAAGAATATTCTTCCTAGAATGCACCCCCTCATACGACAACACCAGAGCCATTACTGTGGCTGAACACTCTCTAGTTCCAATGCTTACCTTAACCTGCATACATACTCATATGTACATACTTGTATGACATCAACATAATCATGAGAACTAACAGAAATATGGGACACCCAAGGCATAAAATGACAATGTATTTTAAAGAGCTTCTTATCAACAAATGTATTCACTGAAGAGAATCTGAAATAGTGTGCATAGTACTGACCTCTTTGCTTGTTGTACTGATAAGATGACTATATAGTGAAACAGACCATGCATTGGATGCTTTACAATTAGCTGCTTTATCAATCTCATGGCCTTCTCCTGATTTTCTCAAACATTTATGTTGAAATGAATTTGCAGCCGTAACACGGCTCAGAAACAGTGGGATGAGACACTAGTGCTAGTTCTTGGTGGAATAGCTCGTTTATTAAGACTATTCTTTCCATTTTTGAAGTGCCTCGATAAATTCTGGTCTGGTAGGTTCATCATAACATTTTTAATTTGGCTAATAGTTTGTTTAATTGAATTTAAAAACAATTTTGTTTTAATTTGATTCTATGCAGGATGGGAGTTGTTGCTGCATTTTGTTGAAAATAGCTACTTAAATGGTAGTAAAGAGGTAGCACTTGCTGCCATTAACTGCTTGCAGACAACTGTTATTGCCCACTCATCAAAGGTATTGATTATTGTCTGAACTCTAGTTTGTCTTTTGCTTGTAACTGAAGAGATGGGGCCTCTTGTATCCCTAAAATTAGACATGTTGATTTTAATTTATCGTATATGAGGAAGCTAAACTAGTTTAGGACACTCATCTTAGTTAGTATTGAGTCTACTAACGGAATTTCATGAATCAGGGAAATATGCCAATGCCGTACCTCATATCAGTACTTGATATTTATGAGCTTATTCTGGAAAAGCCACCCAGTTACAGCTCCAATGCTGCCACCAAGGTGAAGCAGGAGGTTTTGCATGGTCTTGGTAACGTATTGACTTAATTTTTCTTGATCAGATAATGTAATGACATTTTGATATTGTTAGTATTGAGTGTGATCATAAAGGGGATGATGGTTTATTTATTCCAAAGTTGTTTAATTCTAGATCTGGTGTGATCAAGGGAGCTGATAAAATCAGCTCATAACTCATTGACCCCTCACTTCTAGGATTTACCAAATTTCTTGAAATCGCTCCCCAGGATTTTATTTTTTTCATTTAATCTGCTGGCATTTTACTATTTTATTTCCTTGTTTTCCTTCTCTAATGGAGCAGGCCTGCCTTTGGGTCTCTGTTTATTTTGTTACTTTTCTTCATATATTATGTAATTTAATAACCTAATCAAATAAAATGTTGCATGAATTAGTTTAATTTATCCATTTGCATCATATCTAAGACTGCTCTTCAGGTACAAATATTCACACTGGACTGACAATATTCTGATATGTTATTTGTCTATCAGGAGAGTTATATGTGCAAGCTCAAGGGATGTTCAAGGATGACATGTACACACGTTTAATAGCAATCATAAGCATAGCTGTGAAGCAAGCCATGTTAATTAATGATAACTTTGAAGTAGAATTCGTAAGTCTGGTGTATTCAGCTTTTTTTGAAGTTTGTGTTTTGCTTTGTCTTTTGACTCTTTCTTTTGGAAGTTGAGACCATCATTCGTAATTCTCAATTTTTTCTATCATTAACTCCCTTATTCTATCAATACCTGGAAAAAGTGTCATATCTAAATTTTAAAACTGACTATAAAATTGCTTGATTTCCTAATTCCTTGATTCCTGCACCATACGAGAGAATGTATTCATAACTGTTTACAAGCTACAATGTAATTCTGAGTGGACACAGTTTAGACATTTGGGAGAATATGCTGCACAAATTGGAATTACACTTTGTTAATCTTATATGACAATTGTTAGTGAAAAGCATGATTGGTTTGTTTAAAATGCTGTTTTCCTAGCTGTACTCGCGTTGGCTTGTTGCGGTCTTAAGTGCTATACAGTCTTGTAGTCTATAGCCATGTCTTCCTCTTGTTCTTTAATTCCTGCAGTAATAGGAAGAATCTGTTTGGGTAGCAGTAGTACAGTTACAATTTGAACTTTTGATTTGAAATATTTTCTTGAAGTAGTTTTTTATTTTAATTTTCCTTATAGGGAAATGTCCCACCTGTGCTGCGGACAATTCTGGAAATTATCCCACTGTTACGTCCAACTGAGCACATTTCTTCTATGTGGCTTATTCTTCTTCGAGAGTTCCTGCAGTATCTTCCTGGGGAGGATTCTCATTTACAGAGTGAAGATGATAAAAGTGATCATGCAAGAAGTTCTAACATTGTCCCAGGTATAGAAGAATATCATTGTACCTTTTTCAGTTTACCTTTGGGCAAAAGCTTGTATGAAATAACAATAACAACAACAATAAAGCCTTAATTCCACTAGGTGGAATCGGCTACATGGATCGCACGACGCCATTGTGCTCTATCGAAAACCATATTTTTAGAGAGGTTGTTAACCAAAAGCTTGTATGAAATATATGCTTATTTTTGTAGAGTCTCAGAAGTACAAAGCACCAAATGGCACTACTTCAGTATCACCTGACAAAGTAACATCTTCAGGAACCGGATCAACTGCAGCTGTCAATGCAGGCCTTCCTAGTTATATTTTCGCAGAAAAGCTAGTTCCTGTGCTGGTAGATCTTTTTCTGCAGGCTCCAGTGGTTGAAAAGTATATCATATACCCTGAAATTATTCAAAGCCTTGGAAGGTAGTAATCACAATTCAAGTTTTGAACAATAGTATTTTATGTATATATGTGCAAAAAGATCAACTCCTTGTGCAATTTCAATGTGTTAAAATGTAGCGATGTCATACAAGCTCTTAGAGAAAACTAAAGCAACAATTGATCCAACCTTCTCTGCAAGAATCTTTGATACAGCTCATCTCAAAGCTAAACCTTTATTTTACTTGAACAATTGTCGTCTAATGGATTCAAAATTATATATCCTTTAAATATTTATATATTATTTTTAAAAATCAATTAGAAATATTTGCAATAATGCTATCATGTCAAAATTCAGATGCATGACAACCAGAAGAGACAACCCGGACAGTGCACTTTGGAGGCTAGCTGTTGAAGCATTCAACCGAATCCTTATTGACTATGTTAGCAAATTAATCTACAACGGTCCAGATTCTAGCTTTAGCAAACCTGCTAGAACTCGTATATGGAAAGAAATTGCAGATGTTTATGAAATATTCCTCGTTGGATATTGTGGGCGAGCTCTTCCTTCAAATTCTCTCTCAGCATTGGTATTAGAGGCTGATGAGTCCCTTGAGATGTCAATGTTAAAGGTTCTTGGTGACACTGTCCTTAAGTTGCCAATTGATTCTCCGACAGATGTGAGTTTCTCACCAATCACTAGATGAATACTTATTTTTGATGGCACAGTCCTTAAGTTGCCAATTGATTCCCCTTGTGTATATTTGATGGGGTTATAAAGCGAATTAGGCTTTGATAGCTCTGGCCATATAGAGGGAGTGCCCACTTTTTTACTCTCAGGCTGCTCCATTTTTGAGGCCTGGGTTTTATCAGTTCGCTTAAGGAAAACTAAGTTTCTGATTTTACATACTTTAAAGGATGTTTGCTGTGCCATAATTGTATGTGTTGTGTGTTACTCCAATATCAAATTTTTGGCTTGTTGAAAGGAGATAGAAGGGTGGGTTTGGTCTTTGTGTGATTGGCGATACAAAAGAAATTAGTCTTCCGAAGCTAAAACTATAACTTCTCTCTTACTTATGTTTTGCCTCCAACACAACCCCCCCCCCCCCCCAAAAAAAAAAAAAAAACTATTGCTCAAATAAATGCCGATACCTGGATAGTTTGGAGGAGCTAACTTCTAAGATTAATATTATCGTGTTCTAGCTCCAAAACTTAATGATGCCCCCATGCTTTCTCATGCATGACTTGCTGTTATGTAATTAGTCTCTTATTGCCACCAAAAGATGTTTGCTCGTTCAACGTGGACTTTTTGCTTGCTTCAATTTTTTCTTAGAGTATTATATATTCCAGAAATGGTCCCACTAGCTTGAGGTTTCAAGGCTGCATTTTGCTTGTTCTTTCTTTCTACTAATATTGTACATGTTTTCAGATTCTGTGGCGACTGGTCAACACCCTAGACCGTTGTGCGTCACGCACGTGCTCATTACCTGTGGAGACTGTAGAGCTTATGCCTTCACACTGCAGTAGATTTTCGTTGACTTGTTTACAGAAGTTATTTTCTTTGAGCAGGTGCACTACCCGAGTGCTTATACAATTCTTTTAAATTGATCTTCCAAGTTCTTGGTAGACTAAATATCTTTTGCTTGATTGTGGATTGGTGATAAACTGTTATCAAGGCCTTGTGAAGCATTTTCTCTCTTTTATTTTTGACTTCATCTCCTCTAGTTGTTTCCCTCTTCTCCATATAATGCTTATCCTGGAGTGTCATTGATGGGCTTTTCTCTCTCTCTAGTTATTCATGTATATAGCTTCTAATCTGATTATTTTCCAATGCTGTATCCTGCTTCTAGTTGTTCCAATGAAGCCGATTGGAATTTGACAAGATCTGAAGTCAGCAAAATCTCAATTACTATGCTCATGACCAGATGTGAATACATCTTGAGCAGGTTTCAGATGGATGAGAATGAGTTGGGTGAGCTTCTTTTTTACAATGAATGATATGTTCAATAATGATGAAAGAGGATAATCCTAACTTCAGATCTCCCACAGTTTCCCATGGTTAATGTGTGATATTCCTGCAGGTGAGCATCCATTACCAAAAGCAAGACTCGAAGAAATTATTTGTGTTCTCCAAGAATTGGCATGTCTCGTAATACATCCTGACACAGCTTCACCGCTTCCTTTACACTCATATCTGAAAAGTGGATTAGCAGATGACAAGGAGAAGCCTCACAAGCGTCCTCACCTGTTCGTGCTCCTTCCTTCCTTTAGTGAGCTTGTTTTATCGAGGTAGAGTAAACAGAGTATACCAACTCTTAATCTTTGGCATGAGCACACAAATATGAATTTAAGCAGTTGACCTGTAAACTAATCGTCTTATGGATAGATAAAATATGAAGAATCAGGAAAAGAGAGTTCCCGGAGGTAGAATGAGATAATCTTACAAAAACGGCTGAAGTCCAAAGAAATTATGTACAGTAAATTACTATCCTTCCTCCCTCGAAGTGCTTAAATTACCCAGCCTTCTCTTCATTTTGAACATTACAGTAATTTTTTTTAAGCTAAAATATGACCAAGATACACCTAAAATATATTGAATAGAATTTAACATTATAAGACATGTTTTAAGATACAGCATTGTTTATTTCTTGTTCAAAACTATAACTATAATTTATTCAAATTTTATAAATTTGAATATTTTTATATTAATCAGATACATATTTAATACTTGTTATTAAAATAATAGACATTATGCTATTTTGGTCTACATGGGCATCGTTATAGCTCATGTTATTCAACTTGCCAGGGAGGTTAAGGTAACCGGGATTTTTAATTTCAAGAGAAGATGGTATGGTTTTTAAAATAGGGAGGGGGGTGTGAATTCGGACATCTTTTAAAGGAAAGGAGTGTGATTCACTAATATATACTCCCTCTACTTCTAATTACGAGGCTCAATAGACTTTTTTGAATAATCCTAAGAAAATTAATTATATTACTTTAAAACATTAAAATTTATCATTTTTCTTCCAATTATGTTATTTGACTTATAAACTAATATATAATATCATAAAACATACAATATGATATAATTAAGTCAGTTATTTTGCTTCCTTAATTTGTCACTAGACCTTATAATGAGGCCTGGAGGGGGTATAAGTAAAAATTGAGGCAAGAAAAAGAAAGAGCATCACCAGTTGACTTAGCGATGAAGAAATCTATTAAAAGAATGTCACAACATATTAGTGAGACGGAAGCTAAGAACGAAAGTCTATCCTGCGGGTTTATACATTTGCTGAATCCCGTGTCTAAATACAAGCTTTAAGTGGATCACATGCCTTTGGTAGATCACGTTGTAATCCTTTTTAGACTTTAACCTTGGAGGAAGGTGAAAAAAAAAAAACTGGCCCCATTTTATTTTGTTTATTAATTTTTCTGTCTTCCCCAAAACACAATTTTGTTTTTAAAAGTTCTGTTTTTTTAATGGACAGAGAACTAAAAATACGGGAACTAGTGGTGGCATTACTTCGATTAGTCAGCAAGGAGTTGTCTCTGGAAAAGCTCAGCTTAACGAATGAAAAGAATTCCTCCAGATAAGACCTTCTTATATGCCGTTTCATCAAAGTTTTTAGCTTACAAGCTTTTTTCTTCTTTCCCCCCTCTTCAATAGTATCATGTTGTATATTTTTGTGTAGAGTAGACTAGGCCAACCCTTGATTTTTTATCTTTCTCCTCACACTGTTCATCTGTCCAACACTCCTACATTATGGCCCAGTGTAAGGTGTCAACCATACCTTCTCATATCTATCAGCCTCTTGAACTTAATCACCACGTCTATGGGGTTAGACTTGGAGACCCGTGAGCTTGGGACTATTAATTGAGCGGTTGAGAAAAATATATGTAGTGTATACAGCAAAAAGGACCGCTTCCAGGGACCGTGGACAAGGAGGCCTCCTAATGGAATGCCAGAGTGAGATCTATATTCACCTTGCCGTTTTTTTTTTTGGTAGTCTATAGCATTGTGAGTATATATCTGACATTGAACCCTAAAATTTTCTTGCCACATTAGATGATCATTTTTTTTTTTTTTGTGGTGGTGGTCTTTTTTTTTTTTTTTGTGGGTGTTTCTTTTTTTTTTTTTTTTGGGGGGGGGAGGTGTTATGCTGATTTCACATTTGCATTGAAGCAGATGTTCAGCATTATTGAGTTTGTACACTAGTTACCTTTATCAGAAAAAAGGTTTTTTCTATATTCACTTTTGTTTGTCCTCGCCTACTCGGTTGCATTGATATTTAATAATATTGACAGTTATTTCATGCCTTGTTCTGTCCAACTTCTGGATGTGAAGTTTTGAGGCCTTTTCGTTTTCCTGAGTCCCAACTCCTAGTCAATTGTTTTTTTGGCTTTTCTAGTTATGACCAGTCTTTTCTGGTAATAACCATCTGAATAGAGCATGTCTTTAAATTTATACCCCATATCGAAGGATTAGAGTCGAAGGCGGGCCTTGGCGCAACTGGTGGGTACGCTGGCTTTCTACCCTTAGGTCCAAGGTTCGAACCCTAGAAACAGCCTCTTAGCAATAATGTTAAGGTAAGGCTGCGTACATATGGGGTCTTCTTCCCCTGAACCCGTAATTGTGCGGGAGCCGCTTGGCACTGGGGTCCGCCTTATCAAAGGATTAGAGTCAAGTATCAGACAAGGGCGATGATGCTTGTTTGCCCTTGTTAAATTTGGCTCACCGCTCCTAGCTGGATTAGAAGTAACTTGATGATTCTGTTAAATGTGTTGATACCTGTTCGATGTGATGCCACGGAGGCACGGAATTTCCTTCTATCGACTCAAGTTCTTTTTAATTTAATGGGTTGACCAAGTTTTTATTCATGGGCGCAACTATCTGTTTACTTTTTCACTTTTAGTGCGTATGAATTATTTAAAACTCAAAAAAAAAAAAAAAACAACAACAACAAAACATTCACGTTTTGCAAACGATTGAAGAACAATTGAATATATTTGATATGGTGCCTTCATTCAGTCATTAATATTTCTTGGTATCCGATATGTTTATGATTAGATTTAGATTTTATGCATATGCTATAATAAGCATATCCTTTTTTATCAATAAGCATCCCTCCAAGATGCTTTTGCTTGGAGTATGACTTCCATTAATTATTCACTTTGCTTAAAAATATTGTAATACGACATTCTAAAGTACAATTTACTTTTCTTAAAATTTGTTATTTGCCTTTTATGTTATAGAAATTTTTATGCTAAAAGTAAAGTATAAGCTCTTGTACTTTGTTATTTTTTTCTGTGTTTCAAAAAACAATGTGAAAATTGCGATTTAGTCCTAGGGATTGAAATTTAATATCAAACAGTTTTGTAAATTGTGTAATTGCAATAAAGTGCCAGTTGACAATTTTATATGTTTCTAAGAGTTGTCATTAACAATTTCATGAGCTTCATTGACAATTTAACGGAATTTTATTACAATTACACGATGAGACTATTTGATTATAAATTCCCTTCCTTGAGACTACATTATAATTTATATAAACAAAATTGTATGCATAATCTATATATAACGCGTTTCAAGCCCCGCTGGGGCTGATGTGCAAACGTAGGCCAGAATTACTGCCAGGGGTGTGCTGTTTGGTATAATTTGAACGCTAAACATCACTTGGATTTGACTAATTTCTTCCTTATCGACTCAGTCCCAATCTAGATCGTAGTATTCAATTTGAACCTGCATATTTTATTCAGGGACAAAAAAATGCTTATATTTTTTATAAGAAAATAACTTTTATTCTAAACGACTGAGAAGTAAGCGAGTTATGGATAGCTGCCATGGCATGCAAACGGCACTCCTAACTGAAACTGTAAATTATAATTATAATTAGTACCGGAGGCAGTATTGTTATTAGAATTAACTAGGATAGTATCAGCGTCCGGGCCGAAGGCTTACTACCTTTTGATTTTCAATGCTTCTAGACTTTCCACCTAAGATCCGAACCAAAGAATAGATAGAAAATTCCTGAAATTGCAAAGGAGACTATTCAAGAGTCGTTACTTGAAGATTTGTTGTCTATTCTACAGTGATAATAAGGATGGTATAAATCAACTATGACTCAATAATTGTGTTGTACTCCCTCCGCTCTTAATTATAAGATTTGGTTAAAAATTTGATTTGATCCTAAACGTAAGACCACTATCTACATTGTTTTTTATATTTAACCAATTTTTTTTCAAGCTATTCTTATTAATACTCTCTTATATATTTGTGGTTATTAATACTGGAGGGTAATTTTGCAAAATTAGATCATATTATAGCCATTAATTTATTTAACTAGTATTGTTAATATCTCAAAAAAAAAAGTTTAACGGTCTTATAATTAGGACTGAAGGGTGTAATACTGACATTTTATTGATATGTAAAGTGAGCAACCAAATGCACTTGTCAGGAACACACTTGGGTGGCCGATTATGAGAGCACAAGAAAAATATTGTTGCACATCGTAGCAGAAAAAAGGTTAGTAATCCTATCTCTATGTACATGCATTCAAGAAATGGCATGTTTGACTAAGCCTGGCCGCCCGCCGCGGCCATTCCGGCAGCCTGAGTTGCGAGGTTTGGATCATTTCTCATATGCTTCCTCAACCAATTCATCAATTTCCATCTACTTGTTGAACAACCTGCGAAATCGATCCAATCAAGTGAGAAGAAAATTAAGCACACGTTCTGATGTAACTTAGATCCTATTTTTATAACCAAAAAATTAATTTGGTCCGTCAATTCCACTTTCA
Source organism: Acacia concinna (assembly GCA_037177275.1). Lineage (NCBI taxonomy): Eukaryota > Viridiplantae > Streptophyta > Magnoliopsida > Fabales > Fabaceae > Acacia > Acacia concinna. The sequence continues at coordinate 1,010,510 of JBAGKO010000015.1, forward strand.
TACCAAAAAAAAAAAAATCAGATCCCTTGATTTAAAAACGAAACAAAGTTATTAACCTTACTATAATATGACACATAGAATATGTTAGAAGTTCTTAATAATAAGACCCAATTGACTTTTTTTTAAGAGAAGTTAAAGAATCAAAATAAGTTACTTAACTTATATCATATATTGTGTTTTATTAAATTATATATTAATTTATAAGTTCAACAATATAGTTTGAAGAAAAATGATAAATTTTAATACTATGAAATAATGTAATTAACTTTCTTAGAATTTTTTTTTAAAAAAAAACAACTGATTTTTATAATTAAGACTAAAGGAAGTATTAGTTTTTGTGTTTTGTACTCCCCCAATCATTTTTGTAAGCAATTTTCTCTCTTTTATGCTTGGTGCTTAATATAAACAATTTTCTTTTATTGTCTTAAAATTTAAACTACACTTTCCTTTTTTACCTCTATTAAATTGATACTTTTATAATAATTATCTTCTATTTATCATTAATTCTCTTTCATATAATCATTGCATTACACATTTCCTTTTCTATTTTACACTCATTTGCTCTCGTATATATATTTTACATTCATTATCTTTCATACTTTTTTCATAAATAAAGGCATATTTAAAAAAGACATGACATATTAGAATTTGCTATGTAATGGAAGCTGAGATTTATGCTATTCGAACTGGTCTTGAAGTCGCTAAAGATATGGATTTGGAGAAAGCTCACATATTCTCAAATTCGATAGATCGATGCTTTCAACATTCTTATGTGTGGTTCAATGATCGATCACCCTCTTAGAGATCTGGTGGAGACAACAAGAGATCTTCTCTTCGACAATTGAAACATTAAACTGCATTATACTAGCAGGAATCAATTTACTATGCATACTTCATGGCAAGAACAGGGCATCGTGACGATTACCAGATTCATCTCTGGGTTCAACCCCGGGTGGTTGTGTACACCCAGTTTATGAAGATATTGCACATTGTTATTAGTGATACCACTTCATGAGGAGGGTCTAGACATTTAATTCACCTTTTTCAAGCTTCAACTTGCTTTTTATTTCTTAAAAAAAAGACGTGATATTTTTTATATCATCAATATTTTTAATTAATCTAAACCGCTCCTTTGTCTTCCATAATAAAAAGAAAGTTGCTTGTAAAAGTCATCGACTATTAAATAAAGAAACACAAGCACAATCAAACCAAGAATAATGCAGATAATGCGCGTCTTCCCGAGAATTCAGTTTACGCTATGCTAATGCCGTGGTCTTGGACGGCACCAGAATTCATGGGCTCCGTCGTATCGTCGTTTTGAACGCCTCCCAGTATGGCATTCTCAGTGGCCTGCATCATGGCAGCGTCCACCGGAGCCACCGCCTTGTGGGCCAGCTCCCCTTACACCACGAATCTATCGCCATACTTTATGGCTTCTTGCTCTTCTTCCTTACAAGGTAGCTCTTGGCTCATCTTCTTTCTTTTTTCAGCAACTACTGGTGGTGTTTAATTTGTCTGTGGGAGCGAAAGGATTATTGAGATTCGTGCATCCATATGCATGGCAAATGGATGGGACACGAGTGAATCTATCTCTGCATTGAAAAACCGCCATGAGGAGGACGTCGCAAACATTTGTCCGCGAATGAAGCTGTGTTCACGGTTTAAAATAAACCATCGGATTGTTTTTGCTATTTACGTTCGATCATCATCATGGCCTGTCCTTCATGACGATGTACAGGTCTATTCTTCTATAATCTGAATTTGACGTGAACAAAAGAGGAGTAAGTAAGTAGAAAGAGAAACCTATTCTTGTGAGGTTCATATATATGCTTGATTAATTAACAGGATCCTGATCATTGTGATTATGGTGAGGCAATTTCGATTCATTATTAATTTGTAGATAGGTAGTATGTGTTGTAGTTATTGTGTGTAAGTGTGTCAAAGGAGGAAGTCTCATATAATTCAAGACTGGGAATACCCTAGTATACCATTGAATATGAGCTTGAATTAGTAAAAAGCTGATAAGAGGAGTCCTTGAAATGACCGTTGGAATTTTAATGAACAATTTTAATGACAATTAAAAGGTTTTATTATATTTAATTATAATTAATTTAAATTTTGTAATTGTCATTAAACTATCATTAATGGTCATTATTACTACACAACGACCATATGGAATTTTTGCCTATAAAAGGCAATGTGAGGAGGAAGTTGTGTAGGCTCTGAGGTTAGCTCTACCCTGACCTTTACCCTGAGTTCCTCTCCCCTCCGTTTCTTATGAGTAACACAGTTATCTTCCCGTAGTTCTGACACCCTACTTTATTTAGAAAGAGTTCATTTTATCCTGAGAAGTGCCGCTTCCTAACTTATAAGGGGGTTGCGGAATATCTCTTAAGGACAATGCCTTTAGGCGTGACTCGAACTGTTTGTTGATTGTATTTTTATAGATGTTACTGTGAAGAAGTTATACGGTGAAGAGGCTAACACGAACAGTATGTAGTAAGAAAACGACAGTGGCGCCTTCAAAATAATGTTCAAAGCATGCACGGTGTGTTGGCCGCAGAAGCTAGAATAGAATTTTAAGAGTCGTAGTCGGGGAATATAATAGTGTGGTGTTGAAATTGAATATGGGTTTACGTGTCCTGACGATCATGTAATGCGGTGAAGATTATATTATTCTCTCGTCTATATAGCTTGCAGATAGGTGCAGGGACATACATTTTCTAGAATAATAGGACTATATCTTGTTTTTAAAGTTACTCAGCTCGTACGTGGATATGGTGCGAGTGAATTGGCCGACAAAATATATAGTTGCGTTGCGCCATGAGCATCATGACTACGACGTGCTTGCGAGTCCTGACAACTGGGGAGCCAGAGTTGTAGTTGCATTAATTAAGCTGAAAGGTGGAAAGAAGAAGCCATATAAACCATTAACTCTTCTATATAATTTGTCCCTTCAATAATTACGGAACTTTAATTTTTAACCTGCTGCTGCAAATTCACGGTGGTGCATCTCTCTCTCTCTCTATATATATATAGATATATAGGATCTCTCTATTGATTGTATCCACTTCGGCACGCCAACAAATAAGCCACCGCGAGACGAGCTATTTCAAGCATGCATGTACTCTATAGTCTATACTTGAACTTCTTATTGTGGGCAAAAAATATCAGCTTTTGTGTTATCTTCTAACAAGACAGAAGCATAGTAAATAGTAAGCCAGCGTATAGCGCTCGATCACTTTATAACGGTAGACTGAAGAATTGTGTGGCAATTTAATTCGGTCTTCTACAGAGAACCATAAAGAGTACGAAATAATGGATTCCTTGGTTGCAAGTGAAAGTATGCAAGATGCATGTACTACGGAGAAAAACAGCAGCAGCAGCAAACAACTGTGAACGCAGGCCAAAATAACAACAACAACAACAACAACTACAACATTCCAGCGGGGATCCTGAGCCAAATATTGAAAGGCACTCACCAGAAATTCTCTAATGAATACTCAAAATGAGAATCCGATTTTAAATATAAGATATATATATATATATTTTAAAAGAGATTAACAATATTAAATAAATTATTTAATCATATATTATATTATTATATTTATATAAATTAGATAAAATAATTTTAAAAAAATAGCCATAAATATAAAGATTTTAAAATGGTCGAATGGAAGAGAGAGAGTGTAATACTATAAGTATAAATAAATGGATTATAGGGTAATGGTACGAGACGTCCCTGAAGCCACGTTGATTTGACACGTAGGTTGCCATGTCGATATTCAATTGGCCCTTTAATTCCGCGTAAAAGTGCTAGCGTATACTAGTGCGCATGTCATCCTCGTAATTTCAGGCCAATGCTGTGCCCATTTTGTGACCTGCCATCGCTGAATCTGGTGGGTGACTCATTTTCTGTTTTCCCTCCCAACTCCTCCGTCCACTCCAATAACGAGTCTTGGTCCTCCCCGGAGCTCACAGAGAATATGAATTGAATTGATGCATTCAATATGCAGCGGAAGAAAGTCAGAACCGAAATGAAGAACATTTTCAAGAGGCTTCACATTGGCAGCAATCACGATCCTAATCGATCTCATGAAGCTTCTTCCTCCTCCTCCGTATTAACCTCACAATCTGGCGCCTCCGATCTCCTTATTACTCCACCTGTTCATAATTCGGCTACTTCTATGCCTAGCCCTTCTTCAACTTCACCGTCGCCTCCCCCTGCTCCTCCACCAGCTGGCAGCACTTCCACCCCCCAACCTGCCCAGTCCAACTTTCAAGACTATTTCTCTTCGGAGGAGGAGTTCCAGGTTCAGTTGGCCCTAGCCATCAGCGCTTCCAATTCGGAGTCCCGGGATGATCACGAAAAAGATCAGATCCGAGCGGCAACGTTGCTGAGTTTAGGAGGTCATCGAACTCATTGCGCAACGAACAAGGATCACGAAGCGGAGGCACTATCTAGGCAGTACTGGGTGAGTTCAGTCAATTGTCGAAGTTTAAATTTTGCAGTGATATGGTTTTTCGTCGTTTTAAAGTCTCATGCATCAGTCCTTTAAAAAAGAAAAAGAATCTCATACATGAATTTTGCACCAAGCCAACTAGTGATCATGTGCTCTTTCTCTTGTTTCGTATTTGTTGGGCTTCAAGACAGAAATAATCAAATCCATTGTCAATTGTCTTGTCTCCATTGTTAGTTTCTTCCCTTTCCATGTGCTATCCACTTAAATTATTCTGGCATGACTCTTCATTCATCTTGCTTTTTGAATGATCAGGAATACAATGTTCTTGACTATGAGGAGAGAGTAGCAGATGGTTTTTATGATGTATACAGCCTCTGTAATGATCCTGCAATGCAGAAGAAAATGCCATCTCTGGCAGATCTTGAAGGAAACCCTGGAAGTTCTAATTTTGAAATTGTCGTGGTTAATAGAAAGATTGATCCCGTCTTGGAAGAGCTGTTGCAAATTGCCCATTGCATTGCATTAGACTGCCCAGTCACTGAGGTCGGTGTTTTGGTACCAGGGCTTGCTGAACTTGTTACGGGGCATATGGGTGGTCCTGTAAAGGATGCTAATATTGCATTGGCGAAATGGATGGAAAGAAGTACGGAGCTAAGAACATCCCTTCACACAAGTGTATTGCCTCTTGGGTCCATTAATTTTGGGCTATCCAGGCATCGGGCTTTACTTTTCAAGGTCAGCATTACTTGCTGGTGGTTGGTAACTTGGCATAATTTGATGTTAACATGATATGAAGTTGTAAAATGAATTAGTAGGAAATTAGGGAATTGATTAGCACGTTGCTGAGTTGTGCTTATATCTGTTTTCTGTTATTGCTATTCTGTTATTGTCCATTCCGTTATTTTCTGTTAGAGTATTAATCAACTAGCGCCTTATAATTCCTCTATAAATAGGAAGAAGAGGGCTCATGTACAATAGCTTATGACATTTTTCCAGTAATAACAGATTCGGACTACATTCTTTCTTCCCTATTCTCTCAGAATTCTCTCTATTCTCCTCTGTTCTTCTCTCCTAAATCCCTCTTTCATTCTATCCTAACCCTAAAAATCAGATTCAGAATACTAGTCTTAACATAACACTATTTAATCTAGCCCTCATCAGGAAAAATAGGCTATATGCTACGAAACAAACTGCATATAATTGAAATCCAGTGAACGGGACATGAATTAACTATACAGTCTGTTAAAAAGAAATTGTTGGAGAAAATAATAGTAACTTGAGATAAAAAGGTAAAATAAGTTGGATGATATTTTTTTTAGAACACCGGCATTCACGCAGAAAACTTTTCATCCTAGTTTAGGGAAGTCTTAAATTGGATTAAATTTAGCTTGAATTGTCTATTTTTTCACTCAACTCTGCTCGTTAGTGTTTGTATTATCACAAATTTTTCTGGTTCTGCACATATATAATAAGTCATGTAACTGATTTTTAAAATTTTTCAAGTCCTGCATTTCATTACATAATCTTACTAAGGTCATGTTTAGATTTTATCATCACATATTTGTCTTGCCTGTCAAATTGCGGGCTGTTTCAAATAAATTTTGTTTCTCTGGGTTTAGGTATTAGCTGACAATATCAAGATGCCTTGTAGACTGGTAAAAGGCAGTCATTACACTGGTGTTGAGGATGATGCTGTGAACATAATAAAGTTGGATGATGAAAGGTTACAGAATTTTGTTATCCTTTAATTTTTCTTTCATTTTTTTTCATCTTATGGTTATCGATCTGTGTGACGATGCACATAAGCATATGCATGTTTCATGTAGTTGAAAGTATGCATTGTTCTTCATTGTATGATGTCATTTTTCATTGTTTTTCAAGTATTGGTATCTTTGATGGGCAGCTGTTCAGATACTTTCTGGTACTGATATCTGTTAACTATTTGCAGGGAGTTTTTGGTTGATCTCATGGCTGCTCCTGGAACACTTATCCCAGCTGACTTAAGTACGAAGGATACTGCCTTGAAGCCATACAACCCCAAGATTTTGCCAAGTTTACAATCCAGTAAAGAAAGTGAATTTTCATACTCAAGACAAATATTATCTGATGGTGAAGGAAGTAGTCAAATTTCTGTGAAAAGAGGTGATTCATTACCATTGACTGGAAAATTATCTTTTGAGAAGTCAGAAATGTCTTCAAAAACAAGCTCAAGCAAAGACATTGGTGCCATTGCTTCCGAAATGCCCAATAGAGCAACTTCCAGCCAACCTGAAAAATTGCCGCCATCAGCTGGCACTTTGCTGTACAAGGGGACTCTTGGAATGAATGCAATTGGTGATGGTACAAGGCTGAATGCCAATATTGTACCCTATAGTCAGGATAGGCCAGACAACTCAAGGATTCTTTTTGCAGATCTTAACCCATTCCAGATAAAAGGAACTGGCAAGAGCTCTGTACACAACAAGCCTGTGGAAAATAAGTCTCCTGAGCTTCAAGTTACGAGAGATAATTCTGTCTCTGGTCAACCCCCAGTACCATTGATGTGGAAGCATCGTTATGCTTACAATGACACTCCCAAAAAAGTTAACCACCATCCTAATGAATATAGTTCCCAATCGTCACATGATTCTAGTATAAATAAAGATAGAAATACTCTCCATTTGATGAAAGTCACTAGTTCAGTGTCGGCACCTGGTGCAGGTGAGCTGAACAGGGTTGAGGATCTCAAAGAGGACTGTAACAAAAGAAATGGGGGAGGTCTTGAAAATGACATGGTAGGTGTGGCTAAAGAACATGAGAACAATGAAATTGAGTTTCATGACCGGAGAAAGTGCACACATGACAGATTCATGGGAAGCAATTTGAAATTAGAGCCCTCAGAGCAGCCGAACTCACCAATTGATTCCATTGCTCTAGGGGGTGATCAAATATTGGATGATGTAGATGTGGGTGATTGTGAAATTCCATGGGAGGATTTAATTATTGGTGAAAGAATAGGTCTAGGTAATGCACTCAGCTCGTCTTTAATTTCTTGCTTGAATTTCATTACTTGCTGGAGTATTAATTTGGGATTGATTTGCTATTAAGAACAATTACGTACTGTAGCAAATGAACCAATTGATAACCTAGTTTTACAAAATTACCCGACTTTTTAATTGATCATGAGTCATGACTTTGAAAGCGTCAATTTAGTTCTATACGATTTATGCAACCATGGTTTAACCTCTCGAGCACACCTATTTTGACACATGGCATACTCTTGCAAGGATTCAAAAGTGTCTCAAGAACTAGTTATTATTAAGGCTTGTGGTGTGATTTAGATTAGTTTGTCTATATATTGGTTTTCCCTGAGTAATTCTTTTAAGTTTCTGCTTTGTTGCCATTAGGTTCATATGGTGAGGTATTCCGTGCTGACTGGAATGGCACTGTGAGTATCATGATTCCTTTTTGTAGTTGAGTAGGAAGACTATCCATATTGAAAGAAAGAAGTTTTAATGGTTGTCTCCTGAGTGTTAGCAATTTTTTTGTCTTACAGATCTATCCTTATGGTCCAATATCAACCAGCTCTTGTTGACTTAAATATGATTTGGTTTTTATTCTACTTTCTTTTTCCTTTTCTTACACAAGATTTAATAGAAGTTTTCTTTAATCAATATGTCTTGCAAAACTTTAGATTAGTTGTTGAATGATAGGCAACAGATGTTTTAGAAAAACTTCAGATGAAGCTGGACACAGAATGATAGACAACAGAATTCTCGTTCATTCATTTAATCAAGAGGATACTGAGTATCTATAGAGTATCACAGACTTCTAGCTAACACAACTAACCAATACTAGTCTCAACAATATTAACTTCTGAACTGATTCTAATTACCAGCACATAGAATCTTCTGGGGGGTTTTGTGAAATGATGTATTGAAATTTCATTTTGGTCCACGGGAAAGAAATTATGCTTCTGAAGTTGATATATCTTGCTTGGCTGATAAATTGTCTTGGTTTGCTTAGTTCTAGAACTTACCCTTTTACCAAAAAGAACTTCCTCAAAAGCTAATGTGCTAAAGTATCCTTTCTTTTTACATTTGTGGCTGGTGATTTATGAAATATCAGGAGGTTGCTGTGAAGAAGTTTTTGGATCAAGACTTTTCAGGCGCTGCATTGGCTGAATTCAAGAGAGAAGTAAGCATTAACATACACTTGCTTAAAAGAAATGGCATTGGGGAAGTAAATGGACATTAAGAATACCATTTCATTAGTGTAGATGATAAGCCACTTGGAAGAATTGAGTAATGAATTAATTCACTAGTAATGAAGTGTCTTTGAGAAAAATAAATTCATAGTTATAATGCTGGTGTTGCTTTTATAGAGGATGTCATCCATGGGAAAAAGGCAGCACATCAGTTATGATACTTCTGATGGTGATGATATTTATTTATCTGGTTTTTCGCCTTTGTTAATTTCCCCCAATATAACCAAAATGTTAGAAGCATTGCATTGTCATAAATCACTTTGGAGGTTGAAAATCCTGGATCCAGAAAGTATTTTTCTTTGTGATGTTGGTCAAACTACCAACTATAATATATTGGTCTAAATTTTCTCTTCTGAAAAAGTGGACTGGACAGATGACGGATCAAGTCATCTTTTCTTAAAAGGAAGGTCCACCAGGTCAACATGAAAAGCAGTGATTTCATGGGGAAGGGCCACCTATGATTGCTTTCTTATGGGAAAACAACTAATTGATGCCCTTTCTCTTGGCTAGGTACGGATCATGCGTCGATTGCGTCATCCAAATATTGTTCTTTTTATGGGTGCTGTTACTCGTCCTCCCAATCTCTCAATCATTTCAGAGTTTCTTCCAAGGTATATTTCTTCACTTTGATTGTTAATTTGTTATCAGTTTTTATTAGCCTAAGGTCATTTGGTTTATCATCTGATCTTTGGTGTAGTAATGTGACATTCATTACCTGAATAGGTCTCCACAAGTTAAACATTATTGTGTAATGTGATGGGCAATTAGTTGCATTGTTTATTTCTTGTGCTGCAATGGTGTTGTTGATTGAATATTTGACAGAGGGAGCTTGTACAAAATTCTTCATCGTCCTAATTGTCAGATTGATGAGAAGCGTAGAATTAAAATGGCTTTGGATGTGGTATGAATGATCAAATAATTAAACCATCATCCATTTTTTGAATAAAATCATTTTGATATGAGATTTCGATCTTAATGCCCTCTAATTTGCAGGCAAGAGGCATGAACTGCTTGCACACCAGCACGCCTACAATTGTTCACCGAGATCTCAAGTCACCAAATCTTTTGGTTGATAATAACTGGAATGTCAAGGTACATTGTGGAAGATTCATGTATAATCACATTGCCTAGTTTTCCATAATTTTTTTTTAAAGTTTAATGAAGTTGGTTGATGACCTGGAAAGTGGAAAGTATGTTCTCAACTACTGGTTTTGGTGCAGAACATAATCCTTTAGAACAGAATCAGATCTGATGTGGTTTGGCGTATGTGTTTTGTCTCTTCAGTAATATGGAAAATGTTAAATTGGTTAAATTTTGATTATCTCAATCTAATATATTATCTGGCCATCTGTAGTAATGTGGAAAATGTCAATTATGGCTGCTAGTGCACTGTTTAGCTTTTCTAAATATGATACGACAAATGTGTAAATGATAGCTTTTTGCCTTGGTGGATTTTTCTGGACATATTTCTAGAACTATAATGCCCCCTTCCAAATTGTATTGGCTGTATATTTTGTATGAAGTTCTCAATTAGTGTAGTTTAGCAAAAGCTAAGCATCTCAAATATTTTGCTAGGGAAATTTTTTTGTTTTGTTTTGTTTTTTTTTTTTTTTTTTTTTGTTGGGGGGAAGTGGAAGAATCAAATGGTGAATAACTGGACAGTAATAAAGACTTTGAAATACCTTTTTCTTTTCAGGTTTTTG
>JBAGKO010000015.1:1034377-1062163 GCA_037177275.1 Acacia concinna
TGAAGATATTTTTGAAGGCTTTGTACGCAAGTTGGATATGATCAATATCTATGATCCAACTTGAGGGGGAGTGTAGTAAATATAGGATTATTATTATTATTATTATTATTATTATTATTATTATTATTATTATTCATGTACAGTTAAGATATATTAGGGATTTAGTTATCCACATAGACATATTATTTCGGATCTGTTGCAATAGACTCCATCCTCACTGTATCTATAAAATCCCAATGGCTTCAATGAATAAAGTAACCTTCGGATTATATACTTGTGCCCCACCCCACATTTTTAATGACACTTCTTCAATAATAATAAAGTAAAACGGGAGAAGAAAGATAACTATGATGTCTTAGTCATGTACTCATATTTACTTACTTAGCTGACATCCCAATCTAATTAAATTAATTAAATATGGTTTATATTCATAATAAGAAGAGCAACAATTAAGGAGTGCATGGAACCTCTCAAAAGTCAAAACAATACTTTGTACTCTAAAAAATAAAACTTCGATCTATCACACTCTAATGAAATCTAAAGAATATATATTTACCCGATACCTAGTATAAGGCATGATTTAACAATCTGGGTAGATTAATGATGTTGGTTAATCTAATTAACATGATATGTTTTTTTTCTTAAAGCACCATAATCACCTGTTTAAATTCCCTCATTCAATATCTTACTTGATTATTCTTTGGAGTATCATTTGGGCTAATTTAGAATAACTCAATTTAGGTATTTTTTAATTTATAGAGGTCTATGAATAATAAAAAAAAAACTAATAACATTCTAAACTTAAAAACTAAATCTGAATCCCAAACCTGACAAAATAATTAATTCATAATCCTAAATTAACAAAATTATTTCGAGATGATCTTATGTGTCATGTCAACTTTCGATTTGGGTATCTTTTTTACAAAAAACTTTCCATTTAGGTTCGACATTAAAGACCATAGTAGAAAAAGTTGAATTAGAGGAAGTAACGGGTTATGACTTGTCAGATTATGAACAATTAGAATCTAATTAGGATATATAGATCTAATATTACACACACATATATTTAATAAAAGTATTTATCTATTAGACTTAAGGTATATTTATTTACTCTACCTTTTAACATCTGTGCACTATAGGACATCCATCATCTCTAGTCTTTTTTTTTATGTTAGGATATGATTTGATATTTTTTGCCGATTGGATTTATGATCATGGATAACTAGAGCTAATTTAAAAAATATAGATCCACTATATATATTCAATAAAAATCTTTATTTATTAGAATTGTGGAATATTTATTTATCCTTTAATATCTGCCATAAATGATATTGATCATCTCTAAATATTTTTGTTATCTTAGGGTATGATTTGATTATTTTGTCCGATTGGATTTGGGATTCGGATTTAGTTTGAAGTTTGGAACGTTATTATTATTTTTATTATTATTCATATACCTCTATAGATTAAAATATAATAACCTTCCAAACTTAAAACTAAATCCAAATCCCAAATCCAATGTGACAAAATAATCAATTCATAATCCTAAATTAACAAAATTATTTTGAGATGATCTCATATGTCATGTCAACTTTCAATTTAGGTACTTTTTTACCCAAAACTTTCTATTTAAGTTCAACATTGAAGACCATAGTAGAAAAAGTTGAATTAGAAGAAGTGACGGGTTATGACTTGTTAGATTATGAACAATTAAAATCTAATTAGGATATATAGATATAATATTATATATATCTATATTGTGTGTGTATTTAATAAAAGTATTTAGCTATTAGAGTTAAGGTATATTTATTTACTCTCCCTTTTAACATCTACACTATGGGATATCCATAATCTCTAGTCATTTTTGTTATGTTAGGATATGATTTGATATTTTTTGTCGATTGGATTTTTGGTCATGGATAACTAGAACTAAATTAAAAAATATAGATCCACTTTTAACATCTACGCTATAGGATATCCATCATCTCTAATCATGTTTGTTATGTTAGGATATGATTTGATATTTTATGCCGATTGGATTTGTTATAATGGATAACTAGAACTAAATGAAAAAATATAGATCCACTATATATATTTAATAAAAATCTTTATTTATTAGAATTGCGGAATATTTATTTATCCTTTAATGTATGCCATAAATGATATTGATCATCTCTAAATATTTTTATCATCTTAGGGGTATGATTTGATTATTTTGTCTGATTGGATTTAGGATTCGGATTTAATTTTAAGTATAGAACGTTATTATTATTTTTATTATTCATATGCATCTATAAATTAAAAAAGCTGACAAAAAAACACAAGCTAGTCAAAATAACCTGCTACAAGCCCATTTACAAAATTCCACCTATTTCTCCTTCATTCTCTATCGGGATACTGGACTGCCTAAACTTGAAAATTCGGCCGGAGAAGGAAACAGCCAGACGACAGCTCGGAATTTATAACTGATCAGGGCTCTGGGAGTTCAGCCATTCCACACTGTTTCATACTCTCCTCTTTCTAAGTTGGTTTCAATTACTATCAATTTTCTTTCCTTTTGTTTTTTTTCCCTCTGAATTCAGGAATTTCTTCTGTATTGCTGTTTAAGTTGGATGGCGTTGAAATGCGTCACCTTATGATCGGGTCATAAAACTCGGGGTAGTTTACTTTTATTGTTATTTTTCTCTTTCGTATGTCTGCTTTGTGCGTTAGGAAAGATTAGGGGTATTCGATAGTTTTAGCGTATTCAATCTGTTATTTTTCTTAGGTTTTGCTTCGACGTTTGATCATGAAACTCCGGGTTCGGGTTTGAATTTACATTGAGTGCCGAAAAATTGATTAGCAATTCTCTTTTTGTGGAAAGATTGTGTTCGAACTTTGGCTGGATGCCGAGTTTACCATAGCATGATCGGCTGAAGTCGTGAGCTATAGATTATTTAATGAAGTAGCCGAGCCGATGAGAATAGTAAGGTTAACCTGATACAGTGTCGAGAAATTTCACTTTCAAATCTGAGCAGTAAACTGACTGAAGGTTATTACAAACATTAATCAGAAGCCTTCAAAATGTTGTTTGGACATTCATTTTGTCAATTCGAGGTTTCATATTATTTGTTTAATTTTCCTGTTACGCCTCCTGACTAGTACTTAAATTCGCATAATGATGATGTTGTTTGAGGTCGCTCTGTTAAGTTCTCTTCCAGTCCCAAAAGTCTCTGTTCTAAAGGCATACAGGAATCAATACCTAAAGTACTTTTTCAGAACAAGAATTTGTTTTTAATCCCCCTTTTCTTAAAAGCAATAAATTTGTAATTTAGACGAATGAAATTTTCTGTAATTGGGTTTTGGACAGATTTTGGGATATACATATTCTTAAGGTAAACTGTATGATATTCAGAAGGTGGCTAATCAGGATTTGATTCTACACTACCTGAACACTGCAATGGACTTTCACATTGAGATTGGCTAATTTACTTTTAAAATACAACAGAATATGTATGACCTGAGATTTATTTATGGTTCCAGCAAATCATTCCATTGAGTATGCATTTTTAGCTGCCCTTCTCATATGCAATTTATGTACTTTTGTAGTTTCCACCATGCACCGTGTGGGTAGTGCCGGGAACACGAACAATTCTATTCGACCTCGAAAGGAGAAGAGACTTACATATGTGTTGAATGACTCTGATGACTCGAAGGTGATTTATTAATTTATTATTTTTGTTCTTCATACAAAACACAGTTTCATAGCTGTTTCATGAAATTCACATATTCAAACTTTTAATGCATTGTTTTTACTGTTGTGTATCTGAAGCTGTCTAATTCAACTACTTGGCCGAGTCTAATAAGTTATTGACTAATTGCTTAAAGTTTTATGCATGATTTCCACTTAGTTGGATCCTAGATGAGGACAAAGTTTTAAATTCTTATTGATATGATTTTCTATATTCGATGTTAGTCCCCTGGTCGTTGATTGTGCACTTGTTTTAACTGACTTCTTCTACTAGGTATTTAATAATTAGATTTTCTTTCAAAATGTAGCACCGCATATTTTGGTTGGAAAGTTTTTTAAAATTTAAGAACTGTCTTTGTTGCTTTGCTCATCTTTGTTTAAATTTTTCGTGCTCTACAGCATTTTGCAGGCATAAATTGTTTGGGTTTGCTCAAGTCATCAGTATCTGATAGGTCTGATTATCTCTTTACTGGAAGCCGTGATGGCACATTAAAACGATGGGTGGTTGCTAAGGATGCTGCAACGTGCTCAGCTACTTTTGAATCTCATGTGGACTGGGTAATCCTGTTAATTTTATTTTTTCTCACCTTGTTACTTGATGATGCCACTGCATGAACTTGTGCCTTTTCCTAGGACGAGTAGTTAAATGGGGTCCATTTTAATTATTCTTGAACGGCTAGCACAATCTTAGTTAGTGTTGAGGAAGTTTAGAGAAAGAAGAAGAAAGAGAAAGGAATAGAAAACTAGAGAGAGAAAGGGAAGAGGAATGAACAGAGAGAAAACCTGAAGGAGAGGAGAGATACTGTAACTACTCTGATTATTCATTCATCACGGAAAACATAAAGATACAGTGAAGAGTTATATGCCAACTAACTAACACTCTTTTTTACATTTACATATCATGTAGTTTATAATGTTGTTACATTAGCTGAAAGCTTTTGGTTGTGTCAAACTTTAAGAACAAAATGTCAACCATCGTTCTAAAAGTTTAAGTTAGTAGTAAAGCCAATCCGATCCACTCCCTCCCAGACTTGGGACGTATCATTCCCTCCATCTTAAAGGATATTCATCCTTGAACCGTGAACTTCTTTTAATCCCATTTTCATTTAAAGGTTTGAGGATGAACTTCTTTTAAGAAGGAGAATAAATAAATATTGAGTCTAAGAGGGATAAAGATTGGGTTCGGCTTGGTGGGCCACAAAGTCGTAGGATTCTTGTGGACTTGTCTTTGATTTAGAGGGGTGCGCCTTTGCTAGTAATTTAAGCTTTTGGCATGCTGGTTGACACTTCCTTCTTAAGTTTTGGTTCATATCTTGTTTTGGGATGTCTAGAAGTGTGTCCTGGCCATTAAAGGCTTCCTTTCAAATTTCTAAAATCATTAGCTGCGAATTCTAAAGGACTACATTACTAGGATGTGAGCATAGGGATGCCCTCATGCTCACAAAACAATATACAAATGCATAAATCCTTAGCCTTTGAACTTGCCTGAATTCCATTTATAATTATTATTGCTTATTGCAGGTTAATGACTCTGTTCTTGTGGGTGATAATAAGCTTGTTTCTTGTTCTTCAGATACAACCCTTAAGGTTTGTTAATTTCTACTCCATAATTGGTCTGATGAATCCTTGTTCTTGTTCTACTATACCTTTATTAGTTAATTATCTTCTCTCTTTTTTCACTTCCTGGTATTCTATCTGTTCTTTTATTAGATATGGAATCCCTTGTCTGATGGAACTTGTACTAGGACTCTCCGTCAACACTCAGATTATGTTACTTGCCTTGCAGCAGCTGAGAAAAATGTAATGTAATTTGAACTTTCCATGCTTGTTATTTTGTACATCAAGAGAAAAGGTTTATCTTTATGCTTTATATGTTCCCCATGTATCTTATTGATTGAATGATTAGTTTTTATCTTTATCAAATCCATTTTCTGATCCTTTTATAGTGTCATGCATTTTAGAGCAATATTGTTGCCTCTGGTGGACTTGGTGGGGAGGTTTTCATTTGGGATCTTGAAGCTGCCCTTGCGTCAGTCTCACAGTGCAATGATATTTTGGACGAGGGTTGTTCAAATGGTATCCATGGGCCTGGAAACTCCTTACCAATGACAAGCTTACGTAATATTAGCTCTTCAAACAATAATATTATCTCTAGTAATATCACCCCCATGCACACTGTTCAGTCTCATGGGTACATTCCAGTCACTGCCAAAGGTCACAAGGAGTCTGTTTACGCGTTAGCAATGAATGAAAGTGGAACCCTTCTTGTTTCTGGTGGCACGGAAAAGGTACAGTGGAGCATTGATGTTCATATTTTATATGCTGACTTGGTGACGACTGTGAGGCTTCTGTTACTGCTTTCAAACCTTTAGAAGTGTTCTGTTTGAAGTTATATTAGCTTAAAATTCATTAGGTAGGTTGCATGGTTGTCTAATTTCTTTGCTTTTGTAGGTAGTACGTGTTTGGGATCCAAGGTCTGGATCAAAGACCATGAAATTGAGAGGGCATACAGATAACATAAGGGCCCTGCTTCTAGATTCAACTGGCAGGTTTGTTAATAGACATGTAACTTTCACGGGAAATTTTCTGGTGACATTTATATCTAAATTTTATCAGGAACTTGCTCGTATCCTATTCACTTACAAATTTCTTTACTGTCAAAATTTTCGCCAATCTTTTTCTACTTCAATCTTTCTCGTATGGTATTCTTATAATTTCTAATAGCACATAGATGACTATGCACTCATATTATGTGACATTATTTTCATTGGTTTCATCTCCATACGCAAAGGATTTCTATTTAAGTGCCAGTACTATAGACGATAATATTTGTCATGTGGATGGGGTTATCTATGCTACTGCATATACCTGTGCAGTTTTTCATTGGATGCATTTGTTGTATAAAGTAAAGGCTTACTGTTTCTTGTAAGTAAACTGAGATACTTTTTATATCTACTATTGCAGGTTTTGTTTGTCAGGATCTTCTGACTCTATGATAAGGTAAAGTATTTCTAGCAAAAAAAGGTATACTCTATGATGAGCATTTTTATTAGAAATTGCTTGATTAATTAATCTCACCATCTTCCTCGTAGACTTTGGGATCTTGGCCAGCAGCGTTGTGTGCATTCTTATGCAGTTCATACAGATTCTGTTTGGGCTCTTGCTAGCACCCCAACCTTTAGTCATGTTTATAGCGGTGGGAGAGACTTTTCAGTGAGTACAATGTCCTTGAACATTCCATTTTCTAGTGAATATACATGACATCCTTGTTCTGTTTAACTTGCAAAGATTGATTTTTTGATGCCCTATTCTTTTATACCTTAAGTTATACTTGACAGATTTGCAAACAAGAGAGAGCGTTTTGCTTTTTACTGGTGAACACCCCATTTTGCAACTGGCTATGCATGATGATTCTGTATGGGTCGCCTCAACAGACTCGTCAGTTCACAGATGGCCTGCTGAAGGATGTAACCCTCAAAAGATTTTCCAAAGGGGCAATTCATTTTTAGCTGGAAATTTGTCCTTTTCTAGGGCGAGGGTCTCACTCGAAGGATCTACCCCTGTAAGTTGCCTTTATTTTCTTAGTGTTGTCTTATAATTATTAAGACCACCTTTTTTTGTTTATCAAGTGGCATATTGTTCTGGAAACTTCTTATACCCATTGGCACGTATGCTCTTGAAGAAGAAATATATTTTATTTATTCCGTATTAGTTTGTAGCTTGTACAATAAGGGGATGATAGTATATGCCATCCCAAGAAGAGTTTCTTTCCGTAATGGGATGTGGTATTGATGATTTTCCATTTTGTGGCTAAAATAATGATGCTATCAGGTTCCTGTTTATAAAGAACCAACCTTAACCATTGCTGGCTCCCCAGGAATAGTACAGCATGAAATTCTAAATAATAAGAGGCATGTCCTGACAAAGGTAATGTTGGTAACTTCTTAGTCATGTTACTTCGCCATCATGTTTTTGTTAATGATGTTTTAATTTTCTGCTGCTAAGTTGCTAGTTTTTGTTTCCATGATTTTGTGAACTGATGTTTGAATTCTTTGTAGGATACTGCTGGTTCAGTGAAGTTGTGGGAGATTACTAGAGGGGCTGTAATTGAAGATTATGGGAAGGTAAAATGTGATTGTATTTTTCAACAGATCTTTGTTAGAATAGTGGTATGTCAAGCTGTTCCATTTTGGAAGTAGCTTGGCTTTTGTACCTTTTTAAATTAAAGTTCAATGGTGGCTAATGAGGAATGTTCATTATTTAGATTTCGTTTGAAGAGAAAAAGCAAGAGCTGTTTGAGATGGTATGATTACTGGTCTGCATTAGCATCATTCTTTTTCGGGAGCATAATTTTTTTCTTGCAACATTTAATTGCTGTTTGTTTGTACTGGATGCTTTTAATATTCTTTCCACGTGGTTTCAGGTTAGCATTCCCACTTGGTTCACAGTGGACACCAGGCTTGGGTGTTTGTCTGTTCATTTGGACACACCCCAATGCTTCTCTGCAGAGATGTATTCAGCGGACCTAAACATTGTTGGCAAGCCTGAAGATGATAAGGTAAATGAACATATAGCCACAAGCAAATTATCTGTCTTTATCTGTCTGATTTTAAATTAAAATTATCTGTCTATATCTGTCTGATGTTAAATTAAAATTATCTGTCTTTATCTGTCTGATGTTAAATTAATGGTGTGGAATATTTGTATTCCTGGGAGCACTGTCTTAAGACATGCTATCTAAGTTCCCAGGAATGTTTTTAAGAATCTTGGTCCTAAATGAAAACTCTTTGGAATCTTGGCCTGTCTCCTGAAAGTACCTGCAGTCAATAGAAAATTTGAAGTGTGAGCATCATAATACTAAATTTAACTTATTGACATCATTTCAGTTGCAAACTGTCCTGTCTTAATTCCCATGTGGCATCAGGTTATCATTCCTGCCTGTTTCGATAATGTCTATTTATGATTAAATTCATCCAAATATTGTAATAAAATGTTGACGATATATTTTAATGAGAATCTGAAAATTGACATTTCCTGTTACGAAAATACTGCACATCCCTGAACTATACGATCTCAAATTCCTCACCTATCTTTCTTGGGATTACATGGATGTTCTGTTTACCAGAGTTCCTTTGCATATTCTTCTCATAATGTTGGTTCTTATAATTGATATAAACTTTATGAAAGGTTGCCATGTTTACCTTCATGTATGCATACATTTAAGA
Source organism: Acacia concinna (assembly GCA_037177275.1). Lineage (NCBI taxonomy): Eukaryota > Viridiplantae > Streptophyta > Magnoliopsida > Fabales > Fabaceae > Acacia > Acacia concinna. The sequence goes on from JBAGKO010000015.1 coordinate 1,043,333, forward strand.
TCCGGTGGCATGTAATTATATTTCCATTTTATTATTTGTTGTCTTGCTTATTCTAGAATGATTCCCATCACGGTGCTAGTGTCAAGATGCTGGATATTTATATGGAGATTGTATTTCTCCGAAGGTTCCATTGGCAAAATTTTAGCCTCTTCTAGAGTTTTTTTTTTTTGTGGAAAATGGGATCAGCAGCATGACAAGCGTCATTCTAGAAGTCGGAGGTCCCCTGCCCCCCGGGAGCATTTTGTCCTTTGTTGCAATCCTTTAGTGCATGCATTGAGTGGAATTACTAGGAAGCTTGCAGCAGTAGTTTACTGTCAACTATCCAAAATAATGTCTGTTCCAATAAGCTTACTGAAAAAGGTTGACAAAGTCTTTCTATAAATCTGCAGGTTAATTTGGCTCGTGAAACCCTTAAAGGGCTCTTGGCACATTGGGTGATGAAACGGAAGCAAAGAATGGGATCACATGCTCCTGCTAATGGTGAATTGCTATTGGGAAAAGAAATGACAACCAGAAGTCTTGCCCATTCAAGAATTGAGGTTGATGGTAGTACTGAGCATGATGCTATGGTTTATCCTCCTTTTGATTTTTCTACGGCGTTCCCTCCTTCCATTATTACTGAGGGCAGTCAAGGGGGTCCATGGAGGAAAAAAATTACCGACCTGGATGGAACAGAGGACGATAGAGATTTTCCCTCTTGGTGCTTGGACTGTGTGTTGCATAATCGGTTACCTCCTAGAGAAAATACCAAGTAACTTCTTGTCTTAAGACTTTCCTCCCTCTCTAATTGGTTGCACTTTACTCATATTTGTGTATATATATATAAATTTATATATAGCTCAAATTATTATTTTTCAACTTTTGATGATTGAAAGCTGTTTTCCTTGTTCTAAAATGATAAATTGACTCTTGGGAGTTTTGTGATGGAGCTTTAAATGGCTTGCAAAACATTAATCAGCAAGCCATATGCTTAAGAAGTTAAAGATGTGTTGCTAGTTTCTGCATTTCTGATCTAGTGGTGCTTACTAATTGTTTTTTGTATTGTTCTTTCATTATTCTGTACTTCTGAAAGTTGTTGTCATAAAATGATTTAATTCGTAATCTTATTTTAATATATTTAGAAAACAAATTGAATATTATGAATTCAAGTGTCTTAAGTTTGAAATTATTATGGCAGTTTTATCGTTTTAAAAATCTTCTAGTTTACTCCTGGTATTTCATACAATACAAATTATTTTGTGTTAACTCTGCAGATGCAGTTTCTATTTGCATCCATGTGAAGGTTCTAGCATTCAGATCCTCACGCAAGGAAAGCTGAGTGCTCCACGTATATTAAGAATTCACAAAGTAAGTTTCTTTAGTCATTGCAATTGACAATTGGGAATATAATAATTTCTTGGATATTAAGAAGATGCTTTGTCTTTATCATTTATCAACGAACTGGTACACTGCCCTTAGGTTGCTGGATGACTGTCTTAGTAATCTATTCCATCTGTTGTGAAAAGCTAGTAAGCACTATTTGCTACAATGTTTCTTTCCTCTAGGGATGCTAATATTTTCTCCTTTACGAAAACTTGCTCTGGCATTTGAGTATAGGTAGCCCTCCTTTGAAATGTTTACATTTTGCTTACTCTTTTAAATGAATTGTGCTCCAATTCCAAATATTGTGTGATAAACAGCTAATTGAGGGAATGCTTTTGCTTTCTGCTGCTATATGAACGCATTCTCTTGCCTGTATGTTTAGCTCCAATGGTCAACCAATATTTCTGAGAAGCCAAACTGTTGTTTTTGCCCTAAATTTGAAAATTTTCATGTGCTGTCCACACACACACGGTTATTGATATATTTCTTATTAAAACACTTTATGCCGGGGGAAGGCCATGAGAGGAGGGGAAACAGTAATTTGACACACTCATCTGGAGACTTCTGTGAGTGAACCATAGGGAAGGACGTTGTGGTTTTGTTTTCGGTCAGCGTGTGTTATGACAAATTTCTTCCAGTTTTGCTTCTATCTCAATTATTTTGTGTTCTAGATGGATTTCATAGTTAGTTTGCAGAATTTCTGCTCGTAAATATGTTGTTTGATTGACACTGTTGATCATTCCATTCTGTGGACAGTGTTTCTCCCAAGTTGGACATTGTCTTCCAAAGTGATCAACTAATCTTCTTTATGTTTATTATTTCTGTCCAGGTTATTAATTACGTACTAGAAAAGATGGTCCTTGACAAACCATTGGATAGCTTAAATGCTGATGGTAATTTACTACAACAAACAGTTGGGGATGGATCTTTCCGATCTGGATTGAAGTCTTGGCAAAAGCTTAGGCCTTCTATTGAAATATTGTGCAACAATCAGGCAAGCCTTTAAGATGTCTCCAATGCTGTCATTTATAGTGTATATAACAGCTAACTAAACTATGAGATTGAGCAAGTCTAATGTTTTAAAGCTATGATCGAACTACTTGTCTATCAAAAAATGAATTTTTTGGTTTCCTATTTTACAAGGCCTCTGCAACATCACATGCCATCCTAGCTCTAGAAGCCCCCCAGCCCCCTTTTTATAACTAAAAAGTTTAATGAGTTGGGTTTGCAGCTCACTAGATTGCAATTGTGTGCTAATGTGGCCAACTGTTTGTATGCTTCAGGTCTTGTCTCCTGAGATGAGTTTAGCCACAGTGCGTGCTTATATATGGAAGAAAACTGATGACCTGGTTCTAAATTATAGAGTGGTTCAAGGAAGGTGATTGCATACTGCATGTGCATCCGAGGTAGGTATAGTGCGTTAGGTTTTGCTCAGCTTTTCCAAGTTGCTGAATGTGTTGATGTTTCTACGGCTTAATATGTGCACTACTTAAAACTTTATTTTACTGTCAAGTAGAAGAGAGAGGTTGTAGCAAAATAGAGAATGCTTTAGGTCTAAACTGAGTTTTGCAGTTCCTTAATAAAATATTATCGTTACTATCAATATCAATATAAAATCAATATAAGTCATAAATAGTGCAATTTTTCACGGATCTTGTGAAATATTTTTATTCCTTCAATGTTTTTACTATATGCTTAGGAAGGGTTTGAATGTTTTAAAACTTAATACAATTTTTTAAGGGAAAATTAATTTTTTGGTCCTTATAGTTTTAACTAAATTGTAACTCAATCCTTATACTTTGACTCGGTGCAACTCAGTCCTTAGAGTTTTGACTCGGTTGTAATCCAGTCCCTAAACTTTGACTCACTACAAATCAGTCCTTGTAGTTTTAACCACTTTATAATTTAGTCCCTAACCTTTATTCTAGAATATAAAGACTAAATTATAAAGTGTCAAAACTATAGGGACTGATTTGCAGCGAGTCAAAGTTTAGGAACTGAGTTACAATAAAGTCAAAACTCTAGGGACTGAGTTGCACCGAGTCAAAATATAGGACCTAAGTTACAATTTAGTTAGAATTATAAGGACCAAAAGATTAATTTTCCCATTTTCAAAAAATTGTCAAGTTATTTTTTTGTCATTTACATCATATCCAGTTAAACTCGAAAATGTTGGGATACTATAATATTAACTCCTTTTCATCCTCCTTGTTGTAAGCTTCTACTTTTTCTTTTTTTTTGAGAAGTCTAAGAAATAAGACTCCTCTTTTGATTTCTTTTTGGGTGTAAAGATAATGACTGGCTTTATTTTGTCTTGGTGATGCCACAGACTTCAATGCTGTATTACATGTTTGCAGGTCATCTTTGATTGTGTAAAATACTACAGAGCATTGATTTTTCTGGAGATGCCTGTGCTTTGATAAGTGGTGTTATTAGAAATTTGCAAATTCTGAGTCTCAATGATCACCAAATGGCGGCATTCTCCAGACCTGCTTGGATAGTGTTTTTATTGGAAAAGTGTTCCTACGAGTTTTGAATTTTCATCTAGCCGGCATGCTATCTTCGTTAGGCTCTGCGGAGTCATGAGTTCTCTGCTTCTTGCCAAATGAAGAGTTTTGACTCTGTTGAGAATTAATGGTGATCGTGCTGGACTATTGGGATGTTTTCCAGGCATTAGGTAGTTATTTATAGAGATGACATCGGAAGCATTGTACATTTGAAATGTGAATTATATATCTAGCCGTAGAAATTATTCTCCAAGCGTATCCGCACAGTCACACCCCGTTCCTTTCTTGTATTTACATTTACATTTATTATTTTGTTTAGTGCAAATACTATTTTTTTTCCCATTTGTCTCCAATTAGGCACTTATTATTATCTATTGTTACTCGCCCTCATTACTCCCCACCTCTCCTGCCTCTTGTGCTCTCCTTGTTGGCACCTTTTGGAATATTTGTGAAAGTTTAGGCTTTGTTTGGTACGAGGTAATTAGTTTTGATAGATTGGGAGAAGGGTTGAAGTTTAAAATGACTATTAAGTACATAATAATGATTGGAAATACTGCTTAAATTAATTTTATTTCATAATTAATGAAAATTTTAAAAAGTGAACAAGTGACTTTAAATTGACCACACGTTATCACTGATGTTTCTGGGAATCATAATCCACTATGGGTCCACCCTTTCAATTAGTCTGATTGAAAGGGAATGTATATTGGAGAATGTTTTACACAATGGAGACATAATTTCTGGATATTGTGGTGATGGATCATGACGTTTTCTGAAGTTTTGATCATCTTGGAATTGATTGCACTGTAATAATTCCCTTTCTCGAACTATGATTTCCTATTTGAGAGAGATTGTTGGATCGGGAAAAAAAATTTGGCCGATATTGTGTAAAAGGGATTGGATTTAGGTTAAAATTAGGAAGACTATTTTGTCTTTACAATTTTACAATCCAAGGATTGAAAACTCAATATTGAAGGAGGTGACTTTGGATCAATCCCACATTCATGGTATTGTCAATTCTTAAATATTGCCATTCCCTCATTTCCTATCCCTACCCTCATTACCTCGTATCAAACGGATCCTATGCCTTATTTGGTACCAAGCATTAATTTTGAGGGATTAAGGTTTTTTTAATTATGTTTGATATGGATTAATATTGGGAGGGATTACTTAAAATAATTTTATTGCATAATTATGCATAAACTGTGGAAAGACTACAATACCCTAATGGTAAATAAAAAAAAAATTATTTTGACTTCTCGTCCTCCATAGCTGATCTACCCTCAACTGCTCCTTCCTCCATGCTTTTGCACATGAATGTGCAGACCCGCAAGAGAGAGAAGAGACAAGCCAATTTAGCCATACATGAAAGCTTTATCAAATATTGACAGAAAATGACTAATTCGCAATACTTAATCGCAACCAACAGGTACATGAATTCAATTGCACAAAGTTCAGTATCGATGTTTATTGGCCACAATTTTGAATAATAGTGTGAATCCAAAATCAGCCCACAATTTTGTATCAGAATTAGCTCTATATCATTAGCCAAAAAAAAAAAAAAAGCATTAGCTGTACATCGAAATTGTGAATCCAAAATCAATTTAGGGACAGAATGTGAGGGGAAAAAACAATGATTCGCCGACCAAAGTGAGGGATGGCGAGTATGGTGGAGTGAGAGATAATGTTTGATGAGGTGAGCAACGAGCCGACAACATTTGATCTAGCAAGCAGACTCTAGACATGGAAACAATAGTATGTAAATGGAGAGTGGTTGTGTGGTTTGCGATGAGAGAAAGGTTAAAATATGATGTGAAATATGTTAGATATTTTTGTCCACAAATTATTATCAATAGAGATATTTTTGTCCCTAAATTTTGTAATCTTGAGATTGAAAACACAAGATTAGGGAAAGGTGACTTTACACGAATCCGGTAATCCCAATCCCTAATTATTTCTAGTCATTCTTACCAAGTAATACAAATGACTCAATCCTTAAATTAATCCATATCTCTACCTCCTATTACTTTGTCCCAAACAAGGCTTAGTGTATGCTATGAATGGGCACTTGCGTTGAGCTTGATGACAATTTTTGGTCTGAAATTAAATATTTTTTACTTTTAAAAAATTTATATTATATTCAGTCATAATTATAAGATCCATGTGATTTTTTTTAAGAATCTTAAAAAAATAATTAAATTACTTAAAAGCATTTGAATTTTTCGTTTTTTCACTATTTTGTTTACCTTATAAATTGATATATAATATAATAATACATAACATATAATATAATTAAGTAGTTTATCTAGCTTCTTTAATTTCTAAAAAAAGTTAATTGAATCTTATATTTAGGATTGAATGGAGTATTAATTTAAAATTTAATGCTTTTAATATTTACTTGTTCAATTTGAATTTTTAAATATTTTTTTTATAACTGAGTATTTTTTTTTGTGTGCAGTATAAAATTTGAAAAGTACATTATATTATATCCGATTCTAAATATAAAATTTAATTGACTTTTTTTAAAAAAAATATTAAAAATTATAATTATATTATTTTAAAACATTTATATTTATTGTTTTTCTTCACACCATTTTGTCTAAATCATAAATTGATATATAGTATAATGATACATTATATATGATATGATTAAATAATTTATTTACTTTCTGTAATCTCTTAAAAAAGTTAAATGGATTTTATAATTAGGACCAAATAAAGTATTATTTAAAAACATGATAATTTCATAAATTTGGCCAATTTGCTGAATTTATGGTTAAAATTTGTGAAAGATGACGTGTGTTTGGGAAACAACCAAACAGTAGCTTTAGAGGCCTTTATTTTATAGGATGAAATAAAACTTCTCTTATATATCTATACCGTAAATCTTAAAAGCTGTTTTTGAAAAATTAATCTATACTAACTAGAAGTGCATATTTGAGTTAGCATGTTATTGTTACACAACATGAGAACTCGCATTATGGAAAAAATATTTCTACCGCCGAAGTAGGGCTCGGAGCACAGCATATGGGCTTTAATAGAAGGACGTGGGCAGTGGCTATGCATGGGATTCTCGGCAATAACGACAATGTCAACTTTGAAAGCCCACACTGCCATTGTAAAATATCCAAACTTGCATGTGATGTTTCCAAAATTACACAATTAAGTTTGTTATTACAAAAAAAGTCTGTACTTCAATTTAGTATAAGTCACTCTCTACACCCTTTATGAGCGATCCCTCCTTATTTTATTATCAAACATGGATTTCTTAACTTCAGCAAAACTAATTTTGTCTTCAATTTGTAACAGTGCAGCTGATAATTACATATTCTAGCTCATGAGTAATTCTTCTTCACTATTTAATTGATTTATTTATCATCTTTCAAATGAAGTATATAATAATAAAATAACATAAAAGTGGTACTTTGTTGCGAGGCAATCATTAATAAATTAGCCAAAATGCAAAGCTGAATAGACTAATAGTTGAGCAAATAGGAATCAAACTTTCGCTCAGGCTTAAAAAAAAAAAAAAAAAAGAATCAAACTTTCGCGCCCAGAGAAAACGGCCATGTAAAAGTGGGAAGTACCAAAGCACGTCGTGGCCAAATGACAGCCAGAGAATGGAAAGAAGAGTGAGCTTTGCGTTTAAACAACAATGACGAGCCACGGAGCCAGTCATATTCCCGTTACGTAATTCCCTTTCCATCACCCTTCTCCCGTTCTTCAAGAGTCACGCTCACTGGTTTTCCTGTTTCGTTTTTGTCATCTTCTTCCTTTTGGTTGGTATCTTCTAGAATTTATCATCCATTACTTCCCTACCAATAATGGTTCTACCGCGACCGTCATGAGGCTACATCTTCCCTTCTCATTTATGATTTTAATTTTTCCTGCAATTTCACTTCTCTTGTTCATTCTTTCTTTCGAATCTTTTCCTCTCTACTTTCCGGCACACACACACACAGATATATATATATATATATATTATTTTATGAATGGTTCAGCTGTGTATTTCAGATAACTATTTTATTGGGGGCAAAATAGAGGTTTTCTTGACTCTTGGGTCTTGAGAGTTAAGTAGTTCATTTACATCCTTCTTAAAAGAAGGCTTTAGCTATTGAGACGCTGCTTGCAGAAGTCATGGCATTGTGGATGAGTTTTCGGGTTTCACCATTTACTGGAATTAACACAGGGTTCAGGCATCGGTGCCGACTTAAAGCTCCTCGAAGCTTAGATAGTGGAAGCTCTTCTGGATTGTCATCAGATTCAGTTGCCGTTAGCCAAACTTCTCCGCCTGTCGATAGAAGGCTAAATGATTCTGTCGTTGAAGAAGGGAATGGGCAGCTACGGGTTATTAGAGATGAAGAGAAGATAAGAAATGCCGTTTTGAAAGAGTTACCTCCACTTTGGGACGATGGTTATGGGACTCAGACTGTGGAAGATTATTTCATTGCAGTTAAGGAATTGAATAAGGCTGATGACGGCGGTTTCCCACGGTGGTTTTGCCCAGTTGAGTGTTCTCCTGCTTTGAAAGACCCTCCCATTCTTCTTTTTCTACCTGGTAAACATGTTTTTTATTTTTTATTTGCTTTGAATTCATCGGAATTCCCTTTTATTTAGTTGCTTAATTTTAAATGCCCTGGAGTGTGATTCTGAGTCCTGTATTTTGGGAGACATACGAGGCTTGTGTGGTTAAAATGGTTCAGATAATGTTTTTCTTTTTCCTTCTTTATAAGAAGTGAATGCTAATTGTATTCAACTGTCAGTCATGGTTGTCTGTTTACGAATATTATAATCGGAATATCTAACATTTTACAATTGCTTGAATTCAATGCATGCAGGGCTAGATGGTACTGGAATGGGCCTGATTTTGCACCATAAAGCTCTTGGGAGGTATGTTGTATTATTCAGATTAATAAAATACTTAAAGTCCCGAGTTTTCAGCATAAGAACCAGCACTTCTAACAGGATCTATTATACAGGCTAACACCCCTTTTTCTTGAGTTTAAAAGAAATGTCCCCATTAAGTGTTTGCTTTTGTAAACAACCTGCTACGTTTTTCTATAGTCATGTACAAATTCTAAGTTCACCATTTTATTGTCTGGTTCTCATGGATTATTCAGTCAACTTTCATATAATTTTTCTTTTGTTCTTTTCTCTTTACTTTTTCTTTCTCCAATTCAGGGCTTTTGAAGTTCGCTGCTTGCATATTCCTGTTCATGACCGAACTTCATTTGAAGGTCTTAGTGTTTTAAAGTATTCTTTTGTTGATTTTTTTGGAAGTTACTGGTCTATCTGTGTTGTGTTATATAGTTGTTGTTAAGATCATCTGTGTTTTACAGTTGTAGATGTTGTTATTATCAGTACTTAATTTAAACTTGTTTTCTTGAATTTCACAAATATGAAGGACTGGTGAAAATTGTTGAAGAATCTGTGAAGCTTGAACATGCTTCATTTCCAAATAAGCCAATTTATTTGGTGGGAGATTCTTTTGGAGGATGCTTAGCACTTGCTGTTGCTTCTCGTAATCCAACAGTTGACCTAGTACTAATATTAGCTAATCCTGGTGAATTTTTGGATACTCTAATCATTTTGTTAAATTTTTGTTTGCTATTTGCCCCAAGTGAAAGGTCAATCCTCCGCTAAAATTTTACATTATGGCTTTCCACACTAGCTACATCATTTGGCAGATCTCAATTGCAGCCTTTGTTTCCTATCTTGGAGGCTATGCCCAATGAACTGCATGCCGCTGTTCCATTTCTTCTTAGTTTTGTTATGGGTAAGTGATCTGTTTTCTACTGATCGGACTTTTAGACAGCAAGTCAATGTAATTAGTTCTCAAATGCTGCATGTCCTTCTTCATCTCCTTTCACTCTGTATATCCTGTGGATGGGAATAAGTCCATGTGTATTCTATATGTTGCTGCTATGTTATGCACAAATGCGATAGTAAATATCGAATTATTTGTGCTCACATGGCGGCTAAAGTAAAATAATATGTTTAATAATTCTTATGGAACATCTTTGATATTTATATTTTTCTAAGAAGCAAACTTCTCGCTTGTCATGTTCTCAATTTGATGTTAAAGACCGCAACGAATTTTAGGTCCAGTAGCATTTTCTCTACCTTTCGGAGAGTTTAAAGGAACAGTCACGCTTTTAGAGATTCATGTTTCTTATGAATTCTGGGTTCTAATTCTCGTAATTACGATCTAGTTGCTTTTGCCGGACGAGCTATCACGAGGTTAACGGAAATCTCATGCCAGACTCAATAATACAAATACAACATTAGAAAAAAGGGGCTTGTATTTTTAAAATATAAGTCTTAAGGTTGTGAACATTGGAATTGCTTTTTTACGGAGACTCGGAGAGTGCTCAAATCTCTTACTTCGGTTTTATCATGATATCAGGTGATCCAACAAAGATGGCAGCTGTAAACATTGAAAATAGACTCCCTCCTTTGGAAAAAATCGAACAATTGTCCAACAACCTTACTGCATTGCTGCCATGTCTGCCTGTAAGAAGTGTTTAATGTTCTGTATTTCTAAGATGTATGATTTTGTATTTATTCTATGATCTTTTGGCTCTGCTTTATTATAAACTTGAAAGTCCCTACTATTCTGGCTGTATTTTATTTACATTGTCTGATCTCTTACCAGGAGTTGGCCGGTATTGTACCAAAGGAAACCCTTCTTTGGAAGCTGAAGCTTCTTAAATATGCGTCTGCATATGCTAATTCACGTCTTCATGCTGTGAAAGCTGAAGTACTCGTGTTAGCTAGGTTATTACTGAGGCCACTTCTTCACTCTATTTTCAATACTGTCTGTAATATAAAATATGTATTAAAGTAATTGACATACTTTTTCAAATTCTAGTGGCAACGATAAAATGCTTCCCAGTGAAGACGAAGCTAAAAGACTAAAGATCTCATTGCAACAGTGCAAAGTACGTAACTTCAAGGACAGCGGGCATACCCTTCTTTTGGTACGTGAAATTACTCTATATATTTGCAACCATTTTCATATGTCTTCCGGTGCTTTTAATATAGTCTTTCGAGTCAAAGTTCAAAACTTGCTGATTTGCTTCAGTGATGCAACATTATCTTCCGTTTCTGTTTTGTGTTCACCTAGATATAACCGTAACTTTCCTCTCTCTCCTCCCTCCCTTCATCTATCCATCTATCCATATAACCGTAACTTCTTTGGCGTGCACCTTCTCCTTTTAAAGCTAATTTTGTTATCTTTTCTTAGCCACGCATAGATATATGATATATGCCACAATATCTTTTGTATTCAAGAACTTTTTTAGGAGATGCAGTCTTTTTGAATGATATGTACTTTCACAGCACTTTGCCATGAAACGACATGCAAATTAAAGGGTGTGCTAATTTTTATCAGTTACAATGCTCAGGCTTATGCGACGAACTTGAATAACTAATTGTATTTTTTGCGTGGTAGTGTAGGAAGATGGCATTGGTTTGTTGACAATAATCAGGGGGACTTCCATGTACCGCCGTTCAAGGAAACGTGATGTGGTCATGAATTTTATTCCCCCCAGCACAACAGAATTCAATTATGCCATGGATCAAGTAGTTGGGTAATTTGATTAAACAAGAATCAGAACCATAATCGTTTTTTTTTTAAATGAACTTTATGGGCTTGCAGCGTAATTCTTGCAGTTAATTCGTATTATCTGTATCTTATTCCCAAAGAAATAACAATCATAGGTCCAAAGCTGATGATAAGCTAATCACATGGACGGCAGGTCATTTCGTATTTCCACTGGTTCTGTGATGTTCTCAACTTTGGAGGATGGGAAGATTGTGAAAGGTCTCGCTGGGGTTCCAAATGAAGGTCCTGTCATATTGGTTGGTTATCACATGCTCATGGGATTAGAGCTTATTCCCCTTGTTGATGAATTTTTAAGGCGGAAGGGTATTATGCTTCGTGGTATGGCCCATCCGGTACTGTTCATGGAAAACAAGGAGAATTCTTCTGCTGAGTTTTCTATGTCCGATTGGGTAAATATATTCGGCGCAGTACCTGTTTCAGCAACCTATCTTTACAAATTGCTTTCGGAAAAATCGCACGTTCTCCTATATCCTGGTGGAGCACGTGAGGCTCTGCATTTCAAGGTGGATCAAGTTCTTTCGTTTTACATGGGCTTCATTCTTTTTCAACTGCGGAGAAACTGATGCTCTAGTGCATATCCACATTTCACCGTCATAAGTTGGGATCATTGGTTTCTACCTATATCATGAAGCCAAGGATACAGATGTTTCTGCACTTACTTCGTTATTTTGTCTCATTGTTCATGCTTGTCAATATTTTTAAATCCGTACTTATATGCTCCCATAGTTTCCAGGGAGAGGAATACAAGTTGATATGGCCTCAAAATCAGGAATTTGTGAGAATGGCAGCGCGGTTTGGAGCCACAATTGTGCCATTTGGAGTTGTGGGTGAAGATGATGTGGCTGAAGTAAGTTTTCCTATCTCTCTAATCTTTTTCTTTACTTTGAAGCCCCAGCGCCTCATTCTCTTACGTTAATGTACCAAGTAAAGGCTAACTTCTGCTTTACTCCCCAACAAAATTTTGGAATTATATATATTAGTTCAAACTGCTAGAATCGTGTAATTGTAGGTGACAGTGACACCGTTGTTGTGTTGTGGGTTTTGAATATGAGGGGAGGGGAGAAGAAAATAGTCGGTGACTTGCCTATTCTCGTGAAGTTGAGTTCGTAATAAATTGTACTTGCCCTTTGGTTTCACCGCTGTTGCTCTGTGTTTAAACAGTTGGTACTTGACTACAACGATCTAGTCAAAATCCCCATTATTAACGATTACATCAGAGATTCTAATCGTGATGCTATTAAGATAAGGTAATTCTTCTTGTTGTTGGATATGTTTCTTTTTCACGGATTTTTCCAATTAAATCCCGTGTGAGGATTCTAGCCAAAAGGAATACAACTGAGAATTATTTAGGCATTTTATTTGAAAAAATAATGATTGTACATATAGTTATCAAACTTATCTTTCTTCCCCTCAAATTCTAGGGATGAGACGAGTGGGGAGGTAGCAAACCAAAACCTCTTCTTTCCAGGGCTATTGCCCAAGATACCCGGTCGGTTTTACTATCTATTCGGAAAGCCTGTGAGAACGAAAGGCAAGGAGAAGATGCTAGGAGACAAACACAATGCCAACCAGCTGTACCTGCAAATTAAATCTCAGGTTCAGCAGAGTATTAATTACTTAATCAAGAAGCGTGAGGAGGATCCCTATAGGAATATCGTTGACAGAATAGTGTATCGTGCTATTTATTCTTCTGATACTCCAGCATTCGAGCCCTAAAAAATGTTCAAAGTATAGGTATATTTTCATCATAATTATTTTAGAGGAGATATAATGGAAGTCCTGATCAGCAATTTTTACTTTTCAGTATGCTACACTCAGTCCGTTATATTCACTCCTCTTTTTTTGTTTTTTGTTTTTTGTTTTGAAGCCGCCTTGCACGTATTGGTGATTCCACAGTAAATGCTACCTTGGTGGTCAAGTATAGAATTACAACTTACAAAAGATTGTTGAGAAGCGAAGAGTCGGTGGCGGAGATGGTGCGGTTAGCACGCTAGCAAGATAAACATATACATGTTACTGGTCCCTGTGATATTTAGTCAATTAATTAAATTTCTATGTGGCAAACACCGTTGAATTAGATAAATTAAATATATTATTGCAATTTCCTTAAGGTGGGTAAAGGTGGAAATCTGTTGTGATGGTCAATGTAGTGATGATCTAATAATGAGTTATTATCTCTGGGAGTATTGACTTGTTCTGTATTCTTGATACTGTAATAATATTATCATCAATTCATTCTCCCACTTCGCTGTCTCCTCTAAAATTCCGCATTTTTCTATACATTTATGATCACCTGATCCCAAGTATCTAAATATGGAGTAGAGCAAAATACCTATTTTTCCCCCTGTTCCATCATCTTTTGGGCATCCATTCAGCTTCATGAAGCTCTGGAAGTTGAGGCAAAGCAAACTGTGGGGTAGGCGATCCAAGGATTGTGGATTACTCAGAAGTTAATCTCTTGGGAGATGTGGCCGACAATATCAATTCGAAAGAGTTGTTTTCAACATCTGAAGAACCAAAAGCAATGGAGAAGATAGGCTTTGTGTCCACAGAATAAGATTCTGTTTCAATATGCTATTTTGTCAAACCAAGAACAGGGATGGAATCCATATCCAGGCATATCTCACACAAAGGTAGCATATGGTTCTCCAATGCTTGATAAGATTGAATCTGTCCTCTTTAAGTGGGCTGAGGTGGACTGTAAATCCTCATAATCTTTCTCCTATATAGGGAGAAGTTGTTACAGCTTGTAGATTGAAAGAGTTGGCAGAACCACAACTCGAGGAAATAACAGAGTGACTCTGAACAAGAGGGATGGGAGGATATGGTTACAGGTTCCAGAGCTATACGGCCTACGCTGCCACGGGGTCAAAGACAAGTGAAATACTTGGACCCGTTACGCTTCTTCCCAGCTCAGACGTCAGCTTAGCGGACTACTTCAACTACGGCAATCGTGATCCCAGGAAAACATTATTCCCTGTTGCTACAAAACCTTATTATGACTATGACTATAAGCATGGCTCTCCAACAATGGCCAACCCCGCCGGATATGATGAAGAATGGCACGGGCAGACTAGCCCGGTTTGTGGAACTATGATTCCGGTATCTACCAGACCTCACAGTGGTCATAACTACCCAAACAGCACTATGTCAAAGCCGTACCACGCCGGTGACGATGACGAGCGGTATCGCTCACACAGGGATGATGAGTTGTTTATCAAAAAAGCAGGGGTACCGATACCAGTTGCTTCGAGACCATTCGGCGCTGATGAATATGGGCATGGGTCTCCCAAGAAGGCTAATCCCGCAATAGACAATGGCAAACCCCGTGAAGTGCCTACCAAACGAACAGTGGTGCCGATTGGTACCCGACCCAACAGCCGCGAAGACGAACGTAGCTTTCCGCCGGAACGGACTGATGCAGCGAGATATGATCCTGATATCAAATGGCACAGCGCAAAGAAAGCTCAAGCTAGCCAACCAGTCATTTGGACAGAGTGGCGTCGGCCCCAACGCTCAGATGCATATAATGGTGACGAAGAAGAGCCCAAGGCCGTTGACAGTACCAACAAAAGCGGCAAGCCGATAATTGTTCAAGATCGGAGTTCATCCCCTAGAAAGGGGACCAAACTCCGTGAGGCCAAGGATGATCATGATATTGATAAGTTTGCTGAGATGTTCATTCAAAACACAAGGTTTGCCCGTGCTTCAGAAGGCGAACTCCAAGCCCCGAAACCCAGTGCAAAGAACCCATTACCAAATCCAAACAATGATTCCCGCGATCGCAGAAGCTTGGGTGTGGATAGGCCAACTCCAACTTCCACAATTAATCATGGGCCCGGCAGTCCCGTCGACGATCGCTGGCGCTCTGCAACCATAGACTGCTGGGAAGCTGAGAGGAAGTATAAGGGCCAGAGGGTCTGAGATGAACGCAATGCTCTCGTATTCACTATATTCAGAACGCTGGTTTTACTAGTACTGAATACACGTTTTCTTTTGTTTTACTTTTTACCAAAGTGGGTGCTTGTTGGGGTTTGGAAGCTTGGGTCGTGTGAAAACTGAAAAGTCATGGGTCATTGTGTAATGTAAGATGCTATAATCAAGGTTAGAATAAATTTGTGTACTGGTTGCTGTGCTTGCTCCTTTTCTTTTCAACCGGAAATCTTTGACATATGCTGCCATGTGCCAAATTAGATGTGCTTATAGAGTATAGACTACAAGTAAGGGTTCCAGAATCTGTCTATTAATTATGATATCTAAAATTGCTGGACCTGGATCACATTCACCTCCTCACATATTCTCTCTGGGAAGGGAAGGAAGGATAACAAGGAGGTGACGGTGGTGATCTCCCAGCTCGCTCCAGCTGAAGCTCACGGCTTCCCTTTCGTCAGTTGCTTTCGATGGCGGTGGTGACAGAGGTTGACTGGAAGAGGGGACTGACGGTTGAGAGAGATAGAGGACGGTGGTGATGCTCACTTCTCTCTCACGACTGTGCCTTCTTCCCTCTCTCCAATCTAGCTCGCCCTCCAGCTCTCATCCTCGCCCTCAGCTTGCGGCACTCTCCTCCAGCTCCTGCTTCTCAGGCCTAAAATGGGTTTCGGCCAGAGGGTGACCCATTCGGGTCATTTTTGCAATTTCCATAAATTCTGGGCCCATTTCTGTAATTTCCTCGGTCCTTTTCTTCTTTAATTTGCAGTTCTCAGGAATTCTGGGCCTGTAATTTTTTTCCAAATGGATCAACAATGAAAATTAGATCAAAATGTAATACCTTCTATTCTAAAATTAAATCAATTAAGATTAATCATGAAATATATGACATTTTTATCCTTTTTAAGCTTAGTTTCATGCAAACAACTTTAATCACAATTAACCATAATTAATACAATTTAGACCCAAAAATAATGATTGAATCTCTAAAAATACCATGAAATAGCTTATTAAAATATGGTATTATCAATTCATCAACATTTAAACCTTTGTACTCCTGAACAAATAATTAATTTCAATATAAACTAAAATCAACACCAATAATAATTAAAGAGTTATATATATTCATGGTGAGAAGGAAATAGTCTAACCAATGGTGTTAACAAACAACAATATTTATAGTCCAAATCAATGCAAAGAGATTAGCTAAGTATGCATTTAACCAATGAAAGTAAATAAGAGAGAAGCCACTCAAGAAATAATTGTGTTTAACTCAACTCACATTATTAGATAATTTTCACTAAAATCCACTTAATCCACGTTCTACCGAACAGGCTTGTAACAACTCTACTATCTTTATTACAATCACAGTTATGTAATGAATCATGAGGGCTTTTATGGGTTGTAATGATAGAAACATGCCATAAGAAATGAATGAAGGATGTAGCAAGGAGTATTGCATGCATAACAAATCACAAATATCTAAAGTAATTCTTAACATTCAACATTAAAATATGTTTGACACTAATATATTTATTGCTCACAAGACTTTTAAATAAATGCCTTATTCTTTTTTTTTTCTCTTTTGTTTTTTCCCTTCTTTTTCTTTTTTTACCTTCTTTTTTTTTTCTTTTCTTTTCTCAATATTTCTTCTTCTTATTATTCTTCTTCTTCTTCCCTCTTTTCTTATTTTTATTCTCTTTCTTTTATTATTTTTTTTCCTTTTGTTTTTTTTCAAATATATACATGACATTTCAATGTATGCAAGATAGTAGAAATATTCAATAATGTTTCAAAGCACATAAATGAATTGAGATACTATAGAAATTAAATAAAATGTGTATAATTTATCACTTGCCATCGTGATGAATGAAAAGAAGTGAAGATGGCACGAAATGGATGTAGATAATAATAGTTTGTGTTTGAGAGATATTAGAAATAAATATGAATGTCTCAATCACTTTCATCACATAAATGCAATTCAATTAGGCGAATAATCACATAGAATGAAATTCAAGCTCATAGGACTTACTTATAAGGGTTTAATCTCTCATACTCACACTAGTCAATTAGACATTAGCTCATCGCAAAGCATTAATCAAACTACTCAAATTGCTAACTCTATGAACAACCATTAATCAAAACATTGCATTCAATTAGAAAAAGGCATAACTCCAAATTGTTTAAGTGAAAGTCATTTTCTTACTTTTTTTAAAAAAAATGGAATTGTAAAAATTCAAGTATGGGTCAATTGGAGTTTAAAAATTCAAAAGATTTGACATATGATCTTTTAATAAAGCTAAAAAATTTTGATGTTTTTTTAGAGAAACACCATTTTTTCTTACAATGAAGCTCCACATACATAGAGATATTCAATGACAAACCAATCCCTCCCCTGCACTTAAATTATGCATTGTTCTCAATGCAAAACTCAACTATGAGGGAAAACAAGAGAACCAAGCTCAATGGGGTGGGGAAGAAAAATAGAAATATACTTTCTCTATTGCTTTGTGTCTTTGCCCCATACTTATTTTCCTCAATCAACAATTAACCTCAAAAAATCATAGAAATTGGGAAGGAAAATAAGTAAGAAAAGAGACAACATTTGTTAGAATATCTTAAGGTAGTTATGGGTGAAGTTCTCATCTTCAATGAGAATCATGATGTTATCCCTAGAAAAAGCTTCTTCCGCATTGAATTTCTTTAGTAGAGATGGCTCGGGATCAATTAGAAAAAATCCCAAAAAGCAAGGTGGAGCTTGGCTTCTCTGATGACCTTTCTACTTATCTATCTGCAAAGAAGATGACAAGCCAACAACAATATCCCATCTAAAAATAAAAACATGAAGATATTTTAAGTGAAGTGAAGGCATTTTAGGAATTAAACTCTTCAAATAACTATCATAACCAATAAAATCAATGTTATTCCCATCAGTAGGAGTCAAACAAATAATTACATTTTAAAAATTCTCTTGTATTTGCAAAATGAAAGGTGTATAATTTAACTTAGTGTTGGGGCACACCATATCACCATTGCAAGCATAAGAGATGGAAGGATAGAGTGTGGAAGAAAGAGGAGAATTTTTCAAATTATCACCACCTAAAACTTTTAAATATTCAAAACAATTATTTTACTTTTCTAAATTAAGTAATAAATCATAAGATATCACTTATTAGAAATATTCATCAACATGCAAATTACCTTTTTTTCCCCCTTTCCATCATCTTCTGGGCATCCATTCAGCTTCATGAAGCTCTGGAAGTTGAGGCAAAGCAAACTGTGGGGTAAGCGATCCAAGGATTGTGGATTACTCAGAAGTTAATCTCTTTGTGAGATGTGGCCGACAATATCAATTCGAAAGAGTTGTTTTCAACATCTGAAGAACCAAAAGCAATGGAGAAGATAGGC